>JBBBDQ010001131.1:0-30000 GCA_037127315.1 Ascarosepion bandense | reverse complement strand
GGGTAAGTAGTAGACTTATAAAGGTGTAAGATAGATTCTTGCAAGGAAATTGTTTAAGGCATTAAATCCTGATTTATTTTTCCAGAACTTTTTGGTTTAACACAGCCCAAGAATAAATAATAGCAATATCCTTCACGTAACTGTGTTATAATGGGGTGGGCGGGGAACAGGGTGTATGCATGGAAAAAATGTTTCTGCATTCCAAATTTGTCAGTTCTTAAAATAGAGCATTACTTGAATGTAAATAGTGTTTCAGAAAAAAAAAGCACAAAATTTCAAGAAAGCACAAGTGAAGGTGCATGAGCAACTTAGTGAAGATAGGAAAATTAAAATTGAGACTTGAACTTTTTATCAACCTGTGCCTTGCTCAAATATAGCACACAATCTGTTCTACCATCTAAAATACAAGGGTCGTTCAATAAATAAGGTGAATTTTTCTAAGAAAGATAGAAGCTTACTTTTTTTCTTTTTCTTTTTTCCAACATAGTCTCTCAGCAGTGTCACACACTTTTCCCATCTGTGCACAAGCTTCCGTATTCCCTTAGCATAAAAATCTTTGGACTGATGTTTCAGCCAATCGCTCACAGCACTTTTGACGTCATCATCACTTTCAAACTTCTTTAAACAATTTAGCTCACTTGTAGACATTTTTTTGGCTGAAACATGTGGCACCATACACAGTTGACATTCTCCTATGAGTTTCAACTGGTTTGCATCCTTCAGCAACCAAAAGCTTGATAACTGGCCTCTGCTCAATCCAGGAGCATGCTTCTTGGTCGGCCATCTTTGTTAATCTCCAAAGCTCTCAAAGTTTTTTTTTTTTTTTTTTTTTTTTTTTTTTCAATCTGCAAAAAAATTAAATCCCTTTGAAAAAGAAGTAAAGGAAAAATATTTTTAAAAAGTAAACTTCTATCTGTATTAGAAGTCCTTATATCGAAAAATTCACCTTATTTATTGAATGACCCTGGTACAATAATAAACAGCAGTTTTTCATCATCACCACCCTGAGTTTTAACAACTCGACGACTTCACTGTCATTGTCAGCATTATAACTAAAACCAGATTCGCAGATAGTCTTTCTGTTGTGGGATAAATAAGACACCACCAATAACACAAATGGACTAAACAGGACATCTTAAATAAATCAAAGAGTTCAGTGGAGAGTTTTGTTATTTTTAATCATGTCACCCCTAAGCAAGGCAGGACTGCTACTAGTGTGCAGGGAGTTACAATTAGAGAAAAAACTGGGTACAGTGGGTTTTGAAGAATTGATGAATGGGACTTCTGGTAGTGTACATATAAGTACCATTGGAGCCAATCAAGACCTAATATAACCCTTGGTAGTGATGACTAAAAATAAAAACTTATACAGAGCAGAAAAAAATGTCTTCTTTTTTTTTTTTTTTGCTGCAGTCTACATAACAGTGACAACAAGAAATTAGAGCCTTTTTTTTTTTTTTTTTTTTTTTGCTTTATGTCTAGAAAATAAACAGATATTCATTCTTAAATATGGAAGAATTATTAGTCCAAGTGGTAAAAATACAACAACAACAGTTGTTGGAACTCCAAAAACAACAACAAAAGTTAAATTAAATAATTAAGAAGAAAATGAAAAATTCTCCAATTTCTTTCCCTCCTGATGCAGTGGCAAATGTCATAGCTGAATTCACATACAATTCAGATGACGAAATTACTTTTTCTGCTTATTTTAGAAGATACAAGCAAATTTACAGAAAAGAATGCAGCGACTGGGAAGATAACAAAAAAAAAATCAAGACTTTTATTGAGAAAATTAACACTACTGGAACATGAGAAATACTGTAATTTTGTACCACTGAGAAAACCAGAAGAAATTTGTTCTGAAGAAACAATATTCTGACTAAAAGTCAGATTTACCGCTAGATATTTATTGCAAAAAATGAGTGGACAAGCAACCAGTTTACAAAAACAATGTGAAAATTTAAAGGAAGAATTGAAAAAATGTTTTCCATGAGTTGGGTCAGTGTTCCAATGTCAAAACAAAATTTTAAGTAAAAAAAGGTTCAACACTAGTATTTAAATTGAAACGTAGTGTACCATTTGCATCTTTGGATCAAGTCAACAAAGAATTAGACAGACTTGAAAAAAAAGGGTGTAATTGAAAAAATTGACCATTCAAAATCAAATTAAATTCATGTTTGTGTGGATTTCCCAACTGGATTAAACAGATGTTTAAAATCGTATAATTAGTCCAGAGGAATTTTTTTTCAATATTGAATCTTTCTGAGACATGTTTACAAATACAAATTGAGGAATGTTTGGATTTTATAACGGTAAATACACACAAGGGCTTCTATAAGTACAGCCAATTTTTTTTTAGGATAAAATTAGCTCTACTCATATTTCAGCAAGCTATGGACACTATGCTTGCAGACTGTTATTTCGTAGTTGCTTGTCTGAATGACTAAAAATGTGTCTAAGGAGAAATATATTGAGCATGAAAAAAGAAATTTTGAAATAATACAAGAATACAGATTGAAACTCAGCAAGTGCAAATTATTTTTCCTAAAATCAATTACCTCAGACAGATTATTGACAAAAAATGGTCGTCAACTAGATCTGTTGAAGGCAAGTGCAAATATGCCTTCTTCAATCAATGTTACTAAGCTACAAGCATTTCTGGACTGATAAGTGTTAAAAGGCATTTAAAGAAATCAAGAAAATACTAACATTAGGCTTATCATTAGTGCACTATGATC
The DNA here is from genome assembly GCA_037127315.1 of Ascarosepion bandense. Taxonomy (NCBI): domain Eukaryota; kingdom Metazoa; phylum Mollusca; class Cephalopoda; order Sepiida; family Sepiidae; genus Ascarosepion; species Ascarosepion bandense. The sequence goes on along the minus strand of JBBBDQ010001131.1, from coordinate 27,262 downwards.
TGAAAGCAGAAATCATAGTAATTTCAGATGCTAGTGACTATAGTATATGAGCGGTACTTCTACATAAAGGGAATGACAATAACATGAAAGCAATTGCAAATGCTTCATGTTCACTATTACCGACAAAAAACTACAGCAGGACCAAAAAAGAGGCATCAGCAATATTTGCAGTAAAAAAAAAAAATTCACAAATTTCTACATGGAAGGAGTTTTTGTTTACAGACAGACCACAGAACTCTATTATCAATTTTTGGTTAAAACAAAATGAAACTTCTACACATGCAGCAAATAGATTACAATGCTGGGATACAATCTTATTGAATTGCAATTTTAAGATAGAATACTAACTGTTCGAAAAATTAGGACATGCAGATAGTTTATTAAAAAAATACTGAACCATTCGAGGATACTGTGTTTGCAGCATTAAAAAGTGAAATAGAAATTAAAAAATATATCGTACACAAACTACCAGTTACCCTGGAAGAAATAAAAAAAAAAAAAGATTAGTAATATTTATCATATTACAAAAGCAAATATTAAGTGAATTTCGTAATAGACATCTAGGAATTTCAAGGATGAAATCTCTTATGAGAATTGATGTATACTGGACCAAAATGGATCAAGACATTAAAAAATTGGTAAGAGCTTGAAGAGGTTGTGCTCTGGTAGCAAAATCACCTTCCATGAAATTACAACCTTGGCCAAAAACAGATACTCTGTATTCAAGACTGCACATAGATACAAGCAAATTGGTAAGAGCTTGCAGAGGTTGTGCTCTGGCAGCAAAATCACCTTCCATGAAATTACAACCTTGGCCAAAAACAGATACTCTGTGTTCCAGACTGCACATAGATACAGCCAAATTGGTAAGAGCTTGCAGAGGTTGTGCTCTGGCAGCAAAATCACCTTCCATGAAATTACAACCTTGGCCAAAAACAGATACTCTATATTCAAGACTGCGCATAGATACAGCAAATTGGTAAGAGCTTGAAGAGGTTGTGTGCTCTGGCAGCAAAATCACCTTCCATGAAATTACAACCTTGGCCAAAAACAGATACTCTGTGTTCAAGACTGCGCATAGATACAGCAAATTGGTAAGAGCTTGCAGAGGTTGTGCTCTGGCAGCAAAATCACCTTCCATGAAATTACAACCTTGGCCAAAAACAGATACTCTGTGTTCAAGACTGCGCATAGATACAGCAAATTGGTAAGAGCTTGCAGAGGTTGTGCTCTGGCAGCAAAATCACCTTCCATGAAATTACAACCTTGGCCAAAAACAGATACTCTGTGTTCAAGACTGCGCATAGATACAAGCAAATTGGTAAGAGCTTGCAGAGGTTGTGCTCTGGCAGCAAAATCACCTTCCATGAAATTACAACCTTGGCCAAAAACAGATACTCTGTGTTCAAGACTGCGCATAGATTTTGCAGGTCTAATAAATGTATAACATTATCTTGTGGTAGTGAATAACTTTACTAAGTCGTCTGAAATTGTAAATGCAAAAAAACAATTTCTATCGTTACAGCAAATTATTTACTATTAATTATTATTTGGGGATATTATGAAGTAAATAAGACACTCTCAGTAACAGAAATGAACTAGGCAAAGAACCCTCAATAAAAACAACTCAAAGAGAGTTCAGTGGACACAGTTTAAAGAGAGTTCTGAGAGTGTTCATTAAAGTACTATTGGAGTTTGTCAAAAAATAATATTATAACCGTAAGTAACAACTTTTAAAATCCAGGCCTCTTGATGTCACCACCATGATTTTGGTCAACCGACCCAACACACATTTCTGCTTGAACAAGCTTCACTAATTCACTCTAGGCATCTCTCAATTCACCACTATGAGCTTGGTTAACCAACCCACCAGACGTGTCTTACCAGGCCTTCCCACAGGTCAACCTTTTTAACGACACTTCACTTATGCTACAACAGATCTAAAGCTTCAAGAAACTATATTTACTATAAAATATGTCCACGACACAATATTTGATTACAGTAGGCTTACTGGTATTGCTCAAAAGCTGGGATCACTTATACGCAAGATATATGAAAAACATCCGGTTTCTTACAAAAATATTCAGTAGTCACACTATACATGATGTAGTTTTATACATAAGTATATACGGTAGATTATTGATTGTTAGTGGAAATTAAAATAAACAACTTGCATTGTCTTTTACTCTTTTTGTTTAGGTGTCTGAGGCAATCATGGAGGAAGATGATGAACAGGCAAACGTAGATCGCAATATTGATGAAATTGATGAACAAATGTAAGCCATCTGAATTTGCTTTTTTTTCTTCTTCTATTAAAAAGAACTTTGGTTTTATTTTCTATGTTGTATTGAGAACTAATCGACAGGTTACATGTATTTGTGTTGCCTTGTTGCTTTACTCTTATTTAAATACTGAACTTTATCAAAGCATTAAGAAAAAATTGAATCCTCTTAGGCAGGAAGAAACGGGAGATGGATTTATTAATGGTTTTAATAATTCTCTGTTGAATGCATTGTAAATAACTCAATCAATTTTATAAGTTGTCACAAAAAGAAAATAGTCTCTACAGAAAAAAGCAAGTGTTTCTCATCTAATAATTTATCCTAACTATTTTTTATCAAATAATTTAGTTGTTTTTTTTTTTGTCTAATTTAGAAATTTTCATTGTTTTTGACGAATGATTTATAGTTTCATTATATATATATATATATATATATATATATATATATATATATATTTTTTTTTTTTTTTTTTTTTTTTTTTTTTTTTTTTTTTTTTTTTTTTTACTTTAAATTTTCATTATATTTTTTTGTCAAATGATTTATACTATTTACATTGTTTGGACTTGTGTCCTCATCTTTACAGCTATTTTGACAATATTTCTGTCGTTGCATGCTCCGGCCTTCTTCAGGTGTTAGAATTTTTTAACTGAACCCTTTATTATGATCACTGAGGTATATCATTCTCACTCCATGTACAATGCCACTTCTGGTAGCCATGTAGTTATCACCCTTTATGTTTTTAAGTTATTTGTTCTGGTAGCCTGGTATTGAACTCACAACTCTTTAGGCTAAATCACTGAAACTAACCAACGTCTATATCCACTGGGCCATGTGTCTTTGAGGACATCAGCATGTGAATTTTAGATAACAAATCTCAGAAAACAGTGTTAGTCTGTCTACCCTATGTGAGACTGTAACATGAGGGGAGATTGAAAAATCAGGCATAGTGACCACATATGGGGGAGAAAGGGGATCACTGCCCTCTATGGGATGAAGTTGAAATAAAAGATAGAGAACACCACTGCAAACTACATAAACTTAAGGAATCGGCACATATGCTAGGCTACAAAAATCTTCTAAGCCGACCAAGCATAGAAATGAATACAATATGGGAACAAGTAATAGAGAGTGCTAGAGAAAATAATTTAGCTTCAAAGATTGCAATATGAGCTCTTGTAAAAAATAGTTATTGAGACATTAGGCTTATAAGTCCCAAAAATTCACATGCCGATGTCCTCAAGTGTATATAGACGTTGGTTAGTTCCAGTGACTTGACAGAAATAGTTGTGAGTTCAATACAAGGCTACAGCAGAGTTAAGTTGAAGGGAGATAACTACATGGCTACCAGAAGTGGCCCTCACACATGGAATGAGAATGATATACCCCAGTGATTGTATTTAAAGGGTTCAGTTCAAAATTCTTAGCACCTGAAAAAAGCCAGTGCGTACAACAGCCGAAACGTCATAAACATGGCAGTAAAGATGAGGACAATAGTCCGAACAATGTAAATAATGTAAATACTACCTCATCTCAGAAGTATAGTCAAATACTAGCGATTTAGATTTTCATAACTTCTTTTGTCTAATAATTTAGATTTTCATAATTCTTTGTATTTCGCTCTTCTCTTTTTCTAAAATTTAGATTTTTTAAATTTCTTTTCTAGCATTTTACATTTTTTTTTTGTATTTGAATTTCTAAGAATTAACATAAAATTCTGTATTTCCTTCTCGGCCTCTTTATTCATCTTCTTCCCTCCCTCCCAGGGATGGGGATGGAGGCTTTCTCTCCTTTACTGACTCTGTTCTTTATTTATTATTTGTTTTAATTCATACATTTTTGGCCATCTTCTCAACTGTGTTTAATTCCAGACATCGATGGTCCCAAATAAATGAATTACAAAACAAGAAAGAAGAAATAATGAAGGCAAAGTCACAAAAGAACAATGACGATTCTGACAGTGATGACAGCACAGCGTTGGAAGATTTTCGGGACCTCTTAGACTGGAGATCGAAAAAGTCATGGACGTGATGATAAAATCTGCAAATTTGAAGTGAGCGATAAATTGTGAGAAACAAAAATCGAAAGAACTTTTCTGTTTTTTCCTTTTCAGTTTTACCCAGAGATAAACTGAACGTCCCAATAAGTTTTGAGAATTTCAGAAATTTTTGATCACATGATGTTCTTTAAAGATAGAAATTACTTGATTAAGACTGAATTTCTTTCAGTATAAAAAGAAAATTTATTTGGGAGAGGAACAAAATCAGATTTAATAAAAATGCACAAGGCAAAAAATAATCTCCTTTAAATTAAACTAATAGCATTTAATATTTTTAAAAGTATTCTTGACCATTTATGTTTAGAATATAAAAATAAAATTATTTTGACCATTTTTTTAGTCATTACAAACCCGACCCTGTAATCCTATTTCCTGTGTACCGTGATGCTAATAGCATTTGACAAGAATACAAGACTAAATTTAATATCTGAAATAATTGTTTATTCACTTCTGAATACCGTCAAATTAACGTCAGCTTATTAATAGGTATGTGGCTTCATGTATTTCTGTGAACACTCAGTCTTATTCTTGTGAGGGAGAACCTTCTCCCCTCACTGGTTAGGTGTTTATATAACTACCTGTTATCCAGTTGTCTTCTATGCTATATCTAAATTCACTTCCTTGTTTATGTTGGTGCACACACTGACCTTCTTTTGAGGCCCAATTCTGCACTTGATGGCTTTAAGTCACCTAGGTCAAGCTTGAGTTATTCTAGGTCTTTTGACATTCTGAGTTGACACTGAGTAAGAAGCATATTTTTCCAATCTCTTAGGGTGAACCCAACACATACTACACAAGACTGATGGCCTTTGAAAAAACAAATACTTTAAGATTTTCAGTAAGAACAGATTTTTGTTTTCAAACATTAAAAATATCATTTTAATAAAGGAATAATCTTTTGGCAGGAAACAGTTGGGAATATAAAATGGTGTGCATATAGTGTAATAATTTGAATTTCAAGTTAAACTCATGAGAAGATTATGAAATTCTCATTTTTACTTAATCTTAATAGGTTCTTAAATTCTGAAATAAGAATTGTTTACTTCCAGCAGAATTTTTTTTTACTGTACAAATGTGAATTTGTAAAAACAATTTAAAAAAAATCAAATAGGGTAAAAATCATCTTTTATTCACTCAGCTAGATGTAAATTAAAATTTATTAATTTTACATTTTTAGCAATGTTCAGTCTGTCTAGCACAAGGTATAATTTATTTGAAATAGGGTTATTGTAATCTTTCTTAACCCATTAATATTCACCATAAAATCTGGTATTAATTATAGGTTTCTACTTCTAATCCATTAAGCCTTCCATCCCAAAAATGAAATGGTGGGTATATGGTGGGGGTATGAGCTTGGGTAATTGTCGTTCAGTATCAGAAGGAATAGTAGTAGCAGTCACTATTAGGCCTTGTGGAGACAGAAATAAAGTTCTGTAAGCAACCAATTATGGTCACCATAAAACATAACAAAATATAAAAGAGAAGGTTTAGCTGAAATAATTTTATGCATAAAGGCACAAAAATAACAAATATAATGTCTCTTGATTCTACACGCACAAAGTCCGTTCTTAAAATGTTCATTTTGAAAGAAAGGGAAAAAAATAATTTTATAAAAGAAATTAAAGTGTCTCTTTTGTGAATACTTAAGTTTTTGCCTTGCTGTTCCCAGAAGATGAAAGAGGATGTCAGTGGGTTGGTAGGTGTAATTCGATATCTTCTTTGGTGAATGAAACACTGACAGAAATTAAGGATTGGTGGCACAAAGGAGTTGATGAGAAAGACGTGACATTGACTGCCAGTATACTTCAAAACTTTCTTTTAACTGTTCCCAAAGGGCTCCAAATGGGTATGCTGAAAGGATTCCTTGGATATGGTGCGGGGCCTTTTGATTGGTGGAAATTGCTTTTTATATTCTTTTTATTTTTTGGTTTTCCACCGGAACTTATGCGTCAAGCCCAGGTGTGCAAAGACCAGTTTTGGTCATTTGCTATCTGGACCTATGAGGGCAGACATCCAGCCCCTCGCTTGCTCGGTATCATCACAGGTATTAATCGATTAAACCAGCAGCTCAACTAGATTATAGTTAAGATTATTAAAATTGGTATGAGGATTAACGGTTGGTATTAAGATTATTTTGGTTATTATTACAGTTGCGGTTAAGAATCTCTTTCAATATACAAATGTAAATCCTTAAAAAGAAAAAAAAAATCAAGATACGGTAAAAATCATACCCCCCTATATTCCCCCCCTTTAAACGAACTATATAAGCGGGGTGCTCGCTATACAGCTGAACACTATGGTCGACTGATCAGGTCTTCCAAAATACATAGTGAGCACCCTGCTAACTAACTTGAAATTAAAATTATTACATTATGTACACTGTGTTTGATATTTCTGACTTGTTTTTTGGCAGAATAATTGAAATAAAAACATTTTTAATGTCGTAAAATAAAAAAAATAAAAAATGGAAAAGTCCATTCTTATAGCCCTATCATTGTGGTGATAACTACGACCCCTTCAATTTAAAATATTTTTATACTTTGTGCCAGGTCCCTCATCTTTTGTCTCAAAACAGCCCAGGGTGACCAACTTATTTTGTGTTCCCACCATCAGAATTTGTATGGATTTTCTGCACCTCCTCTTATCTCTTATCCAGATTAATTAGACAGGTGGAACTAATGTCGATGTGCACAAAGAGGACTGGTGCTAATGGTACAATGTGATAACATGTAACAGTCAAGTGATCTATCTGCCTCAAAGAAAAAAAAAAAAATCTTTATCATATTTTCTATTGATATACTAAATAAGTGGATTACAATTGCATACATGAATCAATAAATTGCAGACCTAAAAATTTCTATGAAGAAGTAGAGGGGTGGGGGAAACTTGTGAATACATTTAGACACTTAATGAAGGCTGGAGAAGACATCAACCAAAAAAAAAAAATAAAAGATAAGGATATTAGTCCAGATAACTGATTCATATTTACAAAATGTTGAGCTTGCAGTAGAAGACAGATTCCCAAACAATCATCAAAGTTAAGCAGTGTCGAGCCTGGTCAGTATGTAGATTGGTGACACTCTAGGAATACCTAATGCTTTAAGCTTGGATGTGCAGATGGTGTAATAGATAATGGCTTGGAATTGTTAATTGAAGAGCTGAGTTCCAATTCTGTTAGATTCATATTTACTTATGTGCAAATACTCTTGGGAAAGATGTCAACCCAGCTCTTATCTCCCCATCTATGGGTTAATTAATAAAAGTAAATCATTATTATCTTAAAATATTTTCTGGCTTTAAATAACTTCAATTGAAGTTAGATGTGTCTACAGCTATATTGTGTTGAATACACCGGTTCTCGTCCAATCACCAAAGTTAAGCAACATCAGGCCTGGTTAGTACTTAGATGGGTGACCGTTTGGGAATATGAGGTGCTGTAAACGTAAGGACCTAGAATGGTCCACCTGTCCTCCAGGGGTTGAGCGCAGGGCTAACAAGCCTGCCCCATAAAAACCAGTTTGTTACAGAAACAGTAACAAAAAGTTACTGCCCTGCACACCACTGGGTGTATAAAGGGTGAGATGATGATAAAGTTAGATGTACAAGCAATTTTAAAGATGGAAATTGGATGAGGTTTCATGTATTTAACAAAATAGAAGGGTGGGGATGGTTCCAATTACTACTGTATGTCTCTCGTAGCAATTTGTGGCAAGCAAATTCATTTTCATAATTCAATAAAATAAACTGTTAGGGTTACACTTAGTAAAGTTATTAACATTTCAGGTTCTTTCGTAATTATTTTTTTTTTTTTTTTTTTTTTTTTTTTTTTTTTTTTTTTTTTTAAATCATTTCACCCCGAGCAAGGCGGAAACGCCACTGATGTGCAGGGGGTTACATAAATGTAAAAAGATTAATTAGAAAAGAGTGAGGAGTACAAACTAGTTAGAAAGGAACAATAGAAAGCTGAGAAAGCAGGTGTGATGACAGATACATAGGTGGGGAGAGAGCTAGAGGCCAGTGGTTAGTAGATGAGTATTGACTTTGCATTTAAATTTCTGGTGGTTGTAGCCGTCAGGAAAGCAATAATACGGGAGTGAGTTCCACAGGTGGGAAGTGCAAGAGAGGAAGCTGCAGGAGTAGAATTGTCATCTGCGTTTGGCTAACCTGACTGTGAATGGGTGGGACCCAGTTGCCAGTCTGGTTGCACGAGTAAACACCTGTTGAGGAGGCATAAGTGACTTAAGCTCATCCAAGCAAAAGCCATGGAAGTATTTATAGAAGAGACAGAGGGAGGCCACATTTCAGTCAAGTCGCCAGATCAGTACCTATCACATTACAGACTCTCCTTTGGAGCTTGTCAAGAACACTGAGGAGAACGGCAGGGGCACCTGACCATAAATGGCAGCAGTACTCCATGCACAGACGAATGGTTATGTTTAGAAATAAACATTATAGAATTTGTCTTCATTTAATCCATTTCCTCATTTAAACAATCGCTTGATTATTTCAGGTTCTTTTATATTACATGATACACAAAATGGCTGTTTTATCTAACTTTTTGAAGACATGGTGCAGTAATGGATTTAGGAATCGGAGAGCAGAGTTCAAATTCCAGTTGAATTCATGGCATTCACTTATATATACTAATACCCTTGCAAAAGGTGTGAATCCATCTCTTTCCCCCAACTATGGGTATATGGACAGACTGGTCTTTACAGCTTTGGTTGCCAACCAGTCTAAGGGAAAGAAAACTCTGAATTCAAACTACCTGCTGCCTTGAAGGTCTGCCTCTCTAACTTCTGAGAGACAAGATTGGGGGTGGGGGTTAACCCTAACATTGCACTATTCTGCCTTAAATGTCACCTTGAACCCCAGGGGCGCAAAAATGTGCTAACTGAATAGATGATGATACACAAAATAACTGTTATCGCATATAAATTTTTGCCTGTCTAGTTATCTTCTTTGTTACCTCAGAGGGTAGGGTACCTGTCATGAATAGGGTGGACAGTTACAAAGCTAGATTCAATGAAAAAAAGGAGTATAACCTAATGTTTAAAATGTCTGCCTTTTTTTTTTTTTTTTTTTTTTTTTTTTTTTTTTTTTTTTTTTTTTTTTTACAATTTGGTTAAACTAGGTGGAAATATGCACCAATTAAAATGCCTGATAGACATTGTTGGAACAATAAACTTGTGATTCGAAGAGTAAGGTGAAATTAAAGATTGAATGACCAATCACAATAGTTTATGGTACCGTATGATCAGAATTTATGAACTTTGTCTTCTTAAATTTCAGTATTGGAACCTTGACATTAATAAATACGTGTATATACTAATATGTTTTTATTTTTCATTCATTTTGTGTAAAGGTTTATGTCCACATTGTGTTGGCATTGTTACTCTCCCTTACAAGTAGCCATATAATTACAAACTGAATTTCCTCAACACTTGTCTTCATATTCCTTCCTCATACAAGCACACTGAAGCCGCAAGTTTATGCTATTTTTACTGCTCCAAGCTTACCATATTAAAAATCTTGTTCACATATGATTACCTGAGTTAAGCAACCTGAAGCCTGATCAGTACTTAGATAGGTGATTGCTGAGGAATACCAGTTGCAATAAGCTTCAATGTGCAGGTGATTTAATGGATAATGGCTTGGAATTGAAGATCAGATAACCAAGTTCCGGTCCATTTCGTTATATTCGCTTATACACAAACTGGGAAAAGTATGAATCAACTTCTCCCTCTCACTATGGGTTAATTAGCAGCACATGTATCAGTAGAATCAGTCAGGGTTTGTATGGGCCCTGGAAACCTTGAAAAGTTTTGAAAATTTACAGGGCCCTTTCCAAAGTGTGAAAAACCCTAAAAAAAAAAAAAAAAATCAGCAATAGCCTAAAAGCTCCTTAGAAAGTCCTGAAATTTTCTAAATTGGACTGCCCACTCATTCCTTTCCTCAATTTATGAAGTTAAAATGAAAAATAGAAATTTAGCTTTTTTACAAGCTAAAATTGTCCTTTAAAAAAAAAGTTATTTTAGTTGTCAGTAATATTTGGCAATTTGGTGGTTTGTTCCCTTGATTAGAGCGAGTTCATGACCTCATAGTTACTTCTGTATTATCTTGTCTAGGGGACGAGAAAGAATATGAAGAATATCTTCACACAGCTGCTACCCTCACTCAACAAGATGAGAGGAAAAACAAAGAAAATGTAGACTGGAAGGATGGGAGAATAGAAAATGTGTCTTTGATAAAATAAGGAAGGTTATTTTTAGTTTGAAAAGCTTTTAATGACTCGTATCTTTAGCTTTTGTTGCGTAAAAAATGATGAAATACATCAAAACTTATTTGGCTTCTATTGTTTGGCTTTATGTCAAAAGTTCAATCTGGCAACCCTTTCCCTTTGACTTTTGCATTTCTACCATAGATGGCTAGAAAATGTACGAACATGTGGACGACTCCTACACATTTGGCCAAATGTCATCAAATTTGCGAACTTAAATCATTTCATTCATTTCTTAATAAGACTTAAAAGTTTCATTAAAATCCAACAATTATTTGATTTTACAAGATTTCAAACGTGCAAGAAAGGATTAAAAATTTAATAAAATGCTTCAGTCTTTCCTCTTAATAGCAAACATTTTGACAATAAAATTTTTCATTAAAGTTGGGGCTTTTTTCATCATGGTTTTTTTTTTTTTTTGGCAAAAAAGTGGAAGTACCTTTATTAAAATAAAAGAATGTCCCCAGACCAAGTCCTTCGCTGTGAATGACATTTTATTTCTAATGAAACTGCAGATTTTTGCATCTGTTTCAAGACATTGAACCATTCCTGATAAAATATCAATGCAATAAACCACTTCTTTTTCTTGCAGATGATCTTTTTAGTATGATCATGAAACTGTTAAGATTTGTAAAAGAGCATACTAAAAAGATAATTACATTTCCCAAACTGAATGAATTTATAAGAATTTTGTCAAACATTCATAAAGATGCTGCAAAGATCGAGCATAACTTTCTGACAGAGAGAGGACTATGCAAAATTTATCCCCCCCACCACCACCACCACCAAAAAAAGAAATGTATCAACTAAAGATCTGTTTGTCTTTGTTGCAATTCTGCATGCAATGTTCATCACCATCATTAAGAAACTTCTGGCAAAATCTTCCCTTAGATACCCTCTGGTAAGGTCACTTGCATGGCTGAACCCTGGATCTGTTTGTGGAAAAATATTTGCCACTGAAGACCATCTAAAAAGATGACTTTCCAACATGATGGATAGAAAGCAAGTCTGATTGTGACATCATCATCATCAGTCAGTACAAAGTTCAATGAGTCTGCTGGAAATATTGCTTTAAAAAAGTTCAGCAAGCACAAAGATCATTTAGACACTTAGTTCTACTCTTCTTTGTCTAGCAAGAAAGAATATAAAAAAACCGGAAAGTTGTTTGCAGATTGCTTGGTACTCTCTCATGAACAAGCGTCAGTGGAGAGAAGTTTCTCAGTCAATAAGGAAATTTCCACTGACAATATGAAACAATAGACTGATCACACAGCGCATTATGAAGCACTATTTGGCCACAGTTGGACTTGTTGGGAATGTTCCCACGATTAAGTCTCTTATCTGCTGTGCTTTCAATACCAGAACAGCATACAACCGATACCTTGAGACTGAGAAGAGAAAAAAGGCAGGAAGAAGCAGCTGGACAAAAACAGAAATCCATGCTTATGGAAATTGATGAACTGAAGACTAAAAACCACAAGCTTGAAAGTTGCACTCAGGATTTACTCAAGTCAGCTGACATCTATGCAGAGAAAGCGGAGCAGACTCAGAACTTCACACTTATCACAAAGTCCAATGCCATGCAAAAATCTAGTCCATAGAGATATCAAAACTGGAAAAGGGGTTGAATGCTAAACTAGATGAACTGAAAAAAATGTTATCATTGTATTCTGTTCCGTGAGTAGTATGGGTAGCTAAAGTGTATAGACTTTTGTGAAAATTTCTATCTGCAATTCTGTTCATTAAAACCATTATACTTACTTAACTTCACAGGAAATGTGCAGAATCTTTAACATTCATAAGTCATGAATCATCTATATAGCTGAAATGTGTAGCAGCAAGAATTAAAACATATACACAATTTTCCGAGTGTAGTAGAACTCCAAACTGTGTAGAATGCTACACAGGTGTGCATTCAGTTGTGTTTCAGCCTTCAACACTTGGATTTCTTCACTGCTTTCAACTGATCCATTTGACATGAATGATTGGAACCAGCTGTAGCTTTTCTTTGAACATCTCATTTGTCAAACTATTAAAAGATAAATCACAAAGTTTTTGTTTTTTTTTTAAATTGGTGACTATGCACATTTCTTTCCCTGACAGACTGTTGCTATGCTGGAGCAAGGGTCATTTCTGTACAAGAATGAACTTGTAGCACCAAAGGAAAGTGCTGTTAATATAGAAAGGGAACAGTAATTTCAGGCCTTGAAGCAAAAGAAGTTGCCCAGTTTTCTTAACTTGGTTAGAAATTCATAAATTAGGATTTCCCAATTGTCTGCAGTTCTTCAATCAATAACTTTATCTTTGAGGAGAAAGAGTAAAGTTCAACAATCAGCATGTCTACATGGTTTTCTGAAGACCCTAGTTGAAACTGCTCAGGTTAAGCAATGTTGAACCTGGTCTGTACCTAGATTGGTGACCATTTGGGAATAATTCTGTATAAGTTTAGACGTAGTGCAAGGGATAATATCTTAGAAGTAGTAGTAATCAGAGAATCGGGTTCCAATTTGGTTCATTATATTTACTTATGTGCAAAACACTCTTGGGAAAGGCATGAATCTACTCTTCTCTTCCTCTCCTGCTATGGGTTAAGTACTAAGTGTCCCTGCCATGGAGCAAGAGGGATCAAACATTCTGCAATGATATAAAAAAGAAAAAAGAAAAAAAAATACACACACAAACGACTACTTTGCAATGTTAAGTCACAAAGAAAACAAGTAAAGACATTTTTATTTCTCATTATGATTTTCAGTTTGTGTTGCAGCAAATGTTTTGTTTATCTGATGAAGAGACATCCATTGCCAAATATGGCTACAAGGCCGTACACATTTTGGGATTGTGTTTCTCACATTTACACTTTTCTTCTTCAGGCACATCCTTCATGACACTGTCCACATGTCGACCGCAACCTTTAAATAAATAAAAAATTTTTAAAAATTAAAAAATTTAAGAAAGATGTGTCAAACATTAATTTATTATACCAGATTATAACATCTGTCTGTATTTCTAAGATGAGGCATTGTAATTATTTACATCATTTAGACTGTCGTCCTCATCTTTATTGCCATATTCACATTCTGGCCTTCTTCAGGTGATTTTGGGGTACCTCAGTTTCAGTTAATTACTTTTAGTAACAACTTTTGAAGTCTTTGTTCACCGCTACCTCTGCGACGGCCTCGGCTGTGGCCAGGTATTGAACTCACAACTCTAGGTCACTTAAACAGCAGAGGGAATAAAAATTTGGAGAGTTCAGTTGCGAAAGGGAAATAACTAAAATTGAGATATATTGTAATAATGTTTTTTTTTTGGCTATCACAGCAGATAACAGATTTCACTAAGGCATATTTTATGAGAGAGAATGGCTCCACTTAAATACTTCATCTTGAACTTTTCAGAAATCAGCTTCTCATTCGTATCACGAAAACATCAATTACTAATATTTTTTCGTTATCTTCATTCTAGAGCTCAAAACTGAAAATTAAATATATAAATATTTACCCTGCCTCCCCACCGAAGATCATTGTTTTAACATGGGGAACACCATACACAGATAAAAAAATTGCAAATTTGCGACCACTGTCATACCAATGTGCATTGTGGTACAGTGGATATCGGCTCGGAACGAGAAACCCAGGGAGCCGAGTTTGAATTCCAGTTGAATCCATTGTATTCACTTATGCGCAAAGAAAGGTATTGAGAAAGGTATTAATCCGTCTCTTCCTTCCAGTTATGGAGTAAATAACAGGACAGATTGGGTTCTATAGCCTTGGCTGGCAACCAGTCTACCACAGAAAGCAATGGCAACCTACTGCGGGATAATCTTCTGCCCAGTCAGTCATGTCTCTAAAGAGACATGATCGCCCAAGTGTGTTTCACGTATGGCATTTAACTGACTGACTATACAGAATTTACAAATTATCCTGATTATATGGAAATATTATTGAAATTTGATGGAAGTTTTTTTTATAGTGTCCATCTAAATCAAATAAGACACGCATATTTTTTCTAAAGCTACATTCAATAAAATATGTGGTTGCTCTAACAAAATCTGAATAAAATTAGCTTACTGCTACAAAAGTCTTGTGGGTGACAATCTAATCAAAAGGTTGTTTTTAAGCCACATGAGCTTAGCTAAAAGAAGCTTCACCCTAAGGACAAACCTGGTATCAGGTCAGAGCTACAACACTATCATCATTCACATGACTGTGATTTTAAGGTTACTGCACAGCTGAGCACTCAACCAGTTCCCTCCCCATGTCTCAGCTGTGTGTCAGAATCACTGGAAATGACCTACTGGTCCACTTAGAGTCAGCCATTTTTTTTTTTCATGTTTTTATTTTCTCTGTCTCCCTCTTTTGCTTAAGAGGGCAGTGGAATGAGCATGGAAAAATTGTTGGGTATACCATTTCAATTGTCTTTATACAGGGTTTAATGAGACCTGCCAATGGGCCTGTTCCTTGTCTAATGGTGTTTTACACAGATGCATAAGAGCTGCCTACAATGGTTCTACTACAGGGTTTGGAATCCCCAGGGCTGAGCAACTCCTCCCATCTGTAGCATTTTATTTCTAATGTTTGGCTTCTACTAGCAGAGTTAAATAAATTGGTAGGGTCAAATTTATAGACTTTATTGACTGAACAAATGGTTTTTGTGTGATTTTTGTGCCTTGTTTCTTTTTATTTATGAGATCTTTTAATGTGAAAGCTGAACGGCTTAATAGCCTTCTGCTTTTTCTACTAAAGATATAAGCAGGGAGGGTTCATTGGCTTCAAGGATTGGAATTAATCAGCAATTTGCTGATAACATTTTACTATCAGATTCATCAGTCGAATTACAAAGGCTTAAGTAGCTGAAATAAAGATCACTGATATTGATCTTAAAAAAAAAAAAACAGATGAAGATCTGGAAGAAGCCAGGAGTACAACTACAAACTAAATAACCTAACTATTGGTTGGAAAGTATTCAGTAAATATAGAGAACTAATGAAAGACATCTTTGTCTATACACTTAAAGCAAAGTGTATATATATATATATATATATATATATATATATATATATATATCTGTAAAAGGATAATATGAATAAAGACAAAAAAAACAAAACTTTTCTTAACCAACATGTTTCATCCTGAGGGACTTTATCAAGGCAAGTGACAAGTATTTATCCACAAAAGCAAAATGTTATTAGTTTTACAAAATTTTTGGTAAGAAAAAAAAAAAAAAAAAAAAAAACACACACACACACACACAAACACAAAAAGACATTTGATCATGACAAAGATCTGATCATAATACACCCACTCCTTAATATAAAACAGAAGGTTCTATACAACATTCCTGAATATTTGTCAACTGACAAGATACCTGGGAAAAATTTAAAAACGTATACAATTTCAAAAATATTATGCAAAGACCAAACTGGTTTCACACAATCTATATTTCATCAACACTCTCAAACATTTTTAACAGTTTAGTGGCTGAAATAGTTGCAAACCAACACCCCAGCTCCAGGTATTCTTGTACTAAATGCAATTGCCAGCACAAATATATCCTTCAATTTTTATCCCCTGCTACAGTCGATTTTTGATATAACATGCATTTTTTTCTTTGTCACAATTACTTTGTCCCATATTTATTTGTATAGGGGGAAAAAAAAAAAAAAACTTCAGGGGAACATTTATCAGCCTGCTAATGAAATAATTTTTTTAAAATTCACATTAGCAGGACTATTATAGATGTCACCTGCATTTAGTTAGAAGCCCGGATTTTAAATACTGATTTGGAAAGCAGTTAGGTTCTCCCAGTTTATAATCTTGGTGCAACACAGTCTTTCTATTCTCATACTAAACTATCAAGAAAATTACTCAATCCAAAATAAATTACAAAGGTCATAAGCACAACAAATTTTGGCAGCATCAGACTCGGAAAAATGAAGCCTGTATATCCTTGTGAATCTTTGCCACAAAGGTTATTGACAGGACACAATTTCCATACTCTGTGCCTGTAAACATTAACCATTATATCTTTTCCATTCACTCCATCTTCTTTAAGATGGAGTGAATGGAAAAGTATAATTTTTTTATATTAAAAGTATAATTTTTTAAAAATTATAAAGTATTAAAAGTATCATTTTTTTTAAATTATAAAGTATTAAAAGTATCATTTTTTTAAAAATTATAAAGTATTAAAAGTATAATTTTTTAAAAATTATAAAGTATTAAAAGTATATTTTTTTTTAAATTATAAAGTATTAAAAGTATAATTTTTTATATTAAATGTATAATTTTTTTTCTAAGTACAATTTTTCTGAAAGAAAAATTATACTTAGAAACTAATAATTCAGAAAAATAAGTTTCCACTGTTCCATAAAAGCCTCAAAGAATCTATTTCCTTTAAGCCCTACAAAAACATTTACAACTACATACCTTACACATTACACAATCATCGACCACTGACAAACAGATCCAGTACATACTATCTACCCGTCTGGGAGGGTAGACCCGATTAGATGACCCAGGCTGTGCTTTGTGACCCCATCTTAACAATATTTGTTTTGTTTTTTTTCTACGTACATTTATGCACGTTGTGGTGCAGTGGATATCAACTCAGAACAACAAATCGGGATGCAGAATACAAATTCTAGTTGAATTCCTTACATTCACTTACGCACAAATACCCTTGAGAAAACTATTAATCCATCTCTTCCCTCAAGTTATGGGTTAAATAATAGGACAGATTGAGTTCTATAGCCTTGGCTGGCAACCAGTCTACCGCAGAAATCAATGGCAAACTACTGTGAGATAATCTTCTGCCCAGTCAGTAATGTCTCTTTCGAGACATGATCGCCCAAGTGTGTATCACGTATGGCACTCAACTGACTGATTGACATTTATATAGATTACAAATTAGACTAAGTAGAACTATTAAAAGATGAACATTTTTTGCATATTTAGATGTCATTCTGGGGGAATTGTTTTTTTTTTCATCCAAATCCCTGAATTTGTTTTACTATGTTAAGACTCAGAGAAAGAAAAATAGGCTATTTTTTTTATCTATAATATTGAATCAACTTTAAGAAAAATTTCAAGTTGATGTTAAAAATTGCTACAAAACATTGATGTGTTATGACATGTCTAATTGGTATTTAGATACATTGTATTTATTTTCAATTTTTCTAGTTGAATTGTTCACCTATATTTGCATATGATCCATTGTTGTACATAATTAGGTTACAATAAAATTTATATTTTATATGAGTACTACCTTATGAAAATTGAGATGTAGTAGAATGTGTGAGGTGGGGTGGGGGCGTATCATTGACTTGGTGGTGACCTGCAAAAACCTTTGCAATGGTCCTGTATGACAGTTGTTGTGGGGTCTAGAAAATTTTTGGTCCTTGGTCCAAATAAGTGTATGGACACCCCCACATAAAATAAAAAAATAAAAAACAAAAACATTGTTGATTTTTAAACAAATGGTATGATTTATTATGACATGTCTCTAAGCTGTATTTAAATACATTGTATTTTCAGTTTTTCTAGTTGAATTGTTCACCTATATTGCATATGATCCATTGCTGTACATAATAAGGTTACAATAAAATTTATATTTTATATGAGTACTACCTTATGAAAATTGAGATGTAGTAGAGTGTGTGGGGTGGGGGTGTATCATAGACTTGGTGGTGACCTGCAAAAACTTTTGCATTGGCCCTGCCTCAGTATGACAGTTGTTGTGGGGTCTAGAAAATTTTTGGTCCTTGGCCCATATAAGTATATGGGACCCCCACATAAAAAAAAAACAAACAAAAAAACAAAAAAAACATTGTTAATTTTTAAACAAATGGTATGATTTATTATGACATGTCTCTAAGCTGTATTTAAATACATTGTATTTATTTTCTGTTTTTCTAGTTGAATTGTTCAACTATATTGCATATGATTCATTATTGTACATAATTAGGTTACAATAAAATGTGTATTTTATATGATTACTATCATATGAAAATTGGGATATGGTAGAGTGGGGACACAAGACCCTTGTACTGGCCCTACTGACAAATAAGGGCTCTAACAAAAAGGTTACCTAAATAAGGGAACATGTATGTGTACCTCTAATTCTAAAAACAAAATTTTTTTAATCTTTCCTATGTAAAGATCAAGTATTTTAATTCAAGTCAGTTAAATGCCATATGTGATACAGGCTTTGGGCGATCATGTCTCGAAAGAGACATAACTGACTAGGCAGAAGATTATCTCACAGTAGGTTGCCATTGCTTTCTGCAGTAGACTAGTTGCCAGCCAAGGCTATAGAACCCAATCTGTCCTATTTTTTAACCCATAACTGGAGGGAAGAGACAGATTAATGGCTTTCCCAAGGGTATTTGTGCGTAAGTGAATGCAAGGAGTTCAACTGAAGTTTGAACTCGGCTCCCCGATTTGTCGTTCCAAGTCAATATCCACTGCACCAGTGTACATTCCCCAAAAAATGGGCTACTCAACGAGGATCGAACTCACTACACAGTTGTAATGAGTTCTCTAGTGAGACAAGCTTGCTAACCATCCATTACACCATGTCGAGAGAAATTGATTACCTTTCAGAAGATGGGGCAGAAAAATTATCAACTTGACCCAAATTCACAAAATTCTGATGTTTGATCATTGAAGTAGAGATTTCATTTTTTACTAGATATTCACCCAATACAAGCTCAAGAGCCACTCAAGGTAGGCTACCAAGTGAGGCTATTGCATGGACATGAGAGACGAACATAAGTACAGATTATGATGATAAGTAGGTTGAACATCCCTTGGAGAGGTTAAGATTGTAATCAAGGAAGTATTCTCTCGAGAGTGTTCCACAAAGTAATTGTTCGAGTGGAACTTCCTTCTTACAATAAAGAGAAGGAGGATTATTTGACCTCTGTGTACATGCTATGGCAGGTCAGAACTAGCAGAACACATGTAAGTAGCTCATTTGAACATTTACCACAGAAACAGCAATAGGCTTGCTATGTTTTTTTTGTTTTTTTTATCATTTCACCCCCAAGCAAGGTGGTACCACCACTGATGCACAGGGGACTATATCAGAGAGTAAAAGTTTAGGCAGATGGAGAGTGAAGAGAAAGACGAACCAGTTACAAGGGGTGTCAGAGAAAGGGCAAGAGAAGGATGTGAAGACAGTTGTGAAAGTAGGGAGAAAGGAAAAGAACAAGATATACAGAGTGATGTAGAAAGAACTGAAGATGTGGATAAGAGATGGATATTGACATTGCATTTAAATTCCTAGAGGTTGTAGCTGACAGGAAAGCAAGTATATGGAAGAGAGTTCCACAGACAAGTAATGCGAGAAAAGAAGCTGCTGGAGTAGAATTGTCAGCTGCATTTGGTTAATCTAACTGTGAATGAGTGGGACCTTGTTGCCACTCTGGTTGCACAAGTAAATTCTTGTGGTGGAGGCACCAGTGACTTAAGGTCGTCAAAGCAGAAGCCATGAAAATATTTGTGAAATAGACAGAGGGAAGCCACATCCCGCTGGTGAGAAAGTGGTTGGAGTCGAGCTGCCAAGTCAGTACCTATCACATTACAGATTCTTCTTTGGGGCCTGTCGAGAACACTGATGAACAGCAGGGGCGCCTGACCATACATGACAACAGTATTCTATGCACGGACGGATGATTGATTTGTATATGTGCAAGATGGATTCAGGCATAAAAATCTTCCTGGCCCAACAGTGACCCAGCCTTCCTAGCAGTGAACTTAGCTATTGACTATGTAATGATTCCACTTGAGGTCAGAAGATAGGGTGAGGCCAAGGAGGCACAGTGTATTGCTTGTGAGGAAAGAGGCTGTAGGCTGGAAAATAAATAACCCTCAAGGATGCATAGATGCTGTTGAATTATGTCAAGGCTGGAAAATGAAGATTGAGCAGCTCCAGTTCAGATATGGCATTACTATTCAGTTTTTTGGCCTGATCTGACTTTTGTAAAAAGAGCATGGCAGGAGGAGTCCAGCATCTTTTAGTAATGAACCATATGTGTGTTCCTCTTAAGATTTGGGGTGAAAATGAACTAAAATAGACATTCATGGCCCCATTGAGTGGACAACCATTCATAACAACTGGAGATAACTCAGTGAGGATAGAACATTAATAGCTTGATTTTTGATATCTTGAATGTTAAAGTCCAGTTTCCCACCCCCGTTTGGTAGGAGAAATCATATGCCAAGGTCTGATCATCTTTATTTAACGTGTGCCCAATTAAGACTTATATAAAATCTGTCAAATATAACCTGAAAGTGATACATATATTAACGACAAAAAAAAAGTGTACTTTTGGGAAGGAATACAAAATCATAGGAAAATAAAAACACATTTTTCTCATGAGGGTAGAAAGAAAAAAAAAACAAAAAAACATACAAGATGTGAAAAAAAAATAAATAAATAAAAGTAAAATAAATCTCCAAAATAAAATTTTGTCATCAAAACCTTTATTAAAGAAGAAAACCCAAAAGAATTTGATTAAATGATGTTTTTTTATTCTTTTTCAAATCTTTAAAATTTTGGTAAAAAATCTTGCATCAATAGGTGACCATAGATTAGTATGGGAAAAACAAACTGATTTGGAAAATTCTTGCAAAAATCAGTAATTGTCAAATTTTAATGTAACTTTCAGGATTTATTCACAAATGAATTAAATTTTAGAAAGGTTATTTTTTTTTTATAGAAAATCTTGGTAAAAACTTTTTTTTTTTTGCATATCTGTTATTTCCCACTTAAATTTTATGAAATTTCGAGAAATTCCTTTTTGTATCACTTAAATATTTATAATAGTTTTATACAGAATTCCTTTAAATCATCGATTTTTATTTTTTGTAAAACAGGATCCTCAAAAATTTGCTCAAAGTAAAAAAAAAAAAAGTTCCAACAAAAACAAAAGGATAACTCTTTGGGGAAAACAATTTAAATGACTAATTGAAAAAAATAAAAATTATTTAGCTATTTACATGATGACCAATATTTCAGAAATTTTTTTTTTTTTTAATGATGCCTTAAAGTTAAAGAGGAGACTTATGATGCAAATAGTGTACCCCTGCCATCATGTCCTCTGGGGAAAATATGAGGATTTGAATTTCAAAATAGACATTCTTACTCATTTTACCCCGGTAAACGCTGTGGTGAATACAGAATTAAAAGTAGCTCTCTTCTCTTCACTGTTTACAAATTTCGCAATCCAGGGTGAAATCTAATTTTAACCAATAGGTAAAAGGATTGACCCGTACTGAAGGAAAAGGAATAGCCAAATTTTGTGATCCGGTGTTAATTATTTTCTAACCAATGAAAACTGAAAGAAGTTAACAGGCCAGTGTAAAAAAAGTCTTTTGCTATACAGAAAGAAAGCAGAATCAGTCAGATGGGAGCAGAGATCAGATCCGCCCTGAACCGGACATATTTCGACAACATACATTCCCTCCTTTTTTTTTTTTTCTTACGTGCTATTTTCCTTTATCTCTTCTTCGTCCTTCCTCACCATTCTCGCCATCAACAAAGGAGAACACAATCACAATAAGGCACTTTAACTGACTCCTAAAAATTAACGTCGCTAAGTACAATTTTTTTTAATTGCCTTTTCTTCCTTTTCTCTTTATCACCGTCCGCTAAAAGAAAGAAAGGAACACAGCCTTTTTATTTCTAACCTCTTAATCTTTGTCGATATATACACATTCTTTTTGCTACAACTAAGTAGATTCATTTATGATTTTAAGTACTACATTTTCTTTTTAAACATTTCACTTCCTACAAAATTGATGTTATTAGTGTCATGTAAATAAATTTCCATTTAAACATACAAACAAAACACTTTTCCAACCTGATGTATGGGGAGTTCGGCCATGTTTGGCACAAGGCGAATTTAATAAGCATAATCGAGCTCCCTAACCCTAAACCGACGACTAATGTTTCAGGAATTCTTTTAAAAAATTACTGAAAATAGCGAATTAATATTTAAGTCAAGAAAAAAATAACTTAGAAAATGTGTTTGATAAATAATGATTGCTTTTTTACAAATGATGAGGGGAAACTGAAAGTGAACTTTTTACAAAGATTTGGAAGTTCGATCGCAACTCGTGAACAAAAAAAAAAAAAGAGAACAGAAAATTGTTTTTTTTACGTATAAAAATAAGGTTTTCATAGTTGTCTTACGTCTTATTGACCCATAGAGAAGGGGGGAAAATCGTTAAGGCCAAGGGAAAACGTAAAAAATAAAGACAACCGTGTGAAGTAAAAACATAAAAAAAGCCTTTCCACTACACAACACACAAAAAAAGGACAATGCGTGTCAAAATTTTTGGATATTTTTTTGCTAAAGCTTCCCCATTCCAGTGTTGAAAAGAAAGTGTTTGTACTGGTAATTTTTTTGGCTTTAACAAAGAGGTGCGTTATAACAAAAAAAAACAAAATCAATCAACTGTCTTTTTAAAAGAAAATTAAGGCATTACTTTACACACTGATCGACCCATAAAAATACGAAAAATAAGGGATCGATTTGACATTATCGATATTATCAACTGGACCCCATTCTAAATTGATTTTTTAAATCAATATTTTTTTCGATACTGACAATTATCGCGGCCTCAAAAAAAAAATGAATTAAAAAGATGCTAATTTACCAGATTTCACAATTCTTTCCCTTGTAACGAGTAGTAGACCAACATTTTTGTTTTCTTTCAAACTAATTTTTAAATTAGTAATTCTTTTGTAAATTGTTAGAAAAAGGATTTTAACTTTGAAGTTAAATTTTGTTTAAAAAGTTTTTAAAAATTTCTCTTAAAGTGTGTTAAAAAACTAAAAGTTAATGCAGTTTTTGTCGTTTTAATAATTTAATTTGATGACTTTTTATTTTATTTTATCCCCGTTTTTGTTGCTTTTTTTTTCTAAGAAAAAAAAACAATTTTTAAAATTTAAATATCCCTGATTTTCTTTTCACATGAAGAAATAAAGATAAAGTCTTTGAAAGTAAAAAAAAGTTTGACAGATGAAGAGTTTAAAAAGATAACCAAAATTAAAATATCTCACCCATCCACGTAGTCTTCCCACAAGTACCACAAGTTGCTTTTCGACACATTTTTTACTCGTTTGTTGGTTTTCTCAAGCGTAGAAGAAAGAAATGAACGTGGCAAAAAACGTCGGACGAAATGATCAACTGCCTTTTTTTCACGCCGTCGCACGAGTATTTATTTATATTAGCCAAGGGCAGATAACTCTAGGGTACTAGACTCGAGTGCAGGCGCGTGTGTGGAGCGAAGCGTATGTGAGGTGGTGTAGGTACAAGAAGAAAAAAAAAGCATTTCTCACCGAAACTTTGAACATGTGGGCGAGAAACTCCAGTCTTATAAACTAGAGATAAAACTAAAAAATAAATAAATAAAGATAAAGGAACAGAAAAGATTTGTTTATGTTCAGAATGAAGTTCCTTTTGGAACTATAACTAATATAAAAGAATTAAGAATTCATTTAATTCAAGCTTTAATTTTGGGCTGCGTTGTGCAGTGGATATTTGGTCGGAACGAGAAATCAGAGAGCCGAGTTCGAATTTCAGTTGCATTCACTTACGTGCAAATACCCTTTGGGAAAGATAATCCGTCTCTTATGGATTAACAGGACAGATTGGGTTGCCTTGTCTGGCAACCAGGAAAGTAATGGCAACCTACTGTGAGATATGATAATCATCTTTCGAGACATGAACGCCCAGCGTGTATCCCGCATGGCAATTACTGACTGATATTTGAGAATTTGAATTCCAGAGAGAGAATTTCATTTAAGCCCTTCATTTTCTATATTTCTGTAGAATGTAAAGTTCAGATAAAAAAAAAAATATGAAGTTGTTATTTGTCTATATTTCTGAGATGAGGTATTGTAATTAAATTATTCAGTTCACATTAAATTGTTCGGACTGTTGTTCACAACTTCGTTGCTACATTCACGGCCGTTGTACATTTCAACTTTCTTCAGGTGATTGGAATTTTGAACTGAAACCATTATTTCGTTCACTGGGGTAGATTGTTCTCATTCCATGAGTCATGCTACTTCCACTTATCTCTATTATCCTTTATTTAGTTCACTGGGGTAGATTGTGTACACATGCCCTAGTGGGTAAAAGAGTTGTTTAGATCCGGTGTCTTCACCCAAAGGGTTGTGTGTACAAAAATAAAAATAAAATCAGAGATTTGATTTAAAGATTCAAAATTCTAATCACCTGAAGAAGGGCGGAGCGTACAACGGCCGAAATGTCATAAATATGGCAACAAAGATGAGGACAACTGTCCGAACAATGTAAATAATGAACTTATTAATGATGTATTGTAAAAATTGTATGATTTTCGAAGTCCTTTAAAATTTTAATTAAAGTGTTTCCTGTTTTACACCAAACTTCTAAAAAAAAATTTATAGACACGATACGTCATTTTGGGGGACCCAAAATTTTATTAGCCAGGGGATCTTTTATGGCCTAAATTCAGCAGTGTGTGTGTGTGTATTCAGCACACACACACTCTCTCTCTCTCTCTCTCTCTCTCTCTCTCTCTCTCTCTGTGTGTGTGTGTGTGTGGAAATTTATCCGCATGTTTACTCGTACAGTTGTGCGTTGTGTGTTGTGGTGCAGTGGATATCGGCTCCAAATGAGAAATCGGAGAGCCGAGTTCGAATTACAGTTGAATTCGTTGCATTCACTTACGCGCAAATACCCTTCTCTCTCTAGTTACGGATTAAATATCAGGATAGCTTGGGTTCTATAGCTTTGGTTGGTAACCAGTCTACTACAGAAAATAATGACAAGAAGACAACTGTGAAAATCTTTACCCCACCACCACCACCACCACCACACAAAGGAGATAAAAACCTGTGGGAGCGAGACTCTAGGTTTCGAACGTATAATATTATTTTCGGCCTCTTCCCAAGTTTACTGAGAAGTAAGAAAGAAAGTGTGTGCGTGTGTGTGTGGGGGGGGGGTAATAGCATAACCCAAAAATACAATTTGAATTTAAACAGCGCGTGTAACTGGGCCCTATTCTTTGCAAGATCGCTACATACTGGGCCGAATTCTTCTAAGAATACCGTAGAAAGTAGATCTCCGAGTTAAAGTTCATTTTATTATCAGTTTTTCTTTGTTTGAGAAAAGCATTTTAAATGTTCATGAACAAGCGCTTAGTCATCGCACCATGACTATATGCCTCTCTACGCGTGTGTTACTGACATGTATTTGAACCTTATGCTTAGATTTTGTTTCGATGTACTTCCTCTGTGAACCAGAGGAAGTACTTCCTCTGTGAACCAGAGATAGGGACTGCTTCCCAAAAGGCAGTAACAAATGTTTTACAAATACAATCTATGCATTCGCAATACCTTTCTCCAATTACTGAACTTTTAAGTGTGAGAGAGACGGACAGATAAACAGACAAAAAGAGAGAAACACAAAGAGAGACACACAGAAGGTTAAAAATACTTACAGAGAGAGGGTATCTGCACAGACACAGACATATGTGTGTGTGTGTGTGTGTGTGTGTGTATGTGTGCATGCGGTGTAGATATAGAAGAATCCAAAGAAGTATCCTGTATATACAGTGGTAGGATAACTCTAAATATATATGTATATAAATACATATAGAGCAAATATAAGAAAAATTAAGGCACCCACGTTGTTTCATGGTAAATCGGGTGTATAGTCCTATTTCAGGCGAACCATCATCAGCTTCTGTCTTTATTGTACAAAAGATTTTATATGTATGTAAAAAAAATAATATATACTGTATATGTATTTGTAAAAAAAAACAATCAGTACTTATCTGATATGCCATCCTGTGTATAACTTTTTTCTCTTTCTCTGTCTGTCTGTCTGTCATTCTATTTCGCTATTTCATCCTTTCTTTCTTTTTTTCTTTCTTTATTTCTTAGTGACACACAATGACACAAAGAAAGAAAGAAAGGGTGAAATAGAGACATAGACAGACAGACAGACAGACAGACAGACAGACAGAAAAAATACAGACAGTGATACACAGGAGGGCATACCAGATAAGTACTGATTGTTTTTTTACAAATTTTCAGGTTATTTAAAACCAGAAAATATTTTTAGATTGTAAGATTTTTTTTTTTATTTATATATATAATGAATTAGTAATACAAATCTTACTAATTAACCCATATCTGGAGGGAGGGAGAGAAGAGGTGGATTTCCCATAGGTTTTTGCGCGTAAGTGAATATAACGCACCCAACTGGAATTGGAACTCTGCTCTTCGATTAACAATTCCGAACTATTATCCATTACACCACCTGCACATCTTAGCTCACAGCACCTGGTATTGACAAGCGATCAGTCATTTAGATACTAAGATCGAGGTTGCTTAACTTCGGCAACCGTACGAGGAACGGTGTTTCAACGTTATATAGTTTTAAGCCGATAGATAAGGGGAGAGAGAGAAAGAAAGAAAGAGAGAGAGAGAGAGTAAGAACGATATACGGGGAAGAGATAGAAAGAGAGTAAGATTGACAGAGAGAGAGAGAGAGAGAGAGAGCTTGGTTTTACTCCTTGGTCTTCTTCCAACCAAAAGTGAACATTTGAACTGAATAAAATGCCAGAAATTTGATTATTTAGT
>JBBBDQ010001130.1:1820000-1873558 GCA_037127315.1 Ascarosepion bandense | reverse complement strand
ATATATATATATATATATATATATGTAAAAAGATTAATTAGAAAAGAGTCAGGAGTACAAACTAGTTAGAAAGGAACAATAGAAAGCTGAGAAAGAAGGTGCGATGACAGATACATAGGAGGAGAGAAAGGGAAGGTTATACAGGGGAGGGGAGAGAGCTAGAGGCCAGTGGTTAGTAGATGAGTATTGACTTTGCATTTAAATTTCTGGAGGTTGTAGCCGTCAGGAAAGCAAGAATACGGAAGCGAGTTCTACAGGCGGGAAGTGCGAGAGAAGAAGCTGCAGGAGTAGAATTGTCGTCTGCATTTGGCTAACCTGACAGTGAATGAGTGGGACCCAGTTGCCAGTCTGGTTGCACGAGTAAACACCTGTTGAGGAGGCATCAGTGACTTAAGTTCGTCTGAGCAGAAACCATGAAAGTATTTATAGAACAGACAAAGGGAGGCCACATTTCGACGATGGGGAAGTAGCTGCAGTCGAGCCGCCAGATCAGTACCTATCACATTACAGACTCTCCTTTGGAGCCTGTCAAGAACACTGAGGAGAACGGCAGGAGCACCTGACCATAAATGGCAGCAGTACTCCATGCACGGACGGATGGTTGACTTGTATATATGCAGGATGGATTCAGGTGGAAAAAAAACATCCTGGATCGCCATAGTGACCCAACCTTCTTAGCAGTAGATTTTGCTATGGATTCAATATAGTGGTTCCATTTGAGGTCTGAGGACAGGGTAAGTCCGAGGAGGCTTAGTGTATGACTTTCCGGGAGAATCGCTTGGTCCATGCTTATGGGAGGCAGGAAAGGTTGCCTGTAATGGTTGACAGACAACAGCTTGGTCTTAGATGAATTGAAGTTGACAAGCCACTTTTTGCCCCAGTTTACCACAGAGTGTAGATCCCGTTCAAGTTCAGCAGCGAGATTATGTCTGTCCGCCACGACAGGTTTCTTACTGGTGCGGGAGTATATTGTAGTGTCATCTGCGTAGATGCCTACTTGGGACTTGATCTCATCTGGGAGGTCGTTGATGAAAATAAGGAAGAGCGTCGGGCCCAGGATAGAGCTCTGTGGGACACCAGCATTCGTGCTGTAGAACGAAGAGGCACGCCCATTCAGAACGACCTTCATTTTCCGGTTATTTAAGAAAGATTGGATTAGGTCAAGCAGGCGACCGGTAATACCATAACTGCGTAGTTTACATAGGAGCCCAGAGTGCCAAACCCTGTCGAAAGCCTTGGAGATGTCCAGAGCAACTGCGCGAGCCTCGTCAGACTCATCAAGGGCCTGTAACATGTACTCCGTTACGGTTGTTAGCAGATCGGCCGTGGACCTGGCAAAGCGGAATCCATATTGCCTGTCGGAGAACAGTTTGTGGGCGGTGAGATGATGAACTATTTCAGCATTGATTATAGCCTCGAATACTTTCCCGAATATCGGTAGAAGACTGATAGGGCGATAGTTGGATGGGTCCGAGGGTTCACCACAATTCTTAAATACAGGAACGACTGAAGAGAACTTCCAGCATGCAGGAAAGCACCGGGATTCCATCATCTCCACACGCCTTATGGGGATCGAGTTTTGAAATTACTCTGGAAACGACTGTCGGGGTAATATATACGTCGTGCAGTTTGGCCTCAGTTCTAATAGGGAAGTCGGGTGGGTGTACTCCGGACGAGTCGAATGTGGAGTTGGATGAGAATCTGTGGGCAAAGCAGTCAGCTTTGTCCGCAGATGACGTGAGAACCTCAAATCCATGGATTAAAGGAGGTATTGAGGATTTCCTATTGTTGAGCACTCGTTTACAAATCCTCCAATAGTCTTTGGAGCCGAACTTGCGGTCAGCTATGTGCTGTCGCATTCTCTCAGCAAACAACTGTTTGGCGTCATTTAGGGTTCTCTTGCACTCGTTGCGAGCAGATATGAACAGGCGCCTATTGTGATCAGTTGACTGTCTCCGGAATAGACGGAAGTAATGGTTCCTGTGAGCAATGGCGGCTGAGCAGGCCGGAGAGAATCACGGAGAGGAATGGGGTTTTAAGCAATACTTCCTGGTGTGTATGAAGGCATCAATGCCAGCTTTCACCTATGACGAGACCTCAGAGGCACAGTCATCAACTGATAGGTCGAACACTTTTCCCCAAGAGACGTCGCAGAGGAAATCGCGAAAGGCATCCCAGTCAGCTTTTTGGTAGAGGTAGGAGGTCCGATAGGTAGGGGGCTCTTGGGGGGGAGTGAGATTGGAAAGAAATACTGAGAGAGACTACAGCGTGGTCGGAGTTGCCGAGAGGGCAAAGCTGCGAGATTTGACAGGCGTCAGGCGCAGAGGTGAAACATATATCTAGTAGTGAGGAATGACCCGAGTGAGTGCTTGGGAAGCGAGTGGGGAAGTCCACCACTTGCGTAAGGGATTGGGAAATAGCAAAGTTCTTGGCGTGGATGCCCGCTGGATCAGTAACGGCGTTTTCAAGCCACTCAGAGTGATGGGCATTGAGGTCTCCAAATACAAATATGTGGGCGAATGGGTGATAGGAAATAGCCTTATCTATGTCATCAGCAATATATAACGAGCAAGAGAGGAGGAAAATTATCATCATATCTATATATATATATATGTTGCAATGGAAAAATTGACGTCTAAATTGCGCACAAATAAAAATAAACCTGCGATCTCATTTTATGAGATATATTCACTACAATTTCACAAAAATATCTTGAAATACTAAAGAGTAAATTTTTTCAGTAAAATTGCCATTTGTTTCAACCACGGCCTGCAGTAACTTCAGAATCTCTTGCATCTCTTTTGTACGGTCTCCTTGTTTAAGTTGGTGAATGCTGCCATAATCCTTGCCTTCAGTTGTGTTTTGGCGTAACAAAGAGTTTTACTGGTCTATTACACAACTGCTCTCGACGCATAATAATCAGGGGGGGTGTTTCTCGAGGTGATGCAACGTTTAGCAAGCCTGTCTCACGAGAATCATTACAATTGATTAGTGAGTTCGATCCTCACTGAGTATCACCCACTTTCAGCCTTGTGCCACATCTAAGCCACGCTTAGAAAATCACCATAATAATCAAGGGGGGTTGCAGTCTGGGGAGCAGGGTGGCCACATGTAAGGGGTGATGTGGTCGCAGAAATTGTCTGACAGCTATGAATGGGTTCTCCTGCTTGTGTGGCATGGTGCAAAATTCTATAATTATTGGGCCAACCCAGTTTTTTTAAAAAAATGATGTATTTCATACTATTTTTATTATTTATTGCCAAGTGGATAATTCTAAATGAAAATATAATTGTTCTTTTGTTAATACTGCACAATAACATGTGCATCAAATAAACTGTTCTGGTGTCCTGGTTTGTGCTCTCTTCCCCATGCTAGTCTCTTATTGGCTGGCCAAAGCAAAGGCTTCCTGGCTACCTTATAAAATTTTACAAAGTAATAATAACAAAAGAATCATACTATATTCATTTAGAATTGTTCACTTGGCAAGAAATATTAAAAATAGTATGAATTTTTTTGAAAAAACTGGGTTGGCCTAATAATTATGGCCGGTAGTATATATATATATATGTAGAGTGATTCATCCTGTATAAATTTCGGGGCTCACTGAAGATAGGAAGTTACGTAAAGGGTTAGTTTATATTAATAGGAGGTGATGGCCGGTCCTAGCAGTGAATGTTAGACCTGGCAGGTAGCGGAACAGAGATGTAGTTCGTCCGGGCACTTTCCATAGAAGTAGCGGTTGAGCAGAGAGAAGCTCGACACATCCCGCCTGTGAGAGAGAAAGGCTAGCAGGGAAGATAAAGAACAAAAGAAAGAAAGAACGAAAGAAAGAAAGAAAGAAAGAAAGAAATAAAGAAAAAATAGGTAGCAAGTGATAACAATAAAAAGAAATGAAAGGAAAATGAAAGTAAAAAGTCATCAGGTGATGACAGGAAAGAAGGAAATAACGATATAAAGAAAGTTGGAAAAGAAAAAGAAAACGGAAAAGGACGTAAAAAGTTATTGTAGGTCACAGTAAGGAAACAGAAAGATAAAAAATATAGAAAGA
Source organism: Ascarosepion bandense (assembly GCA_037127315.1). Taxonomy (NCBI): domain Eukaryota; kingdom Metazoa; phylum Mollusca; class Cephalopoda; order Sepiida; family Sepiidae; genus Ascarosepion; species Ascarosepion bandense. The sequence goes on along the minus strand of JBBBDQ010001130.1, from coordinate 1,869,510 downwards.
AAAAAAGAAAAAAAGGAAGTTATCAGGCGTTAAGAAGAAAGAAAAAAAGAAAGAATTATATAGAAAGAAAACAAAAGAAAAAGGAAACAGGAAGTTATGAAAAGAAAGAAAGAAAGAAAGAAAGAAAGAAAGAAAGAAAGAAAAAGAACAGAATAGTGAAACAAGTAGTCACTGGGGGATAAAAAGAACGAAAGGAAGCAATAGAGATAGATAGAACAGGATGAGCTAGCTAGCTAGCTAGATAGATAGATAGATACATACATACATACATACATACATAGAAAGATAACGAACGAACGAACGAACGAAAGAAAGAAAGATAAAAAGAAAATATAGAAAAAGGAAAGAAGAAGGCATCACAAAAATACAAGAAAAAAGCAAGAAAGAAAGAAAAAAAAAGTGAAGGTAGAATCAGCAGGGAATAACAAGAAAGAAAAGAAGGAAGAAACAGATAGAAAAAGGAAAGAGAACGAACGAAAGAAAGAAAGAAAACGAAGCAAAGTAGAAAGTGCTTATCTTACGACTCTGATGGAACTAGAAAAACACTTTAACGAACGAAAGAAAGAAAGAAAACGAAGCAAAGTAGAAAGTGCTTATCTTACGACTCTGATGGAACTAGAAAAACACTTTAAAGGATGTTTTTTTAGTAGGTTTTATTTTCTTGCAGAAGTTGCGATGCATCACCTGATATTACCCCTGCCCTGTAACGCTCACTTAATTATTTTGATTGAAACAGCAGAAAGTCCAGAATCGTGTCGCTACTCCTGCTGCGCGCAACCGAAAAAAAATTCACCTGTATGCAACACAAAGTACATCCATATATATTTTGCGTTTGTGTAACACATTTTCACGGCGCCAGAAAAGACCATTCCGAATTGCGCAACTTCATCTCTTCGCTTCCTCTTCTGGTGACCTCTTAATGTTATTTCTTTAGTTTAATATTCAGGAAGTATAGAGAATAAAGAATGGCGGGTAAAGAAAGGGATATTGATAGGGAAATTGGAATCAGCTAGCCGATTTCAAATTCTGCCTTACTCAGTTGCAGTCACTTTCGCACTAATGTTCTTGAGAAAGATATGAATCTATTTCTCCTTGATCTTTCCCAAGAAGTCATAGCATAATTTGGGTAACTTATAGGGAATTGTGAAGTAAACCCATTTTTTTTTAATCTACGGAGATAAACTATTCTCAGAGCGATATACCCCTTAGGAAGTCCGGAGGGTAGTATAGTCGAAACGTTGTAGCAACAACAAACAAGATGAGGATAATATTCCGAATATAAGTAGTGTGAATAAAGAAATTTTCAGTATTTTATAAGGACTGTGTGATTGCATAAAATGTTACCCTATTTTCCCCTGCAGCAGAGTGCAAAATTATGTGACTTCAGCCATCGTACCTTTTTCAGGCCAATACGACCCCAGGACGCTGGATGGGGGTCTTCTGCGATTTTTTTTTTTATCGAAACATCATCTATAGTGAGACAACTGAGACCAAAGAGCAAATACATAAGGTGACCACGTGACTATGTACCAACACATTAGCGGCTTCTAAACAATTCTGTCCAGCCCAACTCACGGACAACGCTTGCGTCAACCCGTAGTATTGTTCTCCGACCTTACCCAACTCTGTCCCACAATTAAATTTTTAATACTTCACAGACCCGAGAGCCACTTAATGTAGATATGTACGGTCAAAATGATAATGATAAATGGGGTGTGTGAAAAATAAAAAAGGTTATAGAAAGAAAAAATTATGAGTATAAGATAAGGATACTTGAGGAGCTCAAAATTGTAGCATTCATGAAAGTATCTATGTGGGAGTTTGATCCACAAAGTAAGTTCTTGACAAAATGCTGCCCGTGAGAAACGTTTTTCTAATCGTTTCAAACGTGGGGGAAATAAAGGTGGGTGTTTGGTTTGTCTTCGCTGTTAATGTCTGAAATAATGGAACGAAAAATTGATATTAACATAGCTCACGTTTAACAGTTTATGATAAGTATTAAATTTATTTTGAGATAGCTTAGATGAAGGGCTATATTTTAGTGTCACACAATGACTTAGTCAATGGGAATTTTCTTCTTGAGGCAAAGTGCCAACAAGATTTCACACAGTTACGCAGTTGAAAGTCTTTTCAGAGAAAAAAAAATCTTTTTTACAGTATGGTTCACCCTGTACAAAGCCCTGGGTCACTTGGTGTAGAGGTTTATGTTAAGGGGTAGTTTATATGGATAGGATGGAAATATAACGACTGCCTCTGGACTTGAACAGAATTGTAGTGATCGGTGAAATATCCTCTTAGTAGCCTGTTCTATAGGGCAGTGGTTTGCGTGAAGAAGTTGTTGAACTTACTTCTCGCGAATGGAATACATAGGAAGTGTGGTTGATTTGCTACTATGTAAGTGTTATGGCTGGTTCTAGCCGTAGTGGTCAGACACGGTAAAACCAGTTGATTCAATTGGTCTGAGCAGTGAGAGACTTACCACATGCCGCGTGTGGGAAAGAATTTGGAGTGTGAAAATTGATTCTTCTTTAACAAGGAGTTGGAGACGCTTTTCTACTCTATCAAGTCTGGAAAGTAAGTTCTGGATAGCTCCTACCAAGATAAGGCAACATTACTCTATCCTTTCGGTCTGAACTGGCTATTATAAAGACATAGGATAGCATGAGAAGTCAGGTACTTACTGGAGTAGTATAGGGAGCAAGTCATTTGACCTGCTTTTTTAGCGATGGGACGTATATAGTAATTCCACGAGTGAGTCTGAGACCCAGTATCATCTCATTGTGACTGAAGGTAGCTTGGGGTCTAATGGGCGGTGATGCAATGTAATCAGTTATTATTTTAGTGTCACACAATGACTTAGTCAATGGGAATTTTGTTTTTGAGGCAAAGTGCCAACAAGATTTCAGAGTTTTGCAGTTGAAAGTCTTTTCAGAGAAAAACTTTTTTTACAGTATAGTTCACGCTGTACAAATCCCTGAGTCACTTGGTGTAAAGGCTTTTTTAAAAATCATATCATCCTGAGCAAGGCAGTAGCGCCACTGATGTGCAGGGGGCTACATAAGAGTAAAGCAATTAGATAGAAGAGAGGGATGAACCAGTTAGAAAGGAGCAAAAGAAGGAAGGGAATACAGGTGTGATGACATTTGCAGAGGTGGAGAGAAAGGAAAGAATTTACAGGGTGGTGAAGAAAGAACTAGGGTCAGGGTGGTGAAGAAAGAACTAGGGTCAAGTGGTTAAGAGATGAGTATTGACCTTGCATTTACATTCCTGGAGGTTATAGCCGCCAAGAAAGCAAGAATAAGGCAGCGAGTCCCAAAGGCGAGAAGACATAGGATAGCATGAGGAGTCATGTACTTACTGGAGTAGTATAGGGAGCAAGTCATTTGCCCTGCATCTTTAGCGATGAAACGTATATAGTAATTTCACGAGTGAGTCTGCGACCCAGTATCATCTCATTGTGACTGAAGGTAGCTTGGGGTTTGATGGGCGGTGATGCAATGTAATCAGTTTGGTTTTAGAGGCAATGTATGTAGCCAGTCAGGCTTTACTCTACCGGGAAGTTAGTGTTAGATTTGAAGTGTTAGGTTAGTGTTATGTCAGCTGCTAGTCTGATCGTATCATCGTCATCGACATTTACAGATGATCTGAGTATATTCTTAGGTACATCATTTACACAAATTAGAAAGAGTGTTAGTACAACGATTGATCTCTGGAAGACACATGCGTTGACCGCCAAGGACTTGGAGAATTGGCCGTTAATAACTATCTTCAGAGATCTATATGTTAGCATAGATTTTATAATAGAGAAAACCATTTCAATGATTCCATAGCTGAAGAGATTGTGTAGCAAACCATTGTGCCAAACCTTGTCAAAGGCCTTAGAGATATCTAATGCTATGGTACTTTCGATATGTGTATCGTCAAATGTCTCATTAATTCTGTGCGTAATGGTAGTTGGGACATCAGCAGTAGATTGGGCTGTTCGAAACCCATACTACTTGTTGCACAAGAAGTCTTTTTTATGCAGGTGCTCGATGACCTTCTTGTTAATAGTGGCTCCAAATCTTACTCATGGTACTGAAGAGACTAATGTGTCTGTACTCGGAGTGGGAGGATATGTGACCCTCGTTCTTGAAGATCGGTCACGCTTTCCACTTTCCCCTTTCCACGTGCTTGGGAAATTTTTTTCTTTCAAGCAACGATTAAATAACTTTAGAATCGGGACTAGTTCCAGGTCGATATTCCGAAGGACAACAACTGGAATTTTACCCGCACTGGTGGCCTTTGAGAGTCGTGGCTTTTGGTAAATCTGAAGACTTCTCTTACTGAAATGAATATATTAATGAGATTGTGCTCAGTGGGATGTGGAAATCTGGAGAAGTCTTTGTCATCTAACGTTGAGTATGAGGCAAAGATCGAGGCGAAGAGCTTTGCCTTCTCTGCTGTGGGGGATACGACCTCACGACCATTTATAACAGTGGGTACAGCCGATTTGCCTGTTCATAATTTAATTGGTGATCTTCCAGAATTCTCGAGTTTCAATTTGTTTCTTTTCAACTTTGGCCTGGGTAACTTGTATGTGGCTGCGCTATGCGTTTTACAGAACTCTCTCACAGTGAATGTGGATAGTTCTGAAAGATGTAAGAGCCAGACTACACCACTTCCTTGTGATAGATTTTAAAGTAGTGGGTCTGGTGAGATAAGGCTGCAGGGGCGAATCACGGCTGACTGTGGTTTTTGCTGAATTTTGAGGGGTATGAAACAATCCATTCCAGAGATGATCCATTCAAATATTAGGGCAGCAGTTTTGTGGGGAAGTATGTTTGAATAAGATTGGGAGAGGGGATTCCATCATATAAGACCGAAAGCTGTCACAGTCTGCCTTCGCAGGTCAGGAGTCAATCTGGAAACTAACCAGAGAATGGTCTGATGTGCCATTAAGGAGTAAAACTTTTGTTGAGCATTTGTCAGGTCAAGATGTTAAAAAAGTTCAAGGAGGTTTTGCTTCCGTCTCATCCCAACCGGAACTCATAAATGATTTGAGTTATTTCATAAGCGATGGCAAAGTCTCTGCCTTCCTCATCGGTTTTGTGAGAGTGAACTAACCACTCTTTGTGGTGAACATTGAAGTCATAGCAGATATGAAAAGTGGCTGAGGGAAATTTTGTGAGGATATTGTCAATCCAAAAGATGGGAGTTATCTCGAGGTCACTATTCTTGGTTTTCATTTCAATTCTCAATAAGAACTTTTTCGATTCCCTAGACGGCGTTTCAAGTCCACTCATTACTACAATAATTAGTTCTACATTCATGTTCTATAGATACTTTATCTCCCTAGTAAAATCTTGATATTTTTTAGTTTTTACAGTTTCTTTGGAATTCATCATTTTATCATGTAGAACAGTAAAGTCAATAATGTGACACTTGCTACTTTTCTTATCTATAACATTAATGTCGTTCTTCAATGACATGATCTGTCTGTACTGGAAATCCCATAACGTCCTCTCCTCCTCCTCCTCCTCCTTCTTCTTCTCCTTCTTTTTCTGTAATGGTAGGTCACAAATATACGATCTCTAATAAACCCATCATAGCAAAAACAATGATAGGGCGCAGGACGACTCATTACCGCCCAGTCAACACCACCGACTCAACGTCACCGACTCAAAACCGGCCAACTGGTCTCCGTTAAAACTCAACTCCAGGACAACTTACCATCAGCCTACTCTTAGCTTAGTCGGTAGTCTTCAGCGATGAAATGATCCATTCTGCACAGATAAGCGTCTACCATCTACAGCGTGATCGTGACTCGAAACATAAGAATAAGGAGTAGAATAACGATGATATATATATATATATATATATATATATATATATATATATATGGTATTTTAAAGAATGCTTTATTATGCATAGATTTGTATATACGTGTACATTCATATGCACCCATGAAGACATACACATATATTGGGGATGTTCTTTTCCTACACGTACTATATACATGTACATATATACTTGTACATATATACATGTACAGATATCCATGTCGACTCATATATATCAAGGTGCGCGCATACACACACATATACACATTATAAAGCCTCTTTCTATATGTATACTTGTACACAATTTTGCATACATACAAACATTTGCCATATATATATATATATATATATATATATATATATATATATATATATGCATACACACATATGTATGTATATGTGCTACCTTATATATACTGTACACACACACACACACACACACACACACACACACACACACACTCAAACGCATATACACATATGGAACCTCTTTTTAAAAATGCATACTTCTGATAATGTTTAACATCAAGGTTGTTGTTTTTTCGGTGGTTTTACTGATAAAATGTATTCTGGCAAGCAGTTTTTTTTATCGTAAAGTGCTCGATATCCGGTGAAGATAAAAGCTTTTGATAAGCACATCAACATGTTGGAGAGAACAGCATAACGGTGTCCTCACGAAACGTCGAAGTCGGCATGAACCTGTTCAGATAAAGTGACAAACGCTTTGTCCTTATATATGTACGAATCAGATTAACACCGAAAAATATGTAAATAATTTAAAAGAGAAGAAACATTAGAACATTAAAACCCAGTCATATAGAACGGTACATTAAGTGATTTTCGATTTATTGATTTTGAAATCGTGAAAAATGATCGAAGTAAAAAAAACAAAAAAAAAACAAAAAAAAAACGGAAAAATAAGGAAAAAGTAAAGATAATGTCGAATCGAAAAAATGTCAAAATTGATCAAGGACTTCATTTTGTAAAACGTGTGGCCTGGCCAGGCATTTGGCGTTATAATTATCGTAAGTATCTGGCAAGATGAATTCTTGATAAACAGTTGTTTTCAAGAAAGGAAGGAGATGAAGAATGCTTGCCAATCAGAAATGAAATATTTCGGATAGCAAAGGAATGAAGAGAAGCATAATAAGAGAAAGAGAGAGAAAGAGAGAAGGGGAAAGGGAACGATTAAAGCCACTCTCTTCCTCTATTTGTCTAAAAGAATGTAATGTCAAAAGTGTGAGGAAAATACGCTGAGAATCCATATCGTATAGTGGATCAGCATTTCTACAAATAAAAGGGATCAACGTTTAGTTTCCTTAATAAATTAAAAAATAGATTAAAAATAAAAAATAATCAAAATAGAAAGTAATGAAGTTCAAAAGAACATAAAAATTTGAAAGAGGGTCAGCGTGACCCGGCCCGTTTTCTTCGTCTCCGCTTGAAGTATTCGTGTAACCTTCGCTCTTTCATAACATTTGTGACTTCAAGAATTTTGTGGTTTCTATCAAAAGTGGTCAGTCAGTCAGTTAAGTGCATACCTGATATACGCTTGGGCGATCATGTCTAAAAAAAGACATGAATGACTGGGCAGAAGATTATCCCGTAGTAGGTTTCCATTACTTTCTACGGTATACTAGATGCCAACCAAGGCTATAGAACCCAATCTGTCCTGTTATTTAACCCATATCTGGAGGGAAGAGACGGATTAATACCTTTCCCAAGGGTATTCGTGTGTAAGTGAATGCAAGGAATTCAACTGGAATTCGAACTCGGCTTCCCGATTTCTCGTTCCGAGTCGATATCCACTGCACTACAACGCATATCCGTCAAAAGTGGCAGTAGAGCTGAAAAGAATGTACAGAGTAGTGTTGGGTAGATCCATGAACAGAATGTGTGATAAGCTGAAAATAGGAGTCTTTGCATATTAAGACACCATCTATTTCTAGAGATCGAGTGAGGAATAATTATTTGCAGTTGGTACTGTGTACTGGGAGCCGAGTTCGAATTCCAGTTTAATTCCTTGCATTCACATACTCGCAATTACCCTTACGAAAGATATTAATCCGTCTCTTCCCTCCAGTTATGGGTTAAATAACAGGACATATTGGGTTCTATAGCAACATACTGCGGGATAAACTTCTGCCCACTCAGTCATGTTTCTTTCGAGACATGATCGCTCAAGCGTGTATCACGTATAGCACTTAACTGACTGACTGTGTAACTCAGTATAGCTTGCTGCATGTTAGTAGAAATGAAGATGGTCACCACTTAGACTTCTCCTCTTCCCCGAGAGAGAATATGAAGAGGCAACTCTTGGCACTGTTATCTATCTATCTATCTATCTATCTATCTATCTATCTATCTATCTATCTATCTATCTATTTCATTCTGTTCACATCTATCTATCTATCTATCTATCTATCTATCTATCTATCTATCTATCTATCTATCTCATTCTGTTCATCATCTATCTATCTATCTATCTATCTATCTATCTATCTATCTATCTATCTCATTCTGTTCACATCTATCTATCTATCTATCTATCTATCTATCTATCTATCTATCTATTCTGTTCACATCTATCTATCTATCTATCTATCTATCTATCTATCTATCTATCTATCTATCTATCTATCATCTCATCTGTTCTACATTCTTTCATCTATCTATCTATCTATCTATCTATCTATCTATCTATCTATCTAATTCTGTTCACATCTATCTATCTATCTATCTATCTATCTATCTATCTATCTATCTATCTATCTATCTATCTATCATTCTATCTATTCTATCATCTATCTATCTATCTATCTATCTATCTATCTATCTATCTATCTATCTATCTATCTATCTATTCTGTTCACATCTGTCCATCTAGCCTTTCATTTGCCATGACGTGGCTTTTCTCTGTCTCTTCTATAAATATTTTCATAGCAGTTGTTTTAATGTGTTCTCGTCATTGGTATCTCAACCTCGTGAATTGAAACGTACTACTAGCTTGCCTACTAGATCTTATCGTTTTGTTATTGAAATATAACTGTATTGTTCATCCTAACAGTTTCTGCTCTTCTTTTGAACTCTCTTCCAGTTCTTTGCATCCTTGTTACCTACAATTTTAAAAATTTAAATGTAATGTCAATCGCCATCTGCATTCTCCTTGAATCATATTCTTTTATTGTCTTTTCTCTTCAATAAATTCTTCTAATCCTATTCTCAAGTAACCCCGTGCGTCTTAGGGGAATTATCGCCTTGTTTGTGGTGAGATGATTAAAAATAACCCTTCTCTGTTGATATCTGTCTATTCATAGAGGTATCCTCGATATAACCATGAATATTGCAAAAGGATCGTGTTGCTCAATTTTTGCCAGTGAAATGGGTCTGCTCTATTCAAATTCCTGTCTTTCATTTCAGCTTAATTACTAACAATTACCATTGTCGCAATTTCATATCATTTCTCTGCATAATCTTAACACATGGTTGCCTAAAATATCGTTCAAATTACGGGGCAGAAGAAGAAAAGGAAGAAGGAGGTGGAAGAAAATGATGACGAGAAGAATAAGGAATAGAAGAAGAAGCAAAAAAGGAAAATGAAATAGGAGGAAGAGAAGAAGAAGGAGAGAACGAAAAGAAAGAGAAAAAAGTAGGAGGAGAAGAAGAAAAAGAAGGAGAAAAAGAAAAAAGAAGAGGAAGGAGCAGGAAGGAGAGAAGGGGAGGAGAAGAAGGAGGAAGATGAAGAATTTTGATTTGACGTATCAAAAGATTGACTTTTATAGCTGACCACAAAATGTTGACTGGATGAAGAACATAATTCTTGTTACTGTGGCAACGATCTATTATAATCGGATTTAGGTTTACAGGCAACGTCGTAAACCGGATGACTTCAGTATAAAGAACCGAAGGCAGATATGAAAGGCGACGATGCTGATGAAATTCGAATATGAAACTTAAAGCATTTTTAAACAGCAGGTGTCTCACCGCTTGCTGTGTATTATTTGTCACGGCCATTTCAAAATGCCTTTTCGCAATTTTTTCTTATTGTTACACTAGCAGTATAGCCCCGCGTTGCTCGGGTGTAATGAAAGCTTTAAAACTAATCCATGGTCCTGGAGTTTAGACTCTTTGGACGTTGGCACGAAAGACTAAAAAGCAATAGTTGTTTCCAGTTGAAGCGAAACCGTAGACTGAAAGAAAAATGAATGGGTGTAAGTCAAATTTTGATTTCCTGGTATCGATATCAAATAAGTTTTTTTCGTCGTAAACTGCATTTTGAAGGCTAAATAAGTTCTCTGAGTAAATGGTATCATGGCTGAGACTAAGAACTACAATTATACGTACTTAGAGCCAAACCCGAAGCAAAAACTAAAATAAAAGGGCTGAAAAAATCCAGACATACAGGCAGATAAACAGACACACACAAAAACATCTTGCCTTATATATATATATATATATATATATATATATATATTATCGATTTTCTGCACTATTGTAAGAACTGCAACCTTGAAACTTCTGAATATCGTTTCTTATGTCTTTGTCTATGAGTGTATCAAATTTGATTAAAATTGGACCGATTTTTTCGATTATCGATACTTGTCGGGAGTACCTCGACACAAAACCTAGCTAAGAACACTTGCAGACGCTTATAGTACAATTGTGTGAATTTGCAAGAAAATCGGTTCAGCCATTTCGGAGTCTATAGGTAACGGACACACACACACACACACACACACACACACACACACACACAGACAAAGTTTTATTTATAAATAAGTTTAGATTTGTCGAATTAAAGATTGGACTATATTGTGAATTTAGATGCAATTTTCCTGAAGATTAAATTTTTGTAATCATCATCATCATCATCATCATCATCATCAAACATCGGTTCTCGTACGATCATCGAATTTAAAAAAAAACGTCGAACTTGTTCAATACCTTGATTGGTAACCCTTTAGGAATATCGGGTGCTGTAAGCTTGGGTGTACATGTGGTGTAATTGGTAAAGATTTGGAACTGAAAATCGGAGAGTCGATTTCAAATTCCAGTCTGGTTCGTTATATTCACTTATGTGCAAATACAATTGGGAAACGTATGGATCCACCTCTTCTCCAGCTCAGTTAGAACAACCAAATGCAGCCGACAATTTTATTCCATCAGCATCTTTTCTTACACTTCCCACCGATGTGCAGGGGACTAAATAGGAGCGTAAAAGATTAGGCAGGAGAAGAGTGTGTTATATATCGACAAACAACAAACACGCATATATATAAAAATATAAAGTTATATTTTTATTAATGACGATGAACCGTGTAGAATAGGGAACAGAGAATTGAGAGAGCGCGCTTCTAATGGGTTGACGGGAGTGTAGTCTTATCTGTTGTGTCTCTCTTCACCGGCCGATCTCTGTTGCTCCTCTACTGGCGAATCCGTGTGCCGAGGTCTTTTTATAATCTTCCAGAACCGGGACTTTTTCTTCCGGTTTTGCCTCGCCCACGCACGCCCACGTAATTCTCAGAGACACCTGTTCTGTTTGCCTCTGTAGCCATTTCCGCTGCTGCCGGAAATAAGGTCAAACGACATCCGTTCCTTTCAACGACCGGAAACACCCTCGCTTGCATCAGCCTTCCTCGGGTGGGGCCAGATTGTTATATTACAAGTGAAGAGAAAGACGAACCAGTTACAGGGGTTGTTTGAGAAAGTGCAAAAGAAAGATGGGGACACAGGTGTAAAAACAGTTGCGAGCAGCTAAACTGGTAACAAGGTCTCACCCTTTTACAGTTGAATCTACCAAATACAGCCGATAATTCTACTCCTTCAGCTTCTTTTCTCGCACTTCTCGCCCGTGGAACTCCCTTCAGTATACTTGCTTTCCTGACGGCTACAACCTCCAGAAATTTAAATGCAATGACAATTCCCATCTCTTATCTACTTGACTCCAGCCTTTTCTACATCACCTCGTCTAGCTTGTTCTTTCCCTTTCTCTCTACTTTCGCATATGTCTTTCCGTGCTGTCAACTGTCTCTCTATTTGTCATAAATAACATTTAAAAATTTTCTTTTTAAATTTTTATATATTGAGGTGTGTTTTATTCAATAAACATTTCACACGTACCTGACTATTTATCGTTTTTTTCTCAATCAGTAGGTATTAAAGTTAATAGTACAGAATCAGGCTATAACTAGAGCAATAACTTGAAAGTGAATTTAGCTAACTAAAGGATAACTTGCAAAAGCGGGAGAAAAATCTTTAATCTGACATGAAATTCCACCAAGCAGATCTTGATACTTACTTATAACTAGTTCGTGATAACAAGTGCAGGTGTTTAGGGAATGATTCATTAAGTAGTGACCAGGGAGACAATCACGCTGAACCGAGTTCCACGGCGATGTATTGTGAATATATTTCAGCAAAATCAATAAAAACTATAACAATAAAAAACAACAAAATAACACAAATAAATGTAACCGCCGAAAAAAAAAAGCAAAGAAAATTGCCCACTTAAACAATGTTTAACCAATAACATAATAGCATAATAGCTCTGTAACAGATGACATAAACACAGACGAAAATATTTATATAGAAAAAAACTTTTAAAGAAAGATACAACAACCACAAAATGTCATGCGGAATAGAAAAATACAATCCTACCAAAATAATATAAAGCCAACAAGAAAATAATATCCTCACTAAAATCAAATGGGAATTCATAAAAAAGAGCAGCCCCACACAGAATTAACACTAAAAATCGTCAATAATGATTGAAAGAAAAACTAAAAATAACTACTTTTAAAAATCACAATAATCTCTTAAACAAAGCAAAAGAAAATAATTGGTAAATGTAGGGACATAAATAGATATTTACTTTGCCACTTAAGCACAAATAAAAAATAAATCATATAAAAGAAATAAATATAGCAGAAACTTCAATTAAATAAATAAAAGAAATAAATATAATATAAACGACAATCATACACAGATAAACCTAAATAACAAATAATAAATAAAAATTTAATTATGAATCCAACTTTCTACAGTTAAAACTTTACTCTTTCAAAATCAAATGGAAAATCATAAACAGAACAGATTCACACAATATTAAAAGTAAAAAATTGTAAATTATGCTAGCTTTAATCTATTTTAAAAATTAAAAAAAATAAAAATAAAAATAAACAAGAAAAATGAAATAATAGGTGAATGTAAGCACATAAATAAATAATAATTTTGCCACCTGAAAACTAATTGCAATAAAGATGTAAATAAGTATACTTTAAATAAATAAACAAATGAATTTAATATAAACTACAAACATACACACACAAACATAAAACAACAATAAATAATGCATAAGACTTTAATCATGAATCCAAATTTCCATAATTAACACGTACAATTATTATTGTTATTATAATATCACAAAACGAAATAAAAATAACTGAAAAACATATATGCGTTTGTGTGTGAACATGCGCCTGTATGTCCATATGTGTGCGTGCATACATGTACGCATGTGTGTAGGCATGTATGTGTGTGTAGGTATACACGTATATACAAGCATTCAACATTCAAACATTGAAAGACGGTGAAACACCAACGAACAGTAACAATAACTTAACGCAACAAATTCCGAAAGAAAAGAGAGATAAAAAAAAAAATGAGATAAAAAAGCGAAAAGCAAGGATAAATGACTATGGCATCCTACATCAGCAAAAACATGAAATACGAGTAAGAGCGAAACTCCACATGAACACGGACAAGAATAATTTTCAACAATATAAAAATATTGAAAATTTGAAATTATTAACAGTAAATTGCGAAATACCCCTGAAGATTGGACAGATAAAATCCAGCCCGCCCACAAAATTCTGGTAACATTAATCAGCTAAGTGACAATATTTTGCAGATAGTAAACCTATAATTATATATATATATATATAAATGAAGTTTCATTTAAAAATATCACATCATTTAACTATGTTAAATAACCTTAAAATATACATATAATATACATAATGTATATGCATATTCATATAAATTTTCAACTTTATATATATTACATATTTTTGCTACCATAAACTAAAAAATATGCATATATATATATACATGCAAATATAAAATTTTAAAATTTCATAACATTTCACATTTGAACTATATTAAACAATCTCATATATATATTTATATATATATGAGTTTGTTCTCCTGGCCTTAATGTATATTAACCGAGCTAAGGCTAAAATCTCTGTTCTTAAGCAAGATAAGGCCAAAATCTCTGTTCTGGATCATGTTAATTGATTTCCACTTCATTTTAAAAGCAATATTTATTCCGGGAAAATATTTGTACTGAATAAATCGAATATAGTGTGGTCTGAAGAAATGAGCCAATTTAGTTAATAGAAATGAATTATAATGTATAATCACTTTAAATGATGTGTTGATTTTTTCTTTATAAACCTTGATAACATCCATTGAGCTCTCTATACAGAGCTAACACTTAATATTTTACATTCATATATATATATATATATATATATATATATATATATAACGCCGATTGAGCACTATAGGGAAATCGTAGACTTTAAAAATTAAAAACAGTAGCTACTCACCGCATCATCCATTCGCTAATGAATGTGAACACTCTCGTCTACTGCCGTTTACTTACATTGTTTATGACACGTTAAAGTCCGCCTTCGTCTACCGAGCGCCCATAGCTCAGCGGTAGAATCGCCGTCTGATGTCAATTCGCTCGTTTTTGAATCCTGGCAATCGGAGGTCTAACGGGAGAGATGATGTGTGGTACAGCGAAACTTAACTGTATGCGTATGATTATCGTACATTCAGTAATGAATTAGAACACTCACTACTGGCGTATGAATACATGGTATATCACACGTTAAAGTCTGCCTCCTAAAAGTCTCTCTCTCTCTCTCTCTATATATATATATATATAGATCTGCAGACAGATCTGTTTTGCTGTAATACAGCGAAACAGATATGTCTGCGGGTGACTATATATACACGTTTTTCCTCACCAGTTGTACGACTTGGAGCTTCATGCAAAATGAAATCTTCAGGTATTGAGTAGAGATTTATCGTTGCCTAATTTTGAATCAACAACTAAAGATGGCGTGATGCATGAAACTCTTTGCCGTGCTAATGAAAAAATATGTATTTATTTTATATATACTTTATAGCTCTCTTATAAAGCACTGAACACCATTTTTTAACACTAGCACTCAATGATCGATATCAGATGGTTACTTGCTTTTGATTCTTTTTTGTTGTGTTGTCTTCTTTTTAGTGTGCTCTATTGTTTGTAAGCGGTTGATTAAACCACTGCAAAAACAGCAGTCTTTGCACAAAACATCACCACAATCCAACACTATATATATATATATATATATATATATATATATATATATAAATTGTGTGTGAATCCAACATTTTTGTAAATCGCCCGAGGTTGACAGCCACACACAAGTTTGTGTATCTTGGTAGCACACTATCACAGGATAGCAAGTGCTCAGCAAATGACAAACTGGATAGAGTGGATAGAGTTGTAGTATTTCCATCCCTGCTCTATGCTTGCGAAACATGGACAGTCTATAGCAGGCATGCGAAACAATTGAATGCCTTCCATATGAGGTGTCTGCGTGTTATCCTCTATATCAATTGGCAACATAAAATTTAAGACTAAGAAGTGCTGGAACGTGCCAAGTGTGACAACACTCATGCCATACTTCTGCACTCTCAACCTCGATGGGCTGCTCATACACACCCCATGGAGGACAGCCGACTACCGAAAAGGCACTTCTATGGCGAACTCTCCACAGGAAAACGTTCGCTTGGCCGGCCAAAGTTGAGGTACAAAGACAGCTTAAAGAAGACCCTTAAGTGCTCTGACATCCCATACTTCTCCTGCGAATCCACTGCTAAAGATAGAGATGCCTGGAGATCCCAAGTAAAATCTGGAGTTGCAAAATTTGAAGAGGGTCGCATCAGGGCCCTCAAAGAGAGGCACCAGAAAAGGAAGGTGCATAAAAGCTCCACCCACCAGCTTAAGTCTGCCCATGCATCCCCTGCTCCTTGCTGCAACAGGCTCTTTCGTGCAAAGATTGGCCTTATCAGCCACCTCCGTACCCACCCAAACCCTTAGTGACCAGAAGTCATGGTATTCTTTTCCTGCCAAGGCACGAACATTATATATAAAGATAGGTAAGGCGGTAAATTAGTACATATATGTGTATAGGCGTATATAAATATCAGTATATAAATATTAATCAAGTGTGATTAGAACTGTTCAATGTTGGATAACAGAGCAAAAATATATATTAATAAATATACATATTATCTTCCGTTTTACACACGACGCTGAGTTGCATGAATTTCATCAATCTTCATGTGCTTATTATATGATTATGATTGCTGAAATGCCTGAAACTCACAGTCGTGCTTAATATACAGTAGCAAGCATAAAGTTCAGAACGATGTTAAGAAAATGTCTAAATATGAAATAATTTTTTATTTTAAAAATTCAAAAAACATTTTACCAAGGAAAAAAGCATGTAAAAATAAATTATATAATTCCAAAATATAAAGCTCAATAAACTTATTTTGATAAAGTTATAAGAATAATTATGTTACATTAAAAAAAAAATAATAGATCAAAAACATCAGAACGATTAAATAAATCCATAAAATTTAATAATAATTTTGCATTTTTGAAATTTTTTTTAGCGTAAGAAAACAAAATCAGGTGTTTTACTAACTTACACCGACTTTTTACTGCCTCTTGCATTGTAAACCCGGCGAACAAATCTGTGGCGTCATTGGAACTTAGAAAACTGATAGTCAAGTTACGTAATGAAAATAAACCATTGATTTGGAATATTTAAAAAAGTGCGAGGAAATCTAAAAGTGCTATTCATAGTATTTCAAGAAAACTTGAGGAAACTGAGTCATGTGAAGCCAAGAAAGCACCTGACAGGCATAGGAAAACTACTGAAAGAGAAGGCAGATAGATTGGTAAAGAACCTAAAAAGGATCGATTTGCAACAGCAACCGCTATCTCTAAAAGAGCTAATGCTAACTTTGGTATAGAAATTTCAAGGCACACTATTTTTCGAAGACTTAATAAAATAAATCTGAATAGTCGAGTAGCTTCTACGAAGCCTTACATTTCTATTAAGAATCAAATGATCTACATAACCCAGGCTCGAAACCCGACCGAAATGGCGTCAGTCGGCGACTCTACCCCTGGGCCACGGGCGTGCGTGCACACACACACACACACACACACACACACACACACACACACACACACACACACACACACACACACACACACACACGTGGGAATTGTGGTCAACGCCAGCGGTGATAGGATGTTTTATGGTTCAACGAAGATTAGATTGAATTAATAGGACGAGTATTTTTATGGCAGAGGGTATACCATTTGTGTATATGTATCAAGGGGGATTAGTTGCAGATTTAATCTTAGGAAAAAAAAACAATTATACTTATAGTAAAAATGTCTATATAAAAAATAAAGATTGATATAAATATACAGTTTGTCACTTAGCTGATTGATGTTACTTTCAGCACCCCCTACTCTGGAGTTTCGTAGATGGACCCTCCAGCAATCACTCCGTTCACTCGTCAGGAGACAGTTAGAAAAAGACATGCATACATATATTTCTAATTTCTCTAGATTATTTTTCTAGAGAGTACATGTGATTTAGCTGCTATGCGTGTTTTTATTTTATTTTATTAAACAGGGAATTTAATAACAAACGGCTAGATTAGAAAGTTCTACGTGCCTCCAGTAGGAATCGAACGTTTATTTCTGTTTTTTCTAAGAGAGGAACTGCTTTTCTTAAGCAAAAGTGTGCTGTCGCCAGTTTTCCCCCCATCTCCCGGAGACTACGGAGAGTGGATGGACATCGTCAAATCCTTGAAAGATACCGTGAAAGGGAACTTCTCGCTGTAGATTATGGGAAGTCTCGGAGTGTTTGTTTTTTTTCATTTATAATTAAGTGCATCTGTTATTGATGAAAAGATTTGCAACTTTTTACTGCTTTTGCTTTTGATTTCCTAATCAGGGGTCAGCATAAAATTTAGTTCAGATTGTTCGTCAATTGCACATCTTAAATCGAAATTAATCTTTCATTGTTTTCCGACAATAATTACTATCATCAATTGCGTCCAATTAATCGTTCATTATTCGATACTTTTTTCGTTTTTTGTTGTTATTCGCGCTGTTGCTTTATGTCATTTTCCCTTTCCTTTCTTCATTCGTTTTTCTTTGCTGTTCTTTCTTTCTTTCTTTTAGTTAGTTTTTATTTACTTTCTTCTTTCATTCGTTTTTCTTTGATTTGCTCCTTTAATCAGTTTTTCTTTACTTTCCTTTTGTCATTCATTTTTCTTTGCTTTCAATCCTTCATTCATTTTTCTTTGTTTTCCTCTTTTAATTAGTTTTTCTTTACTTTCCTTTTGTCATTCATTTTTCTTTGCTTTCAATCCTTCATTCATTTTTCTTTACTTTCCTCTTTTAATCAGTTTTTCTTTACTTTCCTTTTTTCATTCATTTTTCTTTGCTTTCAATCCTTCATTCGTTTTTCTTTGTTTTCCTCTTTTAATTAGTTTTTCTTTACTTTCCTTTTGTCATTCATCATTTCTTTCAGTATTGCTTTACTTTACGTTTCTATTCTATCTTTTGTTTTTATTCATTTTATCATTCATCCCTTTATCCACTCTTCTCTCCTTCATTACTTCTTAAATCGTTGTTTGTACTTATTCTTTTTTACCGTCATCATTATTCAATTATTCCCCCTTTCTTTTTCTTTCCCTTTTTCGTTCTTCGCATTTACTTTTCCTCACTTTTTCGCATTAGTTCCTTCGTTTACTCTTTTTTGCTTTCATTCATTTCTGTATTAATCAACAACTTTCTTGCTTTCCTTCATTATTTCTTTAATTTTACTTTTTATCTTGTCACATGTTTTTTAATTTCTATTCATTTTTTAAACATCAGCTTTTTTCTGTTTTCATTCAGTTTGGCCGAATTCATTTATTTTTTTTCATTTCATTCAGTTGCATTTTCTTGTTCTGTTAGCTTTTATTTCAGATTCTTTAATCTTTTCTTTCGTTTTCTTATGCAAATTTCCCTCTCCATCGTTTCTCTCCTTTTGCAACTTCTGCTTGGCTGTCGTCAATCTGTTATGTTAGCGAGGCACGGAACTACTTTACATGCGGACCAAAACTTCTTCTGACATTTGTCAAATATGCAAATGAACTGACCGTGATTAACTATTTTCTGCCGTCTATCTTTCGGAACATCTTTCTTTCTAAAAATAGCATTTTGTGGAAACCACTTCCAAGTTCACAGAAAATTTTATTATTCATCTCAATTGTTAAAAGAAAGACAAAACAACAACAAACAAACAAACAAACAAAACAAACAAACAAAAAAACCAACAACCTAATACTGAATCAAAAGACAAAATCTTAGCAAACCGACGAAAGGGTGACATTTGACATTAAATGTTATTCCTTAACCATGATTATAGGCGGATCCAGTAAAAGATTAAAGTTAACTAGAGATACCCGTGGAAATTTCACGGTTTTTCAATTTGAATTTTCTGATAAATCTTAATTTTTAATTTAATTATTGAATAATCTCATGGCATGTCACTCAGTTAAGTGGCATGCGTAATCATCATCATCATCATCATCATCATCATCATCATCATCATCATTATTCTGCGGCCTCGGCCGAGATTCAAAATCTTGTCAGTAGCTGAATACTTGATGCTTCGCTAGAGCTACCAAGGGTGTTTTTATCGTGACCCAATCCCTATATGGATTGCCTACCACGGCTTAAGAGAGGCCCATTCATCCTCATTGAGTGAAGGATATCCCGCACCAGTTTCCCAACCTGGTATTTTTTACAACCTCGAGGTAAAAAAAAGATATACATAAACTATTGCTAGTAGAAAACAGTAATTTTTGAAAGGATTTTTTAAAACACGCTTTTAATACACGCTTGGATGATCATGTCTCGAAAGAAACATGACTGTCTTGATAGAATATTTTCCTTCAGTAGGATGCCAATATTTGCTGCGGTTGACTAGTTACCAACTAAAGCCGTAAAACCCAATCTGTCCTGCTATTTAACCCGTGAATGAAGTGAGAATCGACGAATTAATGCATTTCCCAAGTATGTTTTTGCGTAAGCAAATGCCACGAATTCAACTGGAATTCGAATTCGGCCCTTGAATTCCAGTTGTATGACAATAAAATTGTATGACAATGAGTCGTATGATAGGAAAATAAAAAAATATCCTATTGTCTCTGTAAATATTTGAGCTTAACAACTTTAATATTATAATATTTTATTTTAATATTATAATATTTTAATAAATAATAATACGTGAATGCAGCGAGCGTCATCGGGTGCAGCATACTATCGGTCTTATGCCTCATCTAAGCCACACTTCACTCTTAATTTCCTTATTTCCTTCAGAACACACAAACTGAGCACTGAAAATCGTTTTCATTGTTAAAAAAAAACCCTTATTTATTCTTCAAATATTTTGTCTATCTGTATAATAATTTATTTTCCCTGTGAAGAAAAATGACCCAAGCAAAGGGATAGAAGTAATCAGTCGGCGATAATTAAGAAAGGTTACCCGACGTTTGCCAGTGTAAAATGCAGGCGAAGCTAAAGTAAATAGAAAGATAAGAGATACTAGTACGACTTATGGAAATTCCAAGGGTGTTTAAAACTCAGATTTGTTTATTATTAACTCATGCCAACGCCCTTCTCCAATTCTGAGATAAGCACAGATCAGTTTCATGAAATAAGAATGAGAAAGACATATCTTTCTGCAGTCAGTTTCATTTTCATCAGAATGGAATATATCATGCTTTTTGGTCATCCTCTTTGGTATTGTGGATATCGGCTCGGAACGAGAAATCAGGGAGCCGAGTTCGAATTCCAGTTGAATTCATTGCATTCACTTACGCGCAAATACCCTTGAGAAATCCGTTTCTTCCTTCCAGTTATGGGTTAAATAACAGGAAAGATTGGGTTCTATAGGATTGGCTGGCAACCAGTCTACCGCAGAAAGCAATGGCAACCAACTGCGGAATAATCTTTTGCCCAGTCAGTCATGTCTTTTTCGAGACATGATCGCCCAAGCGTGTTTCATGTATGGCATTTAACTGACTGACTTTGGATATGCTGACAGTAAGAATATGCTTTTCTCGCGTTTTCACCTTTTCTCTCAATCATTTTCTTTCTTTTACATTCTATCTCTCTTCAACACACACACACACACACACACACACACACACACACACACACACACACACACACACACACTTCTTTTTTTCTCTTGATTTCTAGCCGCATGCATGTGGTCCACGGCTACTTTTTCCGTCTTCCTGTCTTTCCTTCCCCACAGCTGCTTTTTCATTCTTCCTCTCCCCCCATCCATCTCACGGCAACTTTTTCTTTCGCTCCGTCTTTCCTCCTGAATGGCTACTTTTTCATTATTTTTGTTTTTCTTCCTCCATGGCTTCTTTTAACTTCTTGTCTTTCCTTCTCCATGACTACTTTTTTCTTTCTCATTGTTTTTCACCCACCGGTCTACTTTTTCCTTCTACTGTTACTTTTTCCATTTTCATTATCTTTCCTTATCCACGACTAATTTTTACTTCTCATTGTTGTTCCTTCACCATGGTTACTTTTTCTTTATTCCTGTCTGTAGAAGTCAAATAACTTACCTTTCAACATGGTGGTCTTCCTTTGTCTCCCTGTAGGAAGGTGAACATTCCAGAGTGCGAGACTCACTTTCCTGATGTTTCCAACTAGCGTCCAGTTGGCAGACAAAAATAAACAGGGTTGTAACTGAATACATGTCCCTATGTAGCCCAAAAACAAATGGTGGATATTGTGCTGAATATTTATGGAGCTCAATGTACACATTGAAATTATCAGCCAATCACAGCTTACTGAATAGACTTGCCTGTAACAGAATGGAATTTACCAGGTTATTATTTAAACCACCTACCAATTTGCCCTAGCGGTTTTTTGGTCAGTTAGACCCAACTTCTATTCTAGTTGATTACTGGCTGGTTGTTCCATAAGATCTTTACATTGTCTTTCTTCCCTCACGGATAATTTTTCTTTCCGTCTTACTCCTTCACGGCAACGTTTTCCCTATTACTGTCTTCACTCCTCCAAGACTATTTTTCTTTCTTTCTGTTTTTCTGCTTCGACGGCTACTTTTCTTTTTGCCTTTTGCAGGGGCCTCGTTTGTGAAATTGGTCTTTCTTCCTTCAGTGCCGCCATATTTTTACATTTCCTTCTCCCTTGTCATTTTTTCATTCATAATGCTTTTCCTCCTTCATTCCTAGCTTCTCCTTTCTCGACTTTCCCACTTCAGTTTACAATCATTCTGAACGTTAACTTTTTCTGAATGAGCTGAGTATTTTTCATGCTGCTGAAAATATAAACGGATTGATGCCATACCAATATTTTCTTAATGTTCTTAAAATTAAGAAGATTTAAAGCCTTACGAATATCGTTTCTAACTTGATTTTTACTTATTAAATAATTTTTCAGAACGGAAACTAAATATGATGCCTATTTATAAATTGAAATTTCTTGCTTAGTTACTGGCTGAGACGGAAGGTAGAACAATTGTAAAGCTATTGGGTTTAATATTGTAGCTTGGATAAAAGGCTATTTTCTTCACAGGTAACTCTTGTCGGTTTTCAAACCAAGGTAAAAATTTAGTTTTCGGATTCTTCGTTTTAACAGCAACAATATCTCAATCCAGGCCATATAGGTGCAAAGTAATCTCCCTTTTTGTTTATCTTCAGCAAATATCTATCATAAGTTTACACAGATTTACAATAAATGCATACCCCGAGAGTCTATAATACTGTAACGGCTTTTTTTTCAAATGTTCAAATGAAGAATGGACGTCAATAAAATTTGATTTGGGCAACATTTTTTTTAAATTTTTGCTCAAAGCGACGACAATTATAAAGTCTAGAGACAATAAATTTGGTTTTGTAAATTGTGAAATGGAGATAAAGAAAGCGACGAGAATAGATATTTATCATATGCATATATGACTGGGATAAGGCTCCAATTGAGAAACATTTATAAAAAGAACTAGCAGTATAGCCCGGCGTTGCTCGGGTGTAATGAAAGCTTTAAAACTAATCCATGGTCCTGGATCTCAGACTCTTTGGGCGTTGGCACGAAAGACTAAAAAGCAATAGTTGTTTCTAGTTAAAGCGAAACCGTAGACTGAAAGAAAAAATGAATGAATGTAAATCAAATTTCGATTTCCTGGTATCGATATCAAATAAGTTTTTTTTCGTCGTGAACTGCATTTTGAAGGCTAAATAAGTTCTCTGAGTAAATGGTATCATGGCTGAGACTAAGAACTACAATTATACCTACTTAGAGCCAAACCCGAAGCAAAAACTTCGCTGCTTAACTTCGATGATTGTACTGAGCCCTACCTACCTCTCGCTCTCTCTCTTTCTCTCTCTGTCTAGGTGTATGTGCATATGTATGTGTGTGTGTGTGTGCGTGAGAGAGAGAGAGAGAGAGAAAGAGAGACAGAGAGAGTTCGAAAGAGAGTAAATAAAGAACAATAAGGAAAACTGTATAGTGACGCGTTTCATTTCGAAATGAAACACATCTTCAGACAAAATAATAAAATCCCATTTCAGAATGAAACACCTTACTTTACAGTTTTCTGCTATTTATTTACTTGTTATTATGTTACGACTGGTAACAGAATTATGTGAAATAATACAAAACAACGTAATAGTATAAAAGAAGGTGTATTGACAGGAAAGAGAAGTATTTACAAGAGGTGAGGATTAGTAGAATAGAGAACAAGGTAATTAGTATACAGTATCGTCGTAGAGACGTGATAGATTGACTAGTAGAACACTTCCGTTGGAAATACCGGAAATACCCCACTTACTCGCTCACTCGACTTCCTTACTCGACTTCCTTCCTCGAGGTATAATCACTACTATTTTATATAGTGATTCGAATAGTCCATTTCCGTGGAAAGATGGAGAGCGCCCCAACATATTATTTATTTATAAAAGAACTTCAATCTCTAGAAGGATTTATTAGGCACAATATTAAAAGTCATAATATGCATACAACATTGTGTTGATGGCAGACACTGTAGGAACTCTTAGCCGATGTAACAGAGTAAAGTGAGAAAAAAAAAGAATTACTACCAATTATAAAAAATTTGGGCCACCGGAATTTCTTTAGAAAACAAATCCTTCTTCTTCGTATGTGCTATGTCTCTTCAGAACGTAGGCGATCATGTCCTTCCACGTCTTCCTATCCTTGGTAGCTCTTAGCACGCTTTCTTCTGTTACCCCACCCCAACCCCACTCTACCATCCACCAGCTCAGAACCCTTCAAATATGTTCTCAGCTGCTTTCCCCTGTCTCTCTTCCCCTCTATCTTTGAGTATCAGATTCTCCAAGCCTACCTTCCTCATCACATGTCCCAGGAACTTTAGCTGTCTTTTCCTGATGCTCATTATTAATTTCCTTTTCATTTCCATCTTTTCTAAAACTGCATCATTGCTCACATGCTCGATCCATGATATCCGCAACATCCTTCTGGAGAACCACATTTTAACTGCTTCAAATTTTTCCTTCATCTTTGAAGATATTGTCCAACATTCACTGCCATATTGAAGAACAGACATCACATAGAGAAAACACATTAAAATGAATTGAGATATTTTCTTGAGTTCGAGTTTTGTTTAACGACATATCAACTTCTATGGGTTATTTAATGCCAAAAAAGATAGGACTTTAAGGTATTTTTTTAATGTTCGGATATAGTGAGAAGGTTGATTTAGTAAGATTTTAGTGAAAATTCTTTGATTTTATTCTTTTTTATTTTAGAAAACTGAAAATGTTTTCTAGTCTTGTATTCAAACATGTTTTGCTGAGAATATTTTTTCCTTCAAAAATGTGTTATGGTAATCATTTTTTCTTCAAAAATGTATTGTTGGCAATATTTTTCCTTCAAAAATATTTGTTTTTTCTATAATGTCTAGTTTTATGTATATATTTCTATAAAAGTATATTTTTATACTTTCATAGTATTTTGACCCTAGTTTGGAGGTTAACTATTTGTCCATAGCTGGGACCCTAACAGGTGCTACCACTCCGGGTCAGGGTGCACCTGGGAACAACAGCAATTAAGAGTCGGTTCCATGCTCCTCACAACCTCCCAATCAGAGGCTTTGCTGCCGAATGCAGTTTACTGTCATGTCCAGGACCATGAGATACTTTTGCATTTATTTAAAGTAAAATATGAAGTTTCAGGAATTGCAGTGTATTTATTTTTCATATTCGTGTCTCTCTCCAGATTCTCCTTTCTATGAAAACTTACAAATTTGGATTCGTCTGTCCCCAATACACCTTGCTAAATTCAATACTGCATGATAGTTGTTAGTTATCAGTTTTAGTCGCCTTTATATTTTGTTCAAAACACCTTTTGAAAGCATCAATATATAGTCAGTCAGTTAAGTACCATACGTGATGCACGCTTGGGCGATCATGTCTCGAAAGAGACGATTGACTGGGGAGAATATTATCCCGCAGTAGGTTGTCATTGCTTTCTGCGGTAGACTGATTGCCAACCAAAGCTATAGAACCCAATCTGTCCTATTATTTAACCCATAACTGGAGGGAAGAGACGGGTTAATACCTTTCCCAATAGTATTTGCGCGTAAGTGAATGCAAGGAATTCAACTGAAATTCGAACTTGGCTCGCCGATTTCTCGTTCCGAGCCAATATCCATTGCACTACAACGCACCAGTAAAAAGAAAACATATTTCAATAAAAATACAAAAGAATTAACAGAGAAACCGAAAATATCAACCTGTTTTACTCATTTGTAAACCGTACCTATGTTTACATTTTTTATCGAAATTAAAGTCAATATATGTCATCATTTATGCTCCTTGAGTTGACAAAACCTATGTTGAGCTTTTCGACACTTTGGTAAATGGTACATATGTTTAACATTATATATTGGTTGTGTTTTTTTTTTTATCTATCTATCTTATTTATAAATGGAACTTTGTCTCTCTGTGTGTGTGTATCCGTTACATTTAGACTCCGAAACGGCTGAACCGATTTTCATGAAAATTTACACAGTTGTACTATAAGCGTCTGCGAGTGTTTTTAGCTAGGTTTCGTGTCGAGGTACCCCCGATAAATATCGAAAATCGATAATCGAAAAAATTGGTTTATAGAAGGAGTGGTCCAATTTTAATCAAATTTGATACACTCATAGACAAAGACATAAGAAACGATATTCAGAAGTTTCAAGGTTGCAGTTCTTACAATAGTGCAGAAAATCGATAATATATATATATAAAAGGCAAGATATTGTGTGTGAGTCTGTTCATTTGCCTGTATGTCTGGATTTTTTCAGCCCTTTTATTTTAGTTTTTGCTTCGGGTTTGGCTCTAAGTAGGTATAATTGTAGTTCTTAGTCTCAGCCATGATACCATTTACTCAGAGGATTTATTTAGCCTTCAAAATGCAGTTTACGACGAAAAAAACTTATTTGATATCGATACCAGGAAATCAAAATTTGACTTACACCCATTCATTTTTCTTTCAGTCTACGGTTTCGCTTCAACTGGAAACAACTATTGCTTTTTAGTCTTTCGTGCCAACGTCCAAAAAATCTGAGCTCCAGGACCATGGATTAGTTTTAAAGCTTTCGTTACACCCTAGCAACGCCGGGCTATACTGCTAGTTTTTATATAAGCCCAACATGACTATGTCGATATATCTTTAAAAAAAACAACCTGATCTTACTTAACGAACATAAAGGGTAAAACCTTAGCGCAGCGCTAGGTGAGAATCAAATTCACCTGCTAGTGATCAGATTTAGTCTAACACCCAGTCGCGAACCAACTCTCTATCTAAGCGAAATGATCTTTTTGAGTGGCTTCTTTGTCCTTGTGGTATGGTAATTAAAATTATATTTCATTTTACAAAGATTTGTCTTGTCTAATACAAGATTACCATTATGAGGCACTCAGTGAAGATCGAATTCAGAACATTAGTTTAAAGTTAAACATATAGTAATTCACTAGGCTTCTTAGTTTGACACACGCTCACAATACCGGGGCACTATCTCGGATTAATTCACAATAATGGCAATTGTCTGAAAGATAGTACTGTTAACCGCGGCTCAAGGCGATACGCTCTTAATATTAAAAGCAAAAACTTCATTTGAACTATAACAAAGCCTTGTTACCAACAGAACAAGAACTGGACTAATTTTATTAGCAAATTATTCTACGAAATTTCTAAAAAAAATTAATAATTGCAAGGCACGAGAATCATTCAAGATAGAGGGTTTCAGTTGAAATGGTAATAATGAATGAGATGTGTGTTATGAATGGAAGATAGAGTTAGGAAGTGGCGACTGAGATAGATAAGGAGAATAGTTAACGATTAATCCTTGATATGAAGAGGTTAAGTTTGAAATATAAAGGGACGCGCTCACTTGCAGGATTTTATTCACAGAAGTAGCAGTTTTTTTTATAAAAGGCTTTTTTGAGTGGACAAAGAGGGAATAGGAATGAACCGACTCCAAGGAAGGATCATCGTAGTAGCAGTAAAGGTATGGACGTGAATAGAGTTTCTCTGAAGAATTGCCACGGAAATAGCGGTTCATTTTTTTTATATATTGTGACACTTCAGAACATTGACGATCACGACTGTCCTTTGTAGGTCCTTTGTCTTTTTGTCACCCCTTCCAAACCCTGCTCCGCCATGCATTCCTTCACGCTCACCTGGTAGTTTATGCATTGCTTTTCTTCGTCTCTCTTACCTTCAATCTGTCCTGTGGGTATCAAATTTTCCAAGCCCGCTTTCCTCATTACGTGCTCCAGAATTTTAATTGTCTCTTCTTGATTTGAAGTATTAGTTTCTGATGCCATTGTCGCTAGAACTTTGTCTTTGCTTATATGCCCGGTCTATGGTATTTTCAGCATCCTTCTCTAGAATCCTAAATCTGTTACCTCAAGTCTCTTCTTCATTTGTGGGGTAATTGTCCAGCATTCGCTGTCTTGTAGGAGGGCTGATACTACATAACAGTTTAGTACTTTTTTCTTTGTTTCTAATGATGAATTTGTTCTGTTTCTTAAAGAGATAAGTTGAAAAAATGGAAAATAAGGCTTGAAAAATGACGATTTACCAGTTCCAATTTTGAACTAATCTATCTTTAAATGATACAACATGGCACTAGATATCAGATACTTCCGGGATCGATATAGTGAGTTGATCATTTTCCCACAGCTTTTATAGTAGTTGATTCAATGAGTTCTGGAGGGAACTTGAGGACTAGTCTTGCTGACCCTAATTTCAATAAGGACCCTTTATTTAATTTTAACTGCACGCCTTATACAAATAGCGAGACAAGTTCAAATTTCGGTTGAAAAGGTTTGTATTCATTTCGCGATATTATAGTTAGAGATCGTTCTTGGTTACGATGTGTCGTAACGCAATTTTCCGTGTAAGTCGGAAAACAAACGAACAAGAGCGAATGAGCGTATTATTCCACCGTGTCGGCGTCGTATGTACGATACAACGGCATAAGTCGAAATAGAATTAAAACAGATTGTCTGGTAACCACGAATCGTCGTAGGTCGGGACTATCGTAATTTGGAAATGCGTGAATGTACAATAGGTATGGTCAAATGTTACTATGGCCAAAAATTACGATTTACTATTGTCACCTGTCATAAAATTTTGGGTGCGTGTCAAATTCACCCAACTGCGTTATTAGCTTGTTTGTCATAACATCACAGTAAGAAATGATAAATATTTATTTAGTTTAATTAACTTGATTCGGGCTGATGATTACTCGCTCGATGGGAGAATAAGTAAAATATTGCTTACCTGAAGTTATGATAAACACGTTTGGAAGACGTCCGATGAATAAGTTTAAGGGAGCGTGTAAAGCCCGCCGATCAGTTTCTGTGAAAAAAAAAAAAAAAAAAAAGACTTAGTTGCAATTCTCATTTAAGTGGATATTTGACTTCTAGCTGAGGACGTTAGCATTCCAATCATAAGACCGATGTTCGAATCTCACTAGGATTGATTTGTCACGGAAGTTTCTTAATAATATCGTCCTATACGGCATACCAATGACTGAACCAAACCTTGTGAGTGAAATTGGGTTGACGGTACGGATCGGAAACTATCGATGTTTGTGATAGCAACAAGCCATAGGTCTTCATTACTAATAGTTTCATCACGCCAGATTAGGCGTTATCTCCCTGAAACTGTAACTAAGATCCGTCCCAAATAGTTGCAGTATGAACCGTAGATAGACCTTGTGGATGGTGAACATATACAAATATGCCTGAGCAGGTGATTAGTTAGTCAGCTTACTATTGTCATTCAAAATTACTTACGAGGGGAGAGGGTCGAGGAAGACTCGACCTTTTTTCTATTCATCCAATACATGGCGGTAGGGGAAAAGTTACAAAGTTATATGATTACTGCTGAAAAGACAAGATGGGAGATTTTAAAGAGCAAACGGTTTGTGAGTTACTTTCGATTTTTGATAGGTAGAAAATATGCTACATTTTCTTTACTTGATCAACATTTGAAATACCAGCTTTTGAAAAGGCACACACACACACACACACACACACACACACACACACACACACACACACACACACACAGAGATGCGCGCACACATGCACACATGCGCGCGTGCGCAAACACACAAGCACACATATATACCCTTATGCACCCGCACGCGCAAGCGAGCGCATGCATACACACAAACCTAAAACAGACCCTACTTTAAAATCGAAGTTCAGGGTTCTCAAGTCCCTAATATTTCAAGAACCTATAAAAATATTAGGACTAATTTAACTTCAAAAATATTTCTGCTCTGGTTAAATTTTATATAACGTTATTCATCATATCATTTAAAAGTCCCTCGAAATCGTAAGCACACAAACACATCCTACTTAAGGGAGGACGCAATGGGCGAATCTCGAATTTACCAACTCTTCCTTTTAGCAGGTCAGATGTCGCGTCCGGCACGAATAAAGCTGATTTTTATTATTATACGTATGTTCACCCAATACAAGATCCAAGAGTCACTCAAGATAGATTAATGTGTGGTGTCGTATGAGCATAAGAAAATGCAATAAGTACAGTTCATGATGTTATGTAGTAATGAAAACAGTTAAACTTAGACTTCAATAAATCCTAATTGTCGTGATTTGGAAAACAACCCTCACTTCTTATTAATGAACTTTTACTTGCCACAAAAGTGTATGAGACCAATTAAGGCGAGCTTAATCATGCTGTTAATAGTCCTGACATGCTAAGACAAGATTTGTACCCAGATATTGTGTGAGCTGGGGGCTGGGTAATCTTTGACCAGTGACCCGATTTTCTGCGCTCGGGTTCCCCAGTTTAAAAAACTGACCTTGTGTCACAATTCGCTCCAGTGGAAGAGTAAGGGGAATAAACTTACTTCTTTTTAATGAAATACGAAGGGAATGCTTTCTCGTGAAAGTGGCGTGGCGTGACTTGGGGTGACGTCGCGGGTCCCAGTTACAAATGTCAGTTCTGGTGGAACCAAGGAATGTAGCTCATAAAAAACACATGCCATAAAAATAACGATAGTGAGAGGCACCCGAGGTTTCGTCTGATATTTATCACCCTATAAAAGTAAAGCGTTATACAAAACATTTTTTGGTATGGATAAATCGGTATACCTACTCACTTACAAAAGGTCCCCTCGGGATAATGATGCAAACAGTAGGATATCCTCCTGATCTTACCAGGCTTAACGCAATGGAGATGTGTTTGGGGAGGAAGACTCGGCCTTCTGGCCTGTAGTCAATATGACTAATTCTCACCACAAACAACCTGGGGCATTTAGAAACTGAATCGTGGAGTTCTGAATTATTATTCACTCTAGAATAATTGCCACAAGCATTTCTAGTAATAAAGGAATAAAAACAAAGTCAGTAGATGCTCCTTCGTGCTTTGTATAAATAATATTAGAAGCAGGCGAGTAAAAGAAATTAGAATCTTATATTTTTTTTTTTAATCATATCACCCCAAGCAAGGCGGTGACGCCACTGATGCACATGGGGCTACTTAAGAGTAGAATGATAGGAAAAAAAAGCTGGGAACCACATCCTAAACAGAAAACAAGGGATGAGCCTCTTCACCTGTTCAAAAGACGTGAGTGGAGTGTGAACCGGGCGATAGTTTAGTCTATCTACTCCAATTGAGAACAAAAAAAAAAAAAAAAAAGAGAAAAGAAAGAAAAAAGTGAAAGAAGATAAAACCGGGAACCACATCCTAAACAGAAAACAAGGGATGAGCCTCTTCACCTGTTCAAAAGACGTGGGTGGAGTGTGAACCGGGCGATAGTTTAGTCTATCTACTCCAATTGAGAACAAAAAAAAAAAGAGAAAAGAAACAAAAAGTGAAAGAAGATAAAACCGGGAACCACATCCTAAACAGAAAACAAGGGATGAGCCTCTTCACCTGTTCAAAAGACGTGGGTGGAGTGTGAACCGGGCGATAGTTTAGTCTATCTACTCCAATTGAGAACAAAAAAAAAAAAAAAGTGAAAAGAAAGAAAAAAGTGAAAGAAGATAAAGCCGGGAACCACATCCTAAACAGAAAACAAGGGATGAGCCTCTTCACCTGTTCAAAAGACGTGGGTGGAGTGTGAAAACCCAAGAAAATACGGTGAACAAAAAGTAAGAAGATTCTAAATTGATAAAAAGTAAATGGCAATTGCAACATCGGATGTGCATTGTGGTGCAATGGATATCGGCTCGAAACGAAATATCAGAGATCCGCGTTCGATTTCCAGTTGAATCCGTTGCATTCACTTACGCGGTAACAGCTTTGGGAAAGGTATCAATCTGTCTGTGCTCCCCCATCTATGGATCAAATAGCAAAGATCGGGTTCTATAACCTTGTTTGGCAACCTGTCTACCGCAAAAAGTCAGTTATGTCTCTTTCGCGATATGATCCCCAAAGCGTGTATCACGTATGGCACTGAATGGTAATCTCAACCGTTTCTTTTCATTCTTTGACCGAGCAGCCACTGATACTTTCGGTGGAAATTTATAAATTCTTTCTCTTCAAACAGCTTTTCAAGTCATGTTTTTTTCATGTAACTGTTTTTACACCTTTCCAGTGCTGGGACTTTAATGTTAACTTTTTGTTTGAAGATCTGTGGAACGTCGACGGTTCGATTATATGTTTATTATCTTTCCGAGTTTTGCGCTATCAATTTAACTGTTTAAGTTCTCGAATGATGTGGTTACTGTTCTCTGCTGCGTTTCTGTGATTCTGTCAAACCAGTCGACGAGGTTCGAAGAAGGAAGAACCCATATGATTCTCTTGCTCAAAGTTATTTATAACCATTGATCTGACTATATACAATTAGCAGTTTAGATATTTCTGAATAAAGTTGGTGCTCTACATGACATCTATATTAAAGAAACGATCTAAAGAGGTTATTTAAAAACATGACTCAAGGTTTTAAGTTTTTAAAAAAAAAATTTGCGATGTTAAACGAAACTAGTACAGTTCATCCTTTATCAAATTTCTTTATTTTTTATACCAAATATGTTATAACTGATCCTTGTACTAATGTATTTGAAGTGTTTAATATTTACTAATTCTGTATTCTGAACCCAGGATATGCACAGTTACTGCACTTATTCTCTCGGGTAAGAAATGGCCCGTGAATATTAATACTTCCAAAAGGAAGCTGCTATCTATTAACCATCACAGACAACCGCTCCTACTCCTCCATTACCATGGATCAGGCTAGTCTTCTTGAAACATAACACTGCGCCACCTCGGGTTAACTCTCAAAACAGACCACAAGTGGAATGACTATATCGAATCCATAGCTAAATCCGCTGCTATGAAGGTCGGTTCTCTGTGTAGGGCCAGGAAGTTTTTCTCGTCTGAAACCATCTTGCACATATATAAATCTACCATCCACCTGTGAACTCAATACTGCTGCCATATCTAGTCGGGTGCCCCTGCTGTCTACCTGGGGCTCCTTGACAAATTCCAGCGGAGAATCTGTAATGTGATCGATCTCAGATACAGTTATTTTCTCACCGGCGCAATGTGGCTTCCCTGTGTCTCTTCTACAAATACTTTCACGGCTTCTGCTCCAATAAACTTAGCTCTCTGGTGCTCTCTATGTATAAATTTTTACTCGAGCCACAAGATTAGCAACTAGGTCCCACCCTTTTACTGTGAAACCAATAAAATGTAAACGCATATACTACTCCACCAGCTTCTTTTCTCGCATTTCCCGCCTGTGGAATTCCTTTCTGTTTACTTGCTTCTCCGACAGCTACAATCTCTACGAGTTTAAATGTAAAGTCAATGCTCATCTCCTATCTCACTGAGTTACATCCTCTCTCACATTCTCCTTTCTCCGTCCACTCCACTCTTATCAGTATTCTCATCCTTCTCTTGCCCACTTCCTGACACCCCCTATAACATGTCACTCTTTCTCACAACTTTCATACTATGTAACCCCCTGCGCACCAGTGGCAGTAAACTGCCTTGCTTGGGGTGATATGATTATAAAAAATCCAAATCATAGTTTCTCTTTTAGAAAGGTTTGTCATGAGTTTTACATTTTGTAACACTTTGTAGAGAAATATTTCAAAATAAAGTTTGCCTCCAGACTTTGATAAATTCAATAATTACGTGAATTTGGCTCAGGTGTAAAAAACTTTTCTCAGGTGTAAGAAACTTTTC
The DNA here is from genome assembly GCA_037127315.1 of Ascarosepion bandense. Taxonomy (NCBI): domain Eukaryota; kingdom Metazoa; phylum Mollusca; class Cephalopoda; order Sepiida; family Sepiidae; genus Ascarosepion; species Ascarosepion bandense. The sequence goes on along the minus strand of JBBBDQ010001130.1, from coordinate 1,835,793 downwards.
AGACATAATCGGTGCGAGCGTTGATCTTGGTTTCTTTAGTTTCTCGTGATAAATTCTGCTTATTGAATTCAAAATTAAGTTAGAGAAGGAAACATTCATGTAAGAAATGAATGAAAGAGAACAGTTGAAGGATGAAAAGTGAAAGAAATATAAAGGGAGGAAGAACTATGAAGAGACATTAAAAGAAAAAAGAATGATGGCAGGAAAGAAGAAAAATAAAAAAAATAAAAACGAATGAAGTAAAAGAGATTAATTAATCGATTCAAGGAAAGAAAGACATTTAGGAAAGAATGAAAAATATAAATGAATGAACAAAAAATAGATAGATTAATGAATACAAAATGAAGGTAAGATAGAGAAAGAATGAGTAACAAAGGAATAAAGATAATAGATTAGAAAAAGAAATGTAAAAGTAGAAATAAATAAAGAAAATATATGGATACTATAAAGGTATATTTAGAAGGAAAAATATCAATGCATAATAATACAAAGATATCTTGAAAAAAGAAAGAAAGAATAAAAGAAAGAAAGGAAGAAAGGAAAATCAATTGATAATATGAAGATATATTGAAAGGAAAGTAAAAAAGTAAATTGATAATAAGAAATGGAAAAGAATGAAAAAAACTACAAAAGTGTGTAAGAAAAATAGTCAGTTGATATGAAGATATACTGAAAGAAAGAAAGAAGCAATTAATTGATACTATAAAGAAAGGAAAGATAATAGAAAGAAAGGAAAGAAAGAAAAATAAATTAGTACGGAGGAAAAGAAAGAAAGAAAGAAAGAAAGAAAGAAGCAATTAATTGATACTATAAAGAAAGGAAAGATAATAGAAAGAAAGGAAAGAAAGAAAAATAAATTAGTACGGAGGAAAAGAAAGAAAGAAAGAAAGAAAGAAAGAAAGAAAGAAAGAAAGAAAGAAGCAATTAATTGATACTATAAAGAAAGGAAAGATAATAGAAAGAAAGGAAAGAAAGAAAAATAAATGAGTACGGAGGAAAAGAAAGAAAGAAAGAAAGAAAGAAAGAAAGAAAGAAGCAATTAATTGATACTATAAAGAAAGGAAAGATAATAGAAAGAAAGGAAAGAAAGAAAAATAAATGAGTACGGAATAAAGAAAATTAGTGATTATTAAAGAGAAATATTGAAAAAGTTAGCAACACTTAGTAGTAAGAAAGGATCAGGTAAACACTGCCATTTTTGCAAAAATGATGACGTCATCAAGCGCAGTACGTAACGGTGATTAGACACATCAGCCCCTGCTTACGGTAAATCTGGTCTCGAAGAACATCAACGGCTGCAAATGCACGTGGAATTTTGTGTCGGTTAGATGTGTGCTCTTTTTTATTCGAGGTTTTACTTCTTTTGGTGTGATATTAATTACATCAGGCCAGGATACAAGTCTTCCGCTTTGTTTATCAAAAGAAATAAAGGGTTACGTGAGTGTTAACAAAGAAATCACTGTTCGCGATAAACTTCTTCTGTTTTCACAGGAAACTGATACGCTTAAAATCTTGGAATGTTCTTTTCGCCTGTAAGTGCAGTAGAAAAAAGGCGTCCGAAGAAATACCTTCCATCTAAACTTATTTATAAATGGAACTTTGTGTGTGTGTGTGTGTGTGTGTGTGTGTGTGTGTGTGTGTGTGTGTGTGTGTGTGTCCGTTACTTATAGACTCCGAAACGGCTGAACCGATTTTCTTGAAAATTTACACAGTTGTACGATAAGCGACTGCGAGTGTTCTTAGCTAGGTTTTGTGTCAAGGTACCCCCAATATATATCGAAAATCGATAATCGAAAAAATCGGTTTATAGAAGGAGTGGTCCGATTTTAATCAAATTTGATACCGTCATAGACAAAGACATAAGAAACGATATTCAGAAGTTTCAAGGTTGCAGTTCTTACAATAGTGCAGAAAATTTGATATCGATATCAGGAAATCAATTTTTCATCCAGTCTACGGTTTCGCTTTAACTGGAAACAACTATTGCTTTTTAGTCTTTCGTGCCAACGTCCAAAGAGCCTGAGCTCGAGGACCATGAATTAGTTTTAAAGCTTTCATTATACCCGAGCAACGCCGGACTATACTGCTAGTTTATGAATAAAAAAAAGAAGATAGTTTTACATTAACTGATATTGGTGTGATTTGTGAGTAGGGTAAACTTATACAAGGCCAAAGAGCTACTAGATGCAGAGGGTTACTACAGGGGATTGTTGTGGAAACACCAAGACGTAAGAGGTGCAGTTTAGGAGGATATGTGGGAAAGATAACGTTTAATACTAGACTTGAAAAGGTGAAAATTTTAGAGGTTGGGAAAGCATTCTACTGGGATTCGGTTACATAAAGTAGCCGTTTGTGGGCAGAAAAACTGTTCGGGTGGAACTTAATGCTTACTAATGGAATACGAAGGAAAAGAGTGCGGTTCACCTCGGTTTACGCGGCGTGGCGGGTTTTAGCTGTGAGGCGGAAATAAGGAATGTACTTCGTCTGAACACATGCCATGAAAATAGAGATAGAAAAGAGATAGGCTTGCAACGTTTTATCTGTGAGAAATGGATTGGATAGCGGAAAATAATTCATCGCTCAAAAGGCCGCGTAGACGCTTTTGGTCTTAAAAGAGTAAGCTAGGCATCTCCGGTACAGATATGGTAGCAGTACTCAATTTTCAGCTTGGTCTGACTCTTGTAAAGATAGAGGATAACAACAAAACTCAGGTACTTTTACTATGTTATTCACTCTGTCCAAGGCCGAAGAGTCACTCGAGGTAGTAACGTTACAGATCACAATCCCAAACAAGATAATAATGCCGTCAAACAAAGGAGTCCATCGGAAGTTATAGAGAAGGGAAAGATGTTAGAAGGAAACGGCAAACTAATCATAGACAAGAAGCAAGGGATAAACCACTACTCCTGTTCAAAAGACTGGGCCTGTACAGAGAACAGAATATTTTCGCATCATCTTTAACGATGGATCATATACACAAGTTATACTTTTTAAAAAATCATTTCACTCCAGGAAAGACGATAAAGCTACTAGGACGCAAGACTTTAGCGAATGTTAGAGAATATCAGAAAAATCGCTGTTAAAGTTAGGTAGGAAGTAAGAAGCTGGAAGAGAGTTCGACAAGCGAGACGTGCGATAGAAGAAACTGTTAACTTAGAACTTACGGTTATATCTATCCAATTCAAGTGTAAAAAGATGAGACTTTGCCATCAATCTAGTACTGCGCTTAAATCATCAAGTCTACATCCATAGCGCAAAGTTCATTAGAACAATTAACTGGAAAGTATTTATAGAAAAGGCCCAGGGAAACGGAGGCAAGAAAAGGACATGCATGAAAGCGTTTTAAGGTCCTTAAGTACACCCACCCTAATTTTGAAAATTTTCGGTTGTTTAAAAATTCGTCGAAATCTCTGTACGTTTGAAAAACCGAAAATCAGTTATTATAAATCGTCTGAGAATACTGAAAGGTTGAAACCTAGGATGCGGAAATAACTAATTTCTAAATTATATATATATATTCTGTACAATAAAGACGGAAGCTGAAGATGGTTCGCCTGAAATAGGCCCACACTTCCGCTGACCTATGGAATAAAGTGTCTGTCTTAATTTTTACACACACACACACACACACACACACACACACACACACACACACACACACACACATATATATATATATATATATATATATAATTTTATTCAAAAACGTAACAGACAAAAATGACTGTCACTTTTCACGCTCTGAAATCCTGACGGTTCAGTTCTATTCCGAGATAATGGAGCAGTTTGTATTTTATGAAGTTGAAGTAGGCCCCTTGATAGTTCTTATTTCTGTTTTTTTTCTCTTTACATACATCTTCCTATTCAATACTTCTTCTAATCTAACTTTAAATGCATTAGATTTACACAATATAAACCATTATAAAAAAGTTAACACCACTTTTCCGACACCTAATCATTTTTTCAATAGCAGCAGCTTTTTGAGAAAGATGTAAAAAGCTAAGAGCAAAACCAAAATTTTGCTTCTAAAATAGGAAAGTGCTGCAAATATTCACAGAAGTTTAATGAATGTCTATAGAAAGACTGTATTGGTGTAAGCACGGTAAAGAGATCAGTTAATACTTCAGCAATATTAGAGAGTAAGGAGGAACTGACCTTTGAACAAAACCCACAGGGTCGTGTCAGCTGCTGCTATAAAAGGTGATGAAAAAAGTTATGCTTTCATGAAATTCGGTAAAAGAATCTCTCATGCAAATAGATTGCATAGGTTTAAGATTTTTGTTGATTAGGACAGGATAGTGAATAGGTTAAACTTTTACAATATTTACATTATTCAGACCATTGTCTCCATCTTTGTTGTCCTTAAGGACACATGCAATACCAATCTACAGCAGTGGTGAACAAGTAACTTACAGGGTTAGAGGGAGATAACTAATGACTACCAAATAAAGAGATTATATACCCCTATTTTTGTAATAAAAGTTTCTGGTCGAAACTGTTAGCACTTGAAGAAGGCCAGAGCGTATAATGGCCGAAACGTCGTACAAATGGCAACAAAGATGAGGACAATAGTCCGAATAATGTAAATACTACCTCATCTCAGAAATATATACAAATACTCAAGGTTAAACTTTCATAAAATTACAAGCCGTGTATAAAAACTGCAATGAGAACAAAACGAAGAGATTTTACGACCGGAAAAACTTTGACACGAAGTCAATGTTTTAAATTTGAATTCTGTGGTAAATCTAAGTATAGTTTATCATCTAAGAATAGTTCATCATTCCGATATCTATTTTTAAGGACGCATTGTTCGACAGACAAAACTGTCAGACTTTAAACTGAGTTAATTTTCTATGAGAATAAATAAAATTGTCGATTCTACTCCTACAACAAAATAAACTATTTTGCAGGTTTAGTGATATGTTGGCAAGAAGTGATACATGTTAAATAGACAAAATGTTATAGTTTTCTAGTTTTCTTTACTATTTAGATGTTTGTAGCAAAGTATTATTTATTTACTTTTATCAAGGTCTTATGTTTAATTTACTCCGAATTTCCGATGTTGAGCGGTTAAAGTTAGTTACTATTTCTGGGAGAAAGCGCATAATCTTCCAGGTTAGCAAATGAGTCGTTAAAATGTACAAGCCATCCCTTGCCACAGTTAACCACTAACTGGAGGTTCTTTTCAAGAGGAGTTGCAAGGATTAGTTTGTCGTGTCTGACTGATTTTCTATTAAGTCAGTCAGTTAAGTGCCATACGTGATACACGCTTGGGCGATCATGTCTCGAAAGAGACATGACTGACTGGGCAGAAGATTATCCCGCAGTAGGTTGCCATTGCTTTCTGTGGTAGACTGGTTACCAACCAAGGCTATAGAACTCAGTCTGTCCTATTATTTAACCCATAACTGGAGGGAAAAGACGGATTAATACCTTTCCCAAGGGTATTTGTGCGTAAGTTAATGCAAGGAATTCAACTGGAATTCGAACTCGGCACCCCGGTTTTTTTGTTCCGAGTCGATATCCACTGCACCACAACGCACATCCTTCTATTAAGACAGAAACAAATAGTTGGGTCATCTGCATAAATACCTATTTGGAAAGTGACGACATCGTGAATATCATTGATAAAGATCAGAAAAGGTATAGGTCAAAGGACAGAATCGTGCGAAGTTCACGCGTTAGTATGTAATAACCAGGAATCCTGCTCATTCGATACAACCTTAATTACATGATTTGTTGGGAAGGATTAGATTAAGCCAAGTATTCGTCTTTTGACACTGTAGCCCTTGAGCTTGCGTAGAAAGCCAGCATGCGAAACCTTATCGAAGGCCTTAGAGATTTTTAGAGCCACAACTCGAATTTCACCATTCTTAAATGAGGAATGACAGAAAAGTTTAATGGTGTTCGTTAACACGTCGGCAGTAGACTTGGTTGAAACGTAAGCTATATTGTTTGTCCGAAAGGTGGTCATTTAACAAATTCGGCATTGATTAGAGTCTTGAGAATTTTGTAGAAAAGTGGTAGGCAACTATCAGGGATATAATTTGAAGCATCAGAAGGACAAGCTAATGAAGAACAAAATAATTAAATAAAGTAAGAATCTAACTGCATTAGGTTACCAGTTTCTTAAATGAGTCTTCGGTTTATAGTGGCATTGTCTCATTGAACTGTGATATCTTCTTGTTTCGGGTGGATATATATACAGATTTTCTTTTAGACATGTCAGATTAAATAAATTGCAAACAGTTAGACTGCTTATTTTTTTTATAAAATCCGTTTATACTCACGGATAATCTTTCACGTATTGTAATTGAAAGATGTAAGAAATGAGCTGTAACTTTGAAAGATAATTTTATTATTCTTTTTGGCATGAGATTGAAAGTACTTGGGAATAACGAGAAATGAATAATAAAATCATCTGTCAACATTACAGTTCATTTCTTACATCTTTCAATTATAATACGCGAAAGATTATCCGTGGGTAAGAACGGATTTTATTAAAGATAAGCAGATACAATCTTCGCAGTTTATTTAACTGACACCCCCACCCACATACACACACACATATATATATATATATATATATATATATATATTGATAGTAATTTGTTGTATGCTAGATGACACGTGGTTCGGTCGTTCAGGCTACGAACACATCTCAGAGGGGAAATGAGACACGTCTTGTCACCACGGCATGCAGCGGTTGAAGATATAAAGAAGAGAGCGTGAGAAAGTTGTTTCCTTTCCATATATACTGCTTTATACAACGCCGTGTACTAGCGATCGTTAAGAGAACTCTCCTGGCTGACAAGGTGAGATAATCCATTGGACTCACCCCCGCTTCTTTAAGAAGAAAAAAAGAAAAGAAAGGAAAAGGTGACGAGGAAGCGAAATAAAAGAAATATAAAGTAAAAAGTTAAAATAGAAAAGAAATAAAAGCAGGAGAAACAAAAAAAAAAAAAAGCAACAAATAAAAATAAAGATAGGCTATAAAAGAAATAAAAAAAAAAACCGATAGAAATTATACAAAAAGCATTTTGTAATATTCCAAGTTTTGATACACTTTGCAATATGAATATCAACACTCCGATATCAACATTTCATATCACAGAAAAAACAACCATGCCATAAAGCCTATGACAAATGTTAACAATAAGAGTTTAATATCTGAAACTACAATAAGAAACAAAACAAAAAAACCAAAAAAAAACCATCCAAAATAAACGTTATAAATAAATCCCTATCTCCAGTGTCTGATCCTTTTTGCGAATCTTATCAGTAATGTGTTCTTATCTAAGATTTAGTAAAGCCAATATTCATATGATGAATAATCGGTCTAATAACAAGGCACACTTTTTTCATAAATATGTGGAGGTAAAATTCTACAAGAATTCAGTCTCCGATATAAAGATAATTATCGAAGCCGATATTTAAATACTAAGATCATAGAATTTCACTTTCCTAGCGTGGTATATATGTAAGAATGAATATCGTAAAATACTTATATGTATGTAACATATTTATGTAACATATTTATGTAACATATTTATGTAACATAAGTATGTAACATATTTATGTAACATATGTATGTAACATATTTATGTAACATATGTATGCAACATATTTATGTAACATATGTATGTAACATATTTATGTAACATATTTATGTAACATATGTATGCAACATATTTAAAAAAGTCATTAAATTCAAGTTTTAATCTGATAGCACTCAGTCAGTTAAGTGCCATACGTGATACACGCTTGGGGCGATCATGTCTCGAAAGAGACATGACTGACTGGGCAGAAGATTATTCTGCAGTAGGTTGCCATTGCTTTCTGCTGTAGACTGGTTGCCGACCAAGGCTATAGAACCCAATCTGTCCTGTTATTTAACCCAAAACTAGAGAGGGAAGAGATCTATTATATTATTAAGTAATAATTAGAGGGGGATCAGTTTATTACTTCATAACAGTAGAAAAGCGATCCCCCACTTTATGTCCAGTAGAAGCCTTAAGCATGTTTCCAACTACTATATTCAGTCAGTCAGTTAAGTGCCATACGTGATACACGCTTGGGCGATCATGTCTCGAAAGAGACATGACTGACTGGGCAGAAGATTATTCCGCAGTAGGTTGCCATTGCTTTCTGTGGTAGACTGGTTGCCGACCAAGGCTACAGAACCCAATCTGTCCTGTTATTTAACCCATAACTGGAAGGAAGAGACGGATTAATACCTTTTCCAAGGGTAATTGCGCGTAAGTGAATACAATGGATTCAGCTGGAATCTGATATTACTAAACAAGAAAAAAAGGAGACAATGTCAGATGGTGGATGTTACTGTTCTGGAAAACCACGGGATAAATTTAAAGGAGCGTGGAATTTAAGGTAATAAAGCCAAGAAGATGCAAGCTGTCACTGATTGCTATAGAATACGTAAGAAAAAAACAATATTAAGTAGAAAGAACAAAGAACAAAAAACAAGAATGATATTGCTTTAACATTTTTGGACCTTACAGTTGATTGGAAGCAAAAAGCCAGAAGAGAGATCCAAGTGCGTATGCATATATTGATTTATTTTTTTACGGTTTATCAACTTTGTACATATTATTTAAAGTTAGCAAACTTTATTAGATTGTCAAAATTTTTAAAGATAATAACAAATTTCTAATAAAAATCTTACTAATTAACCCCTAGTTGGAGGAAGGTAGATTTATACCTTTCCCAATGGTATTTGCGCGTAAATGAATTTGAACACCGATTTCCAATTCTAAGACGTTATCCATTACACCACCGGCACATCCAAGCTTACAGTACCTGGTATTACCAAAGGCTCACCAATTTGAGTGATCTAGGAAATAAGATCGTAACTAACGTTGTGAAAATAAAGAATGATATAAAACTTTTAATATTTTTGATAACTATCTAAATCTAAACTTATTTATAAAAGGAACTTTGTGTGTGTATGTGTGTGTCTGTGTGTGTGTGTGTGTGTGTGTGTGTCCGTTACCTATAGACTCCGAAACGGCTGAATCGATTTTCTTGAAAATTTACACAGTTGTACTATAAGCGTCTGTGAGTGTTCTTAGCTAGGTTTTGTGTCGAGGTACCCCCGATAAATATCGAAAATTGAAAAAATCGGGTTATAGGAGTGGTCCGATTTTAATCAAAGTTGATACACTCATAAACAAAGACATAAGAAACGACATTCAGAAGTTTCAAGGTTGCAGTTCTTACAATAGTGCAGAAAATCGATAATATATATATATATATATATATATATATATATATATATATATAAAATGCAAGGTGTTTGTGTGTGTCTGTTTATCTGTCTGTATGTCCTTTATAAAATCCACAATTTTTATCCGATTCTCACCAAACTTCACACAAATATTCTTTAGGCTGAGTCTGAGCTCTAGGACCATGGATTAGTTTTAATGCTTTCATTACATCCGAGCAACGCCGGGCTATACTGCTAGTTTATATCTAGTTATAAAAACAATTATTTCTTTAAATGTAAAAACGGATATCTATTCTAACTTAAGACATGATTTTATCAAGGCGAATATACATTCTTTCCTGACAAATATGATAAGTTTTTTAAAAAATAAATTTTATCGACAGAAACATTGCAAGTATTTGGCTATTTAAAAAAAGCTGGAACTAGAGATACAAAACGCAGATGCATTATTTATTGAAATAGGATTTTAAGAATTGCTTCCCAAATGAAATGTTACATCTTAGCTGTAAATAAAAATTATTTTTTTAAACGCATAACTCCAACAGTGTGAGTTAAATAATAATAATAATAATAATAATAATAATAATAATAATAATAATGTGGATCCAAAATGCAGGTTCTGTCATAAACACCAAGAAACAATAGACCATCTAATCTCAGGTTGTTCTCTACTTGCCCCAAATGAATATAAAAATCGCCACGATAGAGTAGGGCAATATTTACATTGGACAATATGCAAACACTATGGAAAATATGTAAACAAACACTGGTATGAACATCACCCAGCACCGGTTACAGAAATAGATGTCACCATTCTATGGGATTACACCATCTACACAGACAGATAAAAATTGAAACAAATAGGCCGGACATTATTGTTAAAAACCAGAAAGAAAAAAACTTGCCTATTAATTGACATGGGTTGTCCAGCGGACTGTAACATAGCAACCAAGGAATTCGAAAAACTGTCAAAATATAAAGATCTGGAAATTGAAATAGAAAAAATGTGGAAATTGAAAACAAGAATCGTGCCAGTGATAGTAGGTGCACTTGGAATGATAAAAAAGGAACAAACCAACACATTGAAAGAATCCCTGGAAACCCCAGCTTAAGAGATATACAAAAAATTGTCTTGTTAAGTACAGCCCACACGCTAAGGAGAACTTTGTCTAATTAACGCTAGAGATGTTAGGAGAGATAGAAAATACATGAAATGGAACCATAACGACACACCACGACCTGCCTCAAGTCTTCCCGCCGACTTGGTAGGTAGTGCGACCATAGCAGAAATCAAAATATGATGAAAAATGACAACATAATAATAAAAAGCGAATAATTAATGAATAAATACAAAATACCCTGAGTAATCAATAATAAATAATGAGTTAAACTCAGCAGACAAATCCATTCAATATCTGTGAAATAACCTCATTAAGACCATTTGTTATTTCTCTCGTCTAACCGTTAGAATAACACAATAAACCTGAAATAAATGTCCTTTCTACTCATAATACTACATTGATCAGCATATATAAATAGCTGAGCTATCATTCAACAAACATGACCTGAAGACTGCATTCAAACATGAACCAAACTGACAATCCCTGAGGAGCGGTCGGAGTGATTCTTGGAGGGTTCGTCTACGAAATTATCAAGTCGTGATGTTGAAGTTAACATCACTCAGCAAAGTCACAGACCTTTTAGGCTTGTATTATATATATATATATATATATATATATATATATATATATATATATATATATATATAATACAAGCGTAAAAGGTCTGTGGCTTTGCTGAGTGATATCACCTTCAGCATCACGACTTGATAATTATATATATAACAGCCAGGAATAAATATAGATGGTGTTTTTTAAAAACTAAAAAAATACCGGTTTCGCCCAGATCGTTATTAAGTTAAATTTCTGGGATTTAGGCATAAAAGTAAAAAATGAAATGGGAATTGTGAAATGGAGAGAAAAAAAACTTTAAGGATACTAGAGCCCAATAATACTCAATCCCAGAAGGCATTTTCTTTGCTTACAGAGAGTGGGCCCATGGGACCTGATGTAAATGGACTTTAGTACCATAAGATGATATAACGAGTGCGACCTAGATAAGATGGTGAAATTGTCAGCAACCCAATTCCAACAACGCAATTCCTGCTATTAATAATATGATGTTCAATTGATGAGAATCCCGGCGTGAAGACAAACATAATCTCGCTGCTGTTCTTGAAAGGGATCTACACTCTGTGGTGAATTGAGGTAAGAAGTGGCTCGTAAATTTCAATGCGTCTAAGACCAAGCTGCTCTTTGTCAATCATCACGGGCAACCTCTCCTGTCTCCCATAAGCATGGACCAAGCGATTCTCCCCGAGAGCAATACTCTGCGCCTCCTCGGCCTTACCCTCACTTACCATCTCAAGTGGAACCACTACATTGAGCATTGTGTCAATTGCTAAATCCACTGCTAGGAAGGTTGGGTCACTGTGTCGGGCCAGGATGTTTTTCCCACCTGAAATCATCCTGCATATATACAAATCAACCATTCATCCTGGCATGGAGTACTGCTGCCATATATGGTCTGGTGCCCCCGCTGTTCATCTCCGTGTATTTGACAGGCTCCAAAGGAGAATCAGTAATGTGATAGGTGCTGACTTGGCGGCTCGACTACAGCCACTTCCCCATCGACGAGATGTGGCTTCCCTGTGTCTGTTCTATAAATACTTTCATGGCTTCTGCTCCAACGAACTTATATCACTGGTGCCTCCGCAACAGGTGTTTACTCGTGCAACCAGACTGGCATCTGGGTCTCACCCATTCACAGTTAGATCAACCAAATACAGACGACAATTCTACTCCTGCAGCTTCTTTTCTCACCCTTCTCATCTGCGGAACTCGCTTCCTTATTCTTGCTTTCCTGACGGCTACAACCTCCAGGAATTTAAGTGCAAGGTCAATACTCATCTCTTAACCACTTGACCCTAATTCTTTCCACACCAACCTGTATATCCTTGCCTTTCTCTCCACTTTTTCAACTGTTATCACACCTGTATTCCCATCCTTCTCTTGCTCCTTTCTAACTGGTTCGTTCTTCTTTTCAATCTCCTAATCTTTTTCTCTTATGTATCCCCCCTGCACATCAGTGGCGTTACCGCCTTGCTCGGAGTGATATGATTAAAAAAATGACCCGGATGTATTCACCAGTCGACTGACATTTGCGGTAGAGTCCAAGATTCTAGGAGGTAAATATTGTTAAATTCTTTCATCCAAACACTGAGATGTTCTACCTATGTAATCGCATCCGAAGAGAACAGTATGGATGATACGCAAAAGGGGATATATATATATATATATATATATATATATATATATATATATATATATATATCACCAAATGAATAAGAACGAAAAAAATAATTGCAACAGTCAAAAGATTAATTTCAAACAGTGCTCAATATAAAAATAGAGCAATGAATATTTATTATTAATTATAACTTTAGAACATGCGCAAACGGCAAACTACTACAAAATTGTACATTTTTTCCGACATTGACAGAACAACGTTTCATAAGGTAGCATATTTTAGAACATGACCAAACTACAAACTACTACAAAATTGTAGATTTTGTTTTGATATTGAAAGAACAATGTCTCATCAGGTAGTTAATAATGATGGTAATAACTACCTTATGAAACGTTGTTCTTTCAATGTCGAAACAAAATGTACAATTTTATAGTAGTTTGTAGTTTGGTCATATTCTAAAATATCAGTATACTTGCAGCACAAGACCAAAGTCTTTTCACGAGAAACTTTCAGGCAAATATTATGCATAATAATATGGATCCAAAATGCAGGTTTTGTGATAAACACCAAGAAACAATAGACCACCTAATCGCAGGCTGTTCTGTGCTTGCCCCAAACGAATATAAAAATCGCCACGATAGAGTTGGGCAATATTTACATTGGGCAATGTGCAAACATTATGGAAAAGCTGTAAACAAACACTGGTATGAACATCATCCAGCACCGGTTACAGAAATAGAAGATGTAACCATTCTATGGGATTACACCATCTACACAGACAGAAAAATTGAAGCAAACAGGCCAGACATTATTGTTAAAAACCAGAAGGAGAAAACTTGTCTATTAATTGATATGGCTTGTCCAGCGGATTGTAACATAGCAATCAAGGAATTTGAAAAACTGTCAAAATATAAAGACCTGGAAATTGAAATAGAAAAAATGTGGAAATTGAAAACAAGAGTTGTGCCAGTGATAGTAGGTGCACTTGGAATGATAAAAAATGGAACAAAACAACACATTGAAAGAATCCCTGGAAACCCCAGCTTAAGAGATATACAAAAAATTGTCTTATTAAGTACAGCCCACACACTAAGGAAAACGTTATCTATGTAATGCTGGGGATGATAGGGAGGATAGAAAAACATGAAATGGAGTCATAACAACACGCCACTACCTGCCTTAGGTCTCCCCGCAGACTTGGTTGGTTGTGAGACCAATGCAGAAATCGAAATATGATGAAAAATGACATAATAATAATAATAATAATAATATATATATATATATATATATATATATATATATATATATATATATATATATATATATACCCTGATAGATTCGGTCGGTTTGAGCAGCTCATAAAAAACTACATCCAACTGATCCTACCAAATGCAGAGCAAAAGCTTTGAATCATGGATATTCAGCTTTGCCGCCAATGTTGATGCATGACCGGGCTTCTACGCTTAGGGTTATTGTAATGCATCTGCTTTTCATCATCGGTCACGATACGATGCAAAAAATCTTTCTATTTTCTTTCGTTGAATCAGCTGAATGCACGAGACCAGCCGCTGTTCGACGTCTCCCGGCTGCAACTCGTACGGCACCCAATGTTCTTGCTTTTGAATAATTCCTAATGCTTTCATAGTTTTCGAAACTGTCGTTTGATCAACTCCTAATATATCTGCACCTTTAACTTGCGCCTGGCATGTGTCTTCAAGAAATAATGTCTCCAATTCTTTGTCTTTGAACTTTTTCGGTGCGCCAGAGCGTTCATTATTTTCAACAACAATTCATTATTTTTGGATCGTCTAAACCGATCTCTGCATGTTGCTTTCAACACTGCATAGTCACTGTAAGTCTCAACAAGAATTCTGTGTGCTTCAGGTGCAGATTTCTTTTGAAGAAACTAGCGCAGCAAAATTCCCCGTAAATATGCTTTTTTTGGCACGGAATCCGACTTGTTTAACGCTATGAAAACAAAATGGTTGACATTTCGGTAAAAAACAGAAGACAGAAAGTGCGACACTGAGATCCGAAGGCGAATTGGCATAGCGAAAGAAGCATTCCTGAAATTGAGTAAAGTATTAAGAAACAGGACAATTTCACTAGAAACAAAGAGAAGAGTACTGGATTGCTATGTGATATCAGTTCTTTAATATGGCAGTGAATGTTGGATAATATCTTCGAAGATGAAGGAAAAACATGAAGCAGCTGAAATGTGGTTCTACAGAAGGATACTGCGGATATCATGGACCGAGCATGTGAGCAATGACGAGGTTTAGGAAAGGATGTCAACGAAAAGAAAATTAATACTGAGCATCAGGAAGAGACAGTTGAAGTTCCTGGAACACACAATGAGGAAGGAGGGCCTGGAGAACCTGATACTAACAGGCCAGATAGAGGGAGAAAGAGACAGGGGAAAGCAATGGATAACATATTTGAAGGACCTAATCAGGTGGATGACAGATTTGTTACTATCTGAAATTCCAAACACGAAGTTCTGGGAACGCCATCTTCTTCTCTCACATTTCCCGCCTGTGGAACTCGCTTCCATATTCTTGCTATCCTGACGGCTAAAACCCCCAGGAATTTAAATGCAATGTTAATACTCATCTATTAACCACTTGACTCTAGTTCCTTCACCACCCCGTATATCCTTGCCTTTCTCTCCACCTTTGCAACTGTCATCACACCTGTATTCCCATCCTTCTTTTGCTCCTTTCGAACTGGTTCGTCTTTTTTTCACTCTCTTCTACTTAATCTTTTTACTCTTGTGTAGCCCCTTGCACATCAGTGGCATTACCACCTTGCTCGGGGTGATACGATTAAAATAAAATAAAATATCAATAGATCCCTTGGGGAATTTAACGAATCAAAACCGTAGTCGTTCTTCTATGATAGAATGAAACATTTAGCAGAAAATTAACTCAAACTTATAGGAAGTCAGAGAAAATGTCGATAATGATTTATTCGAATAAATTTTATCAAAACATGTTCGAAAATATTACTTCAGCTTAATGGTTAACAAGAATGATTGGCTTTGGGAAAGAATTTCCAAAGAAAACAGTGTGTGTTTATAATATAAACACTGTATACGCTTTGTTCTTTTTTTCCTTTTAACATTGGATGTATTCATTTGCTGCTTTTAAAGGCTTTCTTGTAACTCAGGGCTAATCAGAAAGTAACGACGTCAACATTGACGTCAGGCATACCGGAAATATCAGACATATTGTCGTC
>JBBBDQ010001130.1:1712500-1812500 GCA_037127315.1 Ascarosepion bandense | reverse complement strand
CAGATATGAGCATTCATTAAAAATATATTTTAAACAAATAAATTAAAAGTATGTCGCATTTAATTCATTTTCTAACACACAACAGACACACACACACAAATACACACACACACACACACACACACATATATATATTTATATATATATATATTTAAATGCGATTATTGTCCCGAGAATTGTATTCATATTGAACAAGTATGTATCACTGTAGCCTCATTGATTTACAGGTACTTTGTTAATTTTTGTGAATTTATGAAAGAATTAAAAAACGTTAAGTTGAACGAAGTGGCTATGCTGAAAATCTAGTGAGAAACACTCATATCTATCTATCTATCTATCTATCTATCTATCTATCTATCTATCTATCTATCTATCTATCTATCTATTTATCTATCTCAACCTGTTCATTATCTATCTATCTCAACCTGTTCATTATCTATCTATCTATCTATCTATCTATCTATCTACCTATCTATCTATCTATCTATCTATCTATCTATCTATCTATCTATCTATCTATCACGGGACTATTTTACCGCCGTTTTATGAATGGTTTCTGGACCATACCGTAGTTTCCGTTGAGACCTCCCGATGATGAAGTTTACTGCTACGGCAGTATCTCTGATCGATTATCTCCAGGTTATTTATGCGTGCAACTCCTTTGGGTGCGTCTGTTTTACTGCCTACAAGTCTTCAACCAACCAATACACACATGAAAATAATCAAAATGAAAATGAACAAATCTAGCAAACCCAACTTCAAAAAATACAAAGTAGACCCCACGTACACCATCTCTTACACTGACGGGAGTCTAGGTTTCAACTTTCCAGAAGTGAAACACCATCTTCTTCAGTCCAAACCAAACCTTCTGTTACTTTCTGAAACTGGTATCAATGCCTCAAGCACTCTAGGGGAACTGTCAGTCTCAGACTACGCACCTCTTATAGCAAAACACGACCACCTAAATCGTCATAGACAAGGACTCTGAGCCTAAATCAAGGACAAGTTTCCCTGTCGCAAAAAACAAAAAAAAAAAACAAACAAAAAAAAACAAAGCAAAAAAAACAAAAAAACAAGGACCCTGATCTCCTGTATATGTGCTTCTGCGTGACACTTATCTATAGTATCATATTTGTCTTTATTCTCTATCGCTCTCAGAACAGTAATCTTCGATCAGATATATTCATTGGGCCATGTGTCGGTTCAAAATTAGCATCCGAAGAAGACCGGAACATACAACGGCCAAAACTTCGCAAACATGGCAATAAAGATGAGGACAACAATCTGAACAGTGTGAATAATGTAAACTGTTCCTCATCTCAGAAGTATAGACAAAGATAGCATTTAAATTTTTGGAGATTGTAGCTATCAGAGAAGTAAGTAAATGGAAAAGATTTTCAGAGGCGGTAAGTGCGAGAAAAGAAACGTTTGGAGTAGAAGTGGTGGTTGGATTTTATTATTTCAACGGTTAAAGGATGGGACATAGGTACCAGTTTAGTTGCACGCTTAAATTCACGTAATCGGGGCAGAATGGAAAGAAACGCGCCAGAGCAGATACCATGAAAATATTTGTAGAAAAGACAGAGGGAAGCCACACTGCATCGGTGAGAAAATGACTGAAGTCAAGCTTCTAAATCTGAATCGATTACGTTGCGTATCTTACATTTGAATTTTTCGAGGGGATTTTTCGAGAGCCTCAAAATGAATAGCAGGAGCACCTGACCAACAGTATGCAATACACAGACAAATGCGCAAAATGAATTCTGACGAGAAAATCTTCGACACAGGGACCCAACCTACCATGCAGTAGAAGCAGCTCTGGATTCGATATAGTTATTCCATTATTCGATATATTTGTTAAAATGAAAAGCCAGTGATATTTTCATTTTAGCAAAATTTAGACGGCAATTAATACATCGCATCCTGCATATATATATATATATATATATATATATATATATATATATAAAAGCAAAAAGTGTGTGTCACCTTAACTGATCAGGTTCATGCTTACTTCGAATTTCGTAAGGACATTGTTATGATGTATTCAGTAGTCAGGGCTAGTTTATATATATATATATATATATATATATATATATATATATATATATATATATATATTTATATATATATGTATGGATAGCAGAATTGAGTTTTCTTTTCAAAGATCTGATGGTTTTACAATGGCTGATAAATAAACAGCTTGAGCATATCAAAATAATTTAAGTCACGGAAAAGCAGTGAAATTTACGTATATCTTAATTGTATATTGTATTTGTGTGTGTGTGTGTGTGTGTATATATATATATATATATATATATATATATATATATATATATTCGACATCCACGTTCAAGCCTGTTTCTCTGAATCACAGCTCATAAGTGTGACTCGACATCTAATTGCTTCTGGCCAGGATCGAAACTAGAGCGATTTGGTGTCAGTCGGAGTCGCTAACACCTAAGCCATAGGCTCATGGAATCAGCGAATGGAAATTTTGGCGTGTTATATATAAGCGGTGTATACACAAGCCAGTCATCGAAAGAACTCAGTTCATTGCTGAAGAGTTATTCATATATCGCAGAAGTGTGTGTGTGTGTGTGTGTGTGTGTGTGTGTGTGTGTGTGTGTGTGTACTAAAATTAAATGTTCACTTATGTTAACTCTATTTTGAGGTTTTCAGAAATGAATCATCTCCTCAGCGACTTGATTGTTAAAACTTCTTTCCTTAAAGTCGTTATCTTCCAGAAATGCCCTTTTAGTGAAAGTTAGTTCCTGCTATTGTTATATATTCTCGAACCGAAGAATGAAAAAGTGGAGCAGAATAATAACGTAGAACATGGTACATTGGTAATTGCAAAAACGACTTGTGTTTTTCTATAAAATAAATAGTATGAAAGCTCAAGGCGAAGATAAATGATGATTTAGGGATTTAGATGGAAGACTTAGCGCAGACATGTGAAAATGCTATTGGGAAAGGTATGAATTTACTTCTCCCCTCAAATATGGATTAATGAGTAAGATTTCAATCATTGAAACCATCATTATCACAAAAAATTCTTACAGTGTAAAATATTTACAGGCTTTAGATAAACTGCAAAGGTTTTCAGCTTAATCCTTTCCGGTTTTTATTTATTTTTTATATTTTTTAGAAAAAAATATATGAGTTGCAGTGCAGTGGATATCGGCTCAAAAGTAGAAATCGGATAGCCGAGTTCGGATTCCACTTGAATCATTTACATTCACTTACTCGCAAACACGCTTAGGAAAGATATTATTCCGTCTCTTCTTCCTCTAGATATAGGTTAAATATCTGGACAGTTTGGGTTCTATTGCCTTAACTGGCAACCAGTATAGCACAGAAAGTAATGGCAACCTATCGCAGAAAAATATCCTGCTCAGTCAGTCATGCTTTTTTTGAGACATGATCGCCCAAGCGTGTATCTCATATGGCACTTAACTGATTGAAAGACGTTTTCTTAGAACAGTTCATTTTATAAGGAGACGAGAAATGGATTAATATAACTAAATGCGTATAAATACAAACACACTGCTAAATATTTGTTTTTTTATCACGTTTGTTTAAAATGATTTCCTAAGCACAGTGAAGAATTGAACTAATGAAGTCTGATTTCACGGTTAAATTTCTGTAAGATTTACTGTTCAGTGTTTTCATTCTATGACGAAGCTCACCAGTTTTGATTCAGAAAAGATTCTCAATGATTTCGACACTTTATCTGTTATTTGCTTTTCTTTGATTGCCAGAATATACGAAGTTGCATCGCGCATTATATTAAAGTACAAGTATCGCCCGGTCCGAGTAAAAAATGTCTATAACAAAGATTTGCAAAAATGGCGCCGGTCAGGCTGGTAGATGAAATAGGATACTGGAACTTTCGATTTTTTGTCTGTTTTTGTGAGCCAGTCAGTAAAATTCACATGCGTCCAGTTCTTTTTTTCCGAAGAAAGAATTCCAAAAAATGCTTCTTTCTCATTATATAGTTTCTAATCGAAATTGGATATCTTAGTTTCTCCTTCATTGTTAGAAAAGATATTACGCATTGGGCAGTCTCGAATACGATTATCGAAAAGACAGCATAAATATATATATATAAAAAAAATAGAAATAAAAATATATCGAGTCGTTTGGTCATGACTCTCTTTTTGTGATGCATTTCTCTTCCGATGAGAGTTTGGTAACTAATCTTTTTCAATAATTTGTTTTGCAGTTTTTTTTCTCGACGTCTTGCATCAGTTGCATGTCACGGAATGAATATCACAAAAAAATCACGAGGTTCATGTCCAACCGATAAAGTTATTAATTTTTTGTAAGAATCTTTTCATTTTAATATTGAAATGACATCAGACTGTCTCTGTCTGTCTGTCTCTCACTCACTCTATATATATGTATACATGATACATCATACGCTAAAAGTCTGCCTCCTTCTACCGAGCGCTCATACCTCGGAGGTAGAATCGCCGACTGACGTCAATTCGGTCGGGTTTCAATCTTGAGTTAAAAGCAATCGGATGTCTAATCGTACTGATGAGCTGTGATACAGCGAAACAGATCTGTCTGCGGATGACTAGATATATATATATATATATATATATATATATAGAGAGAGAGAGAGAGAGAGAGATAAATATATATATATATATATATATTTATATATATATAAATATGTCTATTTATAGGTATATAATTAATCTATATATATATATAGATATATATTTTCTCAAATAAGGATAACAAAGAAGATTTTATTAATTATTACGTTTTTTCGAACATTCTAACATTTTTCCGTGGTGTAGAAGTGAATCAATTTGAAAATTATCCATGGTTATATAAGTGACCGAAGACACTTGGAACAATAAAAATTATGCTCGGTTTTTAGATTGTTATCTTCTAAAAAAACCAAAACAAGAATGTTAAAATACTGAAAAAACTTCAGAAAACATTAATTAAATCTTTCTTGTAAGCCATATTCAATGATATATATATATATATATATATATATATATATATATACATTAACTTTGCATTTAAATATCCATTAAAATAATGCAAAGTTAATGCTCATCTACTAACCACTGGCCTCTAGCTCTCTCCCCTCCCCTGTATAACCTTCCCTTTCTCTCCTCCTATGTATCTGTCATCGCACCTTCTTTCTCAGCTTTCTATTGTTCCTTTCTAACTAGCTTGTACTCCTCACTCTTTTCTAATTAATCTTTTTACATTTATGTAACCCCCTGCACATCAGTGGCGTTTCCGCCTTGCTCGGGGTGAAATGATTAAAAAAAAAAAATTAAAAAAAAAAAATTGTATTTGAGTTCATGGTCTGTTTTGTCTATAATAATAATAATAATAATAATAATAATAATAATAATAATAATTAAAGAGTACGCAAAAATACCGGTTCGGTTTTTGTCGCCAATTAACTTAATAAGAGTGCTTGAAGTTTATTGGCGACAAAAACCGAACCGGTATTTTTGCGCCAATCCAATACATTCCCTCTAAACTGATCATGTTAAACAATTATATTATAGAGATTGGAAATTTTCACTTGGCAGAATCTAGATTTGCTTTGTCGTGCGATTTCGGAATGAGAAATCGGAGAGCCGATTTCGAATTCCATCTCGAATACGTTGCATTCACTTACGCGCAAATACCCTTGGGAGAAGTATGAATCCATCTCTGCTTTCTCCAGCTATGGGTTGAATAGCAGGACCGATTGAGTTCTATAGCCTTTGTTTGCAACCAGTCTTAAGTACCATATGGGATACACGCTTGGGCGATTATGTCTTTTTCGATCCATGACTGACAGACAGAAGATTTTACCGCAATAGGTTGCCATTTCTTTATGCGGTGGACTGGTTACTAATCAAGGTTATGTAACCAAATCTGTCCTGTTATTTAACCCATAGCTGGATGGAGAATAGATAGATTCATACCTTTCCCGATTTCTAATTCTGAACCGATATCCATTTCACCAGAACACAAATTCAGAACCTACACCTACTGCAGTATAAAAGCATTGGTATATCGAGAGTAAGATAATTAATATCATATTTTTCATCTCTTCGGCTGGTAGCTTTTCCCATGGGCATCAGCGGAAAGTAGATAAAAGCGAATCGACCGGAATTTGAACTCTGCTCACCTAATTCACTTTTCGTGCATCTTGAGTTATTAGCATTCTCTGGTAAGGTATAATCTATAAATGGAATTGAGAAAAAAAGAATAGTTTTGAAGGAATTTTTCTTGAAAAGAATAAAGGTAAATTTTCGTTTTAGGTCCCGAAAGCTTTTCCCCCACTTCAAATTTATCCAAAATAGAATTATTTCTGTGCAAATGTATATGCTGAACTCAAATCAATAATTAGTTATTGAAGAAACTTAACTTTTTTGCTTTGAAAGTCCATAAAAAACGAACTATATCTCGCACTTTTTATCTCTCGTAACTCTCACGAAATCATGTAATTAACTGCAGAATGACTTTCGGCGTAGGCACAAATTACGCGATTTTTTTTCTACGCGTATTACTTTCATTACAGGAAGTAAATAGGCGAAAATTTCAGTAAAGGAAGTAAATAGGCCGAAATTTGTTGTCCTACGCCGAAAGTCATTCTGCAGTTAATTACATGACTTCGTGAGAGTTACGGGAGACAAAATGAGCGAGATGTAGTTCGATTTTTTCTGGACGTTCAGATCAATAAAGGTAGGTTTCTTCAATAACTAATTTGTGATTTGAGTTCCGCATCTACATTTGCACAGAAATAATGCTATTTTGGATAAATTTGAAGTGGGGAAAAGCCTTCGGGACCTAAAAGGAAAATTTACCGAAATAGTTTGTTTCGTAGGTAAACATGTTTCTTCACAGCCGTGGAAGTTTCTCGGATTTTCGAACACTCGCGAGTCAAGTTCTGTGCGTATGAAAAGAACAGAAAAAACTTTTTTTTATTGTTTTTGTTGAGACTCCAAGAAAGATACATTTTCATGGTAACCTCTATTGTTTATCCAATCAAAGAGAATTTATGATATTTCTTCCCTTTTGTCTATCCTTTTGACAACCGGAACTTCTTGCTTATATATTCGCGTTTCCATCCATTCTTTCTTTCGACGCACTTGTTACACCCCTCTTTCTTCCACTCTTCTTTATTTCTCCTCGAACCAACATTTTAGCTTTTGGATAGTAGTTGATTGCCATATGATCTTGTACATCGCTTATGTTTCCTTCGGATTCTTTAAAGCCAGTATCCAACAAGACGTGTTACTTGATGGTGCTCGTCTCTGTTTCAGATATTAGTGTTCTTCTTCATTATGTGCCGTAACCCATTCAAGGCGTAGCGATCATGAACTTCCACTTGGCTCTAGTGTTACTTGGTACATAATATATTTGTTCAATACTTTTAACTATTGCATTTCGCAAAATTTGAAAACTTTCTCATAATATACCAAATATACTTGTGTATGAGTCGATTTTCTGTCGATGTCAACACCTGATGACAATCTAAGAATAATAATGGTATTGCCTTGAGTGTAGATCGGCCTCAGTTTTTGCTTCATTTTAATTACATTAACAAAACACAAAAATCTGGATCGTAGGTATCGACAGCTGTTTTTTTTTGTTATGCTTCCCCCCTTTGTGTCTTAGTGGCTTTATCGCCTTGCTTTGGCTAGAATTATTAAAAAGTACGAATATATCAAATTGTATTAAGGAGAAGAAATTAGAAATTATCCCTGGTCAGAATTAAGACAACCATTGTTGAGAGAATAGGGTTTTTATATAAAATGTCATTTGGCAGTGAATGCGGGACCCTCTCATCACAAATGGTGGATAGAATAAGAAAATAAATTTCTACAGAAGGATGCTGAGAAAACAATGAGCATTACGCATGAGAAACGACGACGTTTTAGCGAAAATGGAAACAAAAAAGACACATACTTAATATCAGAAATTTTTAGAGCACTTAATGATGAAAGAGGCCTTGGAGAATTTGACATTCGTAGAATATATTGAAGCCAAGAGGGACAGATTAAAGCAGAGAAAAGTGCCCTAACTAACAATTTACACTTACAATATTTCCATTATTCGGACTATTGTCCTCATCTTTGTTGCCATTTGTACGAGGTTTTGGTCGTTGTATGCTCCGCCCTTCTTCAGGTGCTAGGAATTTCGAATAGAACCCTTTATTACAATCACTGGGGTATATTATCTCCATCCTTCCAAAATTTCAGTTGTTCTTATCCTTAAGGACATTTGGCTCAGTGGATATAGACGTTGGTTATTTCCTTTAAGTTGACCCAAAGAGTTGTGAGTTCAATACCAGGCTACAGCAGTGGTGAATAAGTAACTTGCAGGGTTAGAGAGAGATAACTCATGACTACCAGAAGAGGTTCTACGCAAGTTCTGACAGTTTTGTTTAGCCACTCTTTAGAATGATATTTTTTCTAAGTTCGAACAACGACCAATTCTCCACAAATCTGATGTTTCAGAAAGCTTGACTGGAATTGAGGAATTTGTGTGTTCTTTGGAATAGAAAAAAAGAACTTTTTAAAAATATTATAGAGAATTCTAATGTGTGTTCTTAGAAAATAAAAGAGGAAATGAACCTTTTGAACATTACGGAAACTTTCTTGTATAACCCTCTTTCTAGATAGTTGGTATTAATTTTTTATTAATTTTAAACATAAGAAGAGATTTCTCTAAAATTGGAGAATGCAATTATTTTTGTTGGGAAAAGTAACTGAACTGATTGAATCTGGGTAAAGCAGTCATATTGCCATCCTGTTTTGACAAATTGTTGACCCTAGGTCAAAATTGGACTGTGAGAATGTCCTGTCCTAGGCTACCTTAGTTATTGGGCAAGAACCGGCAAGGAGTAAGGGGGTGTGAGTTTTCCATTTCAGCAGTGAAGGGGCCGGAGACACAGTCGAAATGGATAACTGATATTGTTTTCATTTCAAGCTGGTAAGAATTATACAGTGAGGGAAAATTGAACTCCCGTCGCCACCTTTACCACTCCGGTTTTGTGCATTTTCAGTAAGGGTGGAAAATGAAATTAACAGATTTGGGGCCCGTGATTTGAATAAGACAGATGAAATGAAATCGGCGTGCTGCCAGAAGCCGATTGAGCAAACCACCGTCTCCGAGAACATTGTTATTGAATGTGTTATTGAAATACCAGCCAACTGTTGCGTGACACCAGCTTATAATTGTGTATATAATCGATATATATATATATATATATATATATATATATATATATATATATATATATATAACTACACTAGTGACGTTACATTGTTCTACTGATTTTATTCCGTTTCCCAGCTATCAGCTACTGCGAATCGCGTAACTTCAGTCTTAATAATAATATACCCGACTTCTCGCGTGTCAGGACTAATCTAGCCAGGTGCCAACAGGCAATCCTACATTTGCCGGTCCGAGATCAAACAAACACAGCGTGGGCGGATTGGTTAAGGGTCAGGAAGGATTAGTCAAGTTACTCCTGGAGATTGTATTATACTTGTGTGTGTTCCTCGAAAAGAAAAGAAGAAAATAAAAACAAACTTTTCAGACTTTACAGAACTTTCTCTGATGTTGTGTTTTAAAAAGGAAGAAAAAAGAAAAACGAAAAACGAACAGCAAAAAATAAGGATAATGGTGACAGGGAGAAAAAATAAAGAAGAAAAAGGAAAATATTTTTTTTATCTGAATCGTGTTCTGATCTGATTCATTGTTATGTTTAAGTTTGAGGACTAACTGAGAATTTACCTAAAAAAAAAAAAAATTAACAAAGTAAACACATGCGCACAATGTAAGGAGAAAAAGATATCACTTTTGATATTGATACTTTTTGATGCTATTTTTTGCATGTGTTATCGTTGATTCTTTTTCAAAAGTCGTATTATGTAAATGGTTTTTGTGTAGGTTTTGGTAATGGAAAAAAAGCACTTAAAAAACACTAAAAAGCACTACTACACACCAAGTCACCGAAAAGAGTATAAAATAAAATTGTATATTTTATATATACGTATTGATGTCTGTCATTCATCTTGTGAAAAGATAATCAAAATTCAGTTGAAGCATATTTTCGCCGAATGGATAGCAGTTTATCTATCGTCATTTATAAGAAGAAAACACAGGACGACCGCGAGAGACTCTGAATGGGTTGCAGTTTTGATACCCGTCGAAGTGAGTATATAACATTTGAAAGAAAAGAAATTTTATTTCTTCTTAATCCTGACTGATATCCATTTGGCAGAACGTTTTGTTCACCATGTAATCATCAGGCGCACATTATCAACTGACTGCTCCGTGATTTGGATTTCTGGTCCATTTTGACAAAAGGGATGGAACGAGTGTTTTATATTAGTTGGGTTAGTGTGGAATAATTGCCAGAGAAAATGATAGAATTCTGCCGAATTGTTAAATAATATATTGATCGGTGTGGAATTTTGCCAAGAAATGTATTTTGCACTGAGGCTGTAGAACGCCGGTGGCTGGCGGATTTTGTTTTGACGAACAAAAGGATCAGCGCCCGAGATGGTACAGAGTGCACCGGAAGCGTGATGTGCCAGGTGTAAAAATAGGGACAATAATTTAAGCGAAGTCAGCTGTCACAGAGAGTCAATTGAGTAAGTTGAGTAAGCAGTTTGAAGATAACAGCTAGTCTGGCTGGCTGAATGCCGCATATGTGTGTGGGCTCGACCAGATTAAATCTACTCCACACCAAGTCACCGAAAAGAGAATAAAATATAATTGTATATTTTATATATACGTATTGATGTCTGTCATTCATCTTGTGAAAAGATAATCAAAGTTCAGTTGGAGCATATTTTCGCCGAATGGATAGCAGTTCATGCATCGTCATTTTTGAGAAGAAAACACTGGACGACGGCGAGGGACTCTGAATGGGTTGTAGATTTGAAAGGATAGAAATTTTATTTCTTAATCCTGACTGATATCCACTTGACAGAACGTTTTGTCCACTATTGTTTTTTTTTTAGTTCTTTTTGTTTTGTCCCAGTGAGTACCTCTTTACCGCAATAGATTCGGTTGGAGAACAATAACGGCTGGAAAACAATAACAGATAATCTTGCCTGGAAAGATAAAAGAATCGACGGACTTCTTAATAGAAGTTCTTTTGTTTGTTATCGCTTAGAAGAAACAACACCTTCTCTTTTGACGTGGCGTTAATCCTGTTCAAACAACAAAAATATTGAGTGCTTCTTACTGAATTCGTATCTGAAATGTCAGTTGTTTTTTTTTTCGGCTTGCGAAATGAACTGGTGTGATTTAGTAAATAAATGCGCTCCAAATTTTATTCATTTTGCAAATTCTAGCGGTTGGTAAACTGAAACAGTAAACATTATTGTATTTTTTGCATATGAAACTGGTACATGTAAAGAGGTGCTAAGAAAGAAAGATGTAATATGCCGGTATTGCTTCAGGCTCGAAGACTTATCATGGCATTAGTTTATTAGTGATATACTAACGCATTAACAAAATTGAGAAATGGGTTTAGAATAATCCAAAGTAACGATATCCAATAATGAGTTATACATGAAAACATTTTATATACAAGTCATATTCAGAAGCAGTGAATACATACACACACACACACACACACACACACACACACACACACACACACACACACACACACATGTTAATGAACATACATATTATCCTACGTCTATAGCACGACTCAAAAGTTCATATCCTATGTAATCATCAGGCGCACATTATCAACTGACTGCTCCATGATTTGAATTTCTGGTCCAACTTCTTCAATGTAACCTTAGACCTGGATAATGACCGGTATAAACTATATACCAAAGATTCATGCAACCATAAATACACCAACAAACAATTTAACAAACACCATATAATTCTAGTCAACTTACATAAATCACTCCAATTTAAAGTGAATGCTGGACAATATTATCAAAGATGAAAGAAAAACTTGAACCAGCTGAAATGTGGTTCTACAGAAGGATGCTGCGGATATCATAGATGAGCAATGATCAGGTTTTGGAGAGGATGGAAACAAAAAAGAAATTAATATTGAGCATCAGGAAGAGACAACTAACGTTCCTGAGACATGCAATGAGGAAGGAGGGCTTGGAGAACCTGATACTGACAGGCCAGATAGAAGGAAAAAGAGATAGTAGAAAGCAACTGGTAAGATATTTGAAGGGCCTGAGCAGGTGGATAACAGAACAGGAGTTACGTGGTGTAACAGGAGAAAGCGTGCTAAGAGCTACCCGGGACAGTGAGACGTGGAAGGCCATGATCGCCTAAGTCATGGAAGGCCATGATCGCCTAAGTCCTGAAAGGACAAGGCACATAGAAGAAGAAGAAGATCTCAAGTAATAAGGAAATATTTGATTATAACAAACTCTCTCTTTCCCTACTCTCTCTCTTTCCGCATTCTCTCTCTTTCCCCACTCTCTCTCTCTCTCTCTCTTTCCCTACTCTCTCTTTCCCCACTCTCTCTTTCCGCATTCTCTGTCTTCGTGTTCAGTCAACCTAGCAAGCAGTTGACCGCCTACAGTATCTAAAATAAGAGTTGAAATTATATTTTGGCATTATTGTCTGTCGGAATTTGTCACTTGACTTCAGTTCAAGAATTCTGTGTTGTAAGTTGGCTCGACCACTCTTTTTTATTTTAAGTTTTTTTTCTTTCCTCTTGCTATTGTTAGTAATTTAAGTAAGGAACTTCATTTTACTACTTACTTTTACGGTACATTTGTCTTTCAGCGTATAGCAGCGGTTCTGTTTACGAAAAAAATTATTTTTTTCTATTTTTCCTCCAGTTAAAAAATGAGTCGGCCATTTTCTGGACAGCCAATTGAAGATTTTGCTTTGAGGGTTATTTTTAGAAAAGTGCTTATCTATTAGTTTAAGAAATTTATGTCCCAGCTTGATGTTAACTGACTGATTAAAAGGGGGGCTATACCATAATAAAGGGGTTAGCAAAAAGTTACCATAATGTAAGTTTAGAATATTTAGATAAAAACAAAGATAGTAAAAATAAATCGAAACACCGTAAAAGTAAAATCATATGGTTTCACCCACATTTTAATCGTAATTTTAAAACAATATCGAAAAAATTTTCTTAAATTTAATTCATAAGCATTTCAAATATTCCCCTACACTAAAACATTTTTTAACACAAACAATGTTAAGGGTAACTACAGTTCCGTCAAAAACATCGGTAAATATGCATAATATTATTATGTATATTTACCGATGTTATTATGATAATAACATAACAATATGGTATTAAACAAACACATGTCCAACCTACAAAATAAAAGTAGCTCCACCAAAAGTAAACGCAACTCCCGAGAAAACAAGACTTTCTCAGTAACCAGTTAGTGCATGATCGAAAGTATAATTTATAGAACTAACATCTTTTCTGATAGCAGTGTTAAATTTAATTTTGGTTCTACTGAGAACCCCTGGTGCTGACTGCGGAAGTGACCACGTCCCAGTCATCTGCAAACTAAAAGTGAAACTCCGAAGACTGAAGAAACCCAGCATAACACCAAGGCTGCAATACGACACACTAGAGGATGATCTCACCCTGCAGAAAGAATATAATAACAGCGTAAAAAAGAAATATAAAGAACAAATTGGAAAAGGATACTCAAAATGGGAGTCACTAAAAGAAGCAATGGTGACCTCAGCGAACAACATAGCCCCAAAGGAAATCAGACGAAGAAGAAAAAATGAGTGGATGACCGAAGAGATCCTCCACATGATGCAAAGGAGACAAAAAAAAAAAATAACGCCAAGACACGGAACAGAGTACAAAAAACTTCACAGGGAGATAAGGAACAAATGCAGACAAGCCAAAGAGGAATGGCTCAACAACAAATGTGCAGAAGTAGAGAGACTGAGCAGGAACAACAAAGCAGAAATGCATAAAGTGATAAGAGAACTGACAGGACAAAAAACCTGTTCCTCAACAGGATGCATAAAATCCAAGGAAGGGACAATCATAGTAGAGAAAGAGGAAATACTCCAGCGATGGGAAGAATACATAAAGGATCTCTTTGGCGACAAGAGAGAACAACCGAGAATACACAAGGAGATGGATGGACCGGAAATACTAAAATCCGAAGTGGAAGCGGCAATGGCCAAAATGAACAGAAATAAAGCACCTGGCCCAGATGGCATAGTGATAGAGCTGCTGACAGCCTTAGAAGAGTATGGCATAGAAAAGATTACCGACATAATAAACGAAATTTATAGCAGCGGAATAATACCAGACGACCTATGCAAGTCGATATTTATAGCACTGCCGAAGAAACCAGGTGCAAACGAGTGTGAACTACACAGAACTATCAGCTTAATGAGTCACATTACAAAACTGATTGTCAGAATCCTGATGAATAGAGCGAGAAGCAGAATCAGGCCAGAGATAGGACAGGAACAGTGCGGGTTCGTCAAAGACACTGGAACAAGGAACGCCATATTCATGATTAGGATGCTTTCTGAAAGGGCATTACAAATGAAGAAAGACTTGTACCTATGCTTCATTGATTACGCGAAAGCATTCGACAAAATACGACACAAAGAATTGATGGAAATGATAGGAAACCTCGACATTTTCGGCAAAGATATAAGAATAATCAAGAATCTCTACTGGCAGCAAACGGCCTGCATACGGACAGGTAACGACCTCAGTAGATACACAAAGATAGAAAAAGGCGTAAGACAAGGCTGTGTCTTTTCACCGGATTTGTTCAACCTATACAGCGAGAATATTTTGAGGACCCTAGATGACACACCAGGATTTATTATTGGAGGCCACAACCTGAACAACATAAGATACGCGGACGATACAGTACTGATTGCGGACACGGAAAGGAAACTGCAAGATCTCATACAGAAAGTAGCAGTGGAGAGTGACAAGATGGGACTACAAATAAACTTTAAGAAAACTGAGTGCATGGTCATCAGCAAAAGATACAACCCAAAATGCCAAATACAGGTGGGGGATAACAGAATCAAACAAGTCCAAGAATTTAAGTACCTAGGAAGTGTTCTAACAGGAGATGGAAAGTGCGACACGGAGATCCGAAGGCGAATTGGCATGGCAAAGGACGCGTTCCAGAAGATGAGCAAAATACTAACACACAGGAAGATCTCAATAGAAACGAAGAAAAGAGTGCTAGACTGCTACGTGATGTCAGTTCTTCAGTACGGCTGTGAATGCTGGACAATATCATCGAAAATGAGGACAAAACTGGAAGCGGCCGAAATGTGGTTCTACAGAAGGATGCTACGGATATCGTGGACTGAGCATACAAGCAACGACGAAGTGTTAGAAAGAATGGCAACAAAAAGGAAATTGATGCTGAGCATCAGGAAGAGACAACTGAAGTTCCTGGGACATGCAATGAGGAAGGAAAGCCTGGAGAACCTGATACTGACTGGTCAGATAGAAGGAAGGAGAGACAGAGGAAGGCAGCGGATAACATATTTGCAGGGCCTGATCAGGTGGATGACGGAACGGGGGTTGCCAGGAGCAACAGGAGCAAACATACTAAGAGCCACAAGGGATAGGGAGACGTGGAGATCCATGATCGCCTACGTCCTGAAGGGACAGGGCACATAGAAGAAGAAGAAGAAGAGAACCCCTGGACATTCCGTTTCTACCATTATCAAATAATGTTAGGCAATACTAAATGCATTAAAAGCACTTCCCTCTCGAAATATTTCTGGCAGTTAAAAAACTACAATAAAAGTCTAGTTTTAACCTGGGATATCCTCTCAAAAACTAAATCTTATAAAGGAAAAAAAAATAGATGTACTTTTTGCTTTTTGAAAAGCTAGTTATCCAAAAACACTTAAATAACCCTAATTGGTAAATTTTCGTATTAAGTCCCGTTGCTAATTCCCTTCAAAATTATCCAACGTAGATTTATATCTGTGCAAATGTGTCTGCCGAAGTCGAATCGAGTGCAGATTTTACAGAAAATTTATATTTTTTTAGAAAAATTTTAATTTAAAAAACGAACTATATCTTGAACTTTTTCCCTAACGAAGTAATGTAATTCACTGCTGAATGCTGCTGATTGATGTACAGCGTAGGGAACAATTTTGGGCTTGTTACTTCTCCCTGTTTACTTACGATTATGGTATTAATGCGCCAATTTTGTTTTTCTGTGTACAATTGTAAGAGAAAGTTGCGTGTTTTCTTTCATATGCTAAATTGAAATGACATGAAATGTTTTCATAAAGTTGAAAAGAAATACCAAATTGACAAGAGAGTAAACACAGAGTCATTATTAATAATGAAATTAGAAAAGAAATACAAATTTAACTAGCAAGTAAAAACTGAGCAATTATTTTAGTAAAAAAAAAAAAACAGACACTGACAATATAAAAAAATGCAGTAAATTTAAGGTCCACAATACATTTTGCTCGCCTCCGTTAGGAAAATGTGTAAGCGCTGACTATGATTAGGCAAAGCTTTCAAGAATAAAAATCTGGCAATATGTTGTTTCTAATAAACAGTTCTATTCCCAGACCTTTTTACAATACTTTTAGTGGATCTCCACAGTCTTTCTATTGTCTGTGTGTGTGTGTTTCGATCATCAGGATCCACAAAGTTTTCTGAATGATTAATTTGCTTGTGGGTGTATCCGTGTTCATTTAAACGTATGTAGGCAGACCAGCAATCGCTGTAGATGATTGAACCTGGCCTGACATATTTCTCGATTAATGTTACCAGTGTATGTGCATCTCTGTTTTCGCTTTCTCCACAATCTGAGGTAAGCGGAACCATAAATGTCTTCTTCGACACTCTCTCTATTCCCCCGAAAATCCATACACTTTTAACTCAACCCCCGCCCCCCCCGATTATACTTTCGTCTGGAGATGACGGTTTCGTCGATCTCTACTACGACACCTGGACCACCCAGCTTTTCCTGCATATTTGCTAGCCAATACTGGCAAACCTCACTGCAGAAGGAGCGCCAATTAACAGAGCTTTCTGTACTGATTTCCAAGTTTTGGAACATTAGCCTGTGGCACCAACTAAAGTCCAGGAAGTGATTTATGAAAAGGAGCACTTTCCACGCTGGCAAGCGTGAGTTTTCCAAAAATGTATTCTTCCTGTCACTCACACTGAATCCACATTCTGTTTTCCGGCTGCTTCTCCTGGAAATACTTTTTCGACATCGCCATAATTTCCTAACTGGAGTCAAAGTGCAGGGTGAATGGCATCGAGGGCATTCAACGAAGGACGGTAATATTCCATGTATTCTTAAGAAATTTAGTGACGCCTCTTTATTCCTAAAAAAAACGTGTAATTGCTTCATATATACTAATGGAACAATTTGTGCAATTAGACATTTTCTGGAGTTATGGATAAAAAGAATAATTTCTGTAATAAAAAATTGTTGGGAATAGATATATTTTGATAAAAGTCTATTTAATAGAAAAATGGTGGGAATAGATATATTTTGATAAAAGTGTATTTCATAAAAAATTACTGGGAATAGATATATTTTGATAACAGTTTAATTCGGTGCGTTATGCGTATAAACACTAGGAAGTAACGAGGCTCATTTAGTTCCCTACGCAGTGTAGCATTCAGCAGTGAATTACATTACTTCGTTAGGGAAAAAGTTCAAGATATAGTTCGTTTTTTAAATTAAAATTTTTCTTAAAAAAGGTTCGTTTTTTTAAAAAAATGCACTTGATTCGGCTTCGGCAGACACATTTGCACAAATATAAATCTACGTTGGATAAATTTGAAGGGAATTAGCAACGGGAATTAATACGAAAATTTACCCCCTAATTTATTAAACTAAAGAACTGAATTGATAATTACATGCATGTATAGAAATAAATATCTGCTCAAATACGTTGACCCGGATAAAAATAGATTTTCTATACAGACCTTTTACTACAATTACTTTTACATTTTCCCCTAAGCTAAAAACATGTAATTCCACTTTATACATATGCATAAACTGTATACCCTTTGCTCTAAAAATATTATTTTTATTAAATTAGCATTTAAGTTTTTGCTTTTTAAGTTAAGGTTTTAGTTTAAATTAAAAAAAACAAAAAAAACTAAACAATTGAAAATTAAAAAAGTATCATTCAAGTATTATAATATATAACTACGGCAACATCGCGAGAACAAGAAATTCAAATCCTGGAACGACCAGTTCATAATATGCACCTGTTGATTGCATAGGGCATGCAGCTCCGAGTCGTGCTATAGACGTAAGATAATATGTAGATTTGTTAGTATATACTTAATAGCACTATTATATTACATTGAGCACTGTTTTATTGACACCAGCTATATATATATATATATATATATATATATATATATATATATATATATGTATATATATATAGTTGGTGTCAATAAAACAGCATATATATATATATATATATATATATATATATATATATGATAACTTTAATCCAAAAGGAAAAGCAGGTAAGTAAATCCCAAAAGCACGATCCTAATTAATATTAATTACATTAATATTAAAATTGATCAAGGTGGGGGGGCTCAATGCAATTTATTTTCAAATTATAGAGCCAATTATAAAATAAAACAAATTCGGATGTTTCGTTGAATGGCCATTTCTACGAGAAATTTCTCGTAGAAATTTCTCGTGTCATCAGCAACGAATTTTATTTCAAAAAGTCACATGACAAAATGAAGAAAGATACATATATATATATATATATATATATATATATATATATATATATATATATATATATATATATATATATATATAAATGGAAGGCGATCATTACTGTGTGTTGTCATAGAAGTCAGTATAAACTGCAATAATCATTCTGTTCTTCCAATTAATCCCAATAAGGATTTTAAAAAATTTGGCTAAGCAGTTACTTTCCCATTACCTACCACTACTAACTCAAGTGTCAAGCCACATACCTCCCACTACCAAAGAAGAAATTACTACTCAAATTTCACTAGCTTAACCTTATAAAAACCAAATCTCCCAACCCCTTTCTTTACTAGAGCAAACCCATGGGTTTAGAATTTTTCCTCTTATGGGGTTGAGAATGCATATCTTAAAATGACATATTGAAAATGGCTATTTCCCCATAAGTTTTATCTTAATTTACAGAAAAAATATATATAGTTTTATTAACACCATATATATATATATATATATATATATATATATATATATATATATATATGTGTGTGTGTGTGTATGTGCGTGTGCATGTGTGTGTGCGTTTATGTGTATATTTAATTACATTCGTATATATATATATGTTACAAGTATTACCTGTGTAGGACAATTTGTCATATATATATATATATATATATATATATATATATATATATATATATTAGTAATATTAGTGAAAAGTGAAAAATATTTTGATGTGAAGTATTTTGCACTTTAGGATTTTATCGTATTGAAGTCGAGTTTAGGTTGATGTAATTACGCATGCGCCCGAAAGAGAGCGGATGCTGAAATTTTTAACTTTTAGATTTATTAAAAAATAAATATGTTTACGGTATATTGTATATCCAATTTCATTCAATATTTTTTTTGTTTTTATTTTTATCAATTTTGTAATAGCCTCGTAAGCTCTCTCACTGTTTCTTTCTTTCGTTTTCTCAGTAAATCCGAACATCGTATCTAATATGTCTTTTCTGTTCTTGCAATTAAAACAGAATAGTTCAATAGTTAGGAAGAGCATAACATACGTGCGAACCATCTAATTCAGGAACTAAAGGATCATATGATTTTGGGAAGTTCGAACTAACAGAACAGGCTGATATTACATATATCTAAAGTTTAGATTAGTCTGAAATAAGGCCGTGATGGGAGAGTTTGAAACAAAGATCCAAAACACAATACAAGTAAGATTTGATCTGCACTCTTACGGGCTCGGCGAAAGTGGGGCGTCTATGACTTTTAGCGTGCATTGTGTTTAGCATGTCTACAATAGTACTACAGAATTCCAATCATATTTGATGCATTCTGGGGTGACGGGAGGAGAGCAAGTGCATGAAAGTTAATCATTTTAATGAAATTAACAAGTCATTTCAATTGTATGTATATTCGACTTCTTTAGTATTTAATTTTGAATTCAATTAGAGCCATTACTATTCGCGGTGACAACATCGGGTGGGAACTGTCTGTATGGAAGGAAATTGAAGAAATTATCAGATTTATGAAGAGATTCATAATTTAACGTACCCGGATGTGCCAGGATAATAAAAGAAAAAGATAAATAAAATAAAACTGAAGATGTTGAATAGAAATTAATTGATAACACTGTTATAATAATAAAAATTAAATCGTGATTCTTAGACACATTAGTCTAATCTAATCTCTTTGTCAACAATTGGTCGATTATTTAATGTCAAATAGAAGACGTATAGGGCAAAAGGTCACAATGAACTAAGAAATAGGTAAATATATTTGGTTTTTATTAAAACCGGACCGGTTAACACAAGAGCCAAAAATGTTAGAAGTTCTGTTTACACTAGAGTTAAGCAGATGGACGTTGATCGGTTTGAAGGTGCATAAAAATGGTTGACTCAGGTCCAGTTTACACTAAAGTGAAAAAGGTAGAAGTAGGTCCTGTCTATACTAGAATGAAGAAGGCGGGCGTTGGTTTCGTTTGGACGATAATGAAAAAGGTAAATACTGGTTTCTTTTCCAGTAGCGGCGAAAAGAAAAGAAAAAACATGTTCGATTTTCAATAAGTCAGAAACACGGTTTAAACTCGAATAAAAAATGATAAAGACAGTCGCAGATTATACTACAGTCAAAAAGATTTACGTAGGTCCGGTTTGCGCTAGAGTAAAGAAAAAGGTTTATATCCAAACCAGTAAATATCCACTCGAGGGAAATGATTTAATACACTTTTTAACATGAAAAAGGCTCAGTGTTTACGTCAATATCCACTCTTACATTTAGACAGACTCTAGCCATAATATTGAGTAATTTTACCCATAAAAATTGCATATACTAAAATGATATTCAATTTCTCTCTCTCTCTCTCTCACACACACACAGAGCTATATATATATATATATATATATATATATATTTACATACATACACACTTATATATATATATACAAGTATCGTTGGAATAATATTCCTTGTCCAAAGAAACACTATTTTTAAAAAAGTGCTCAATACAAAAGTAGAGTTAATAATATTATTTATTCATAGATTATAACATGAATATGTTACAATATCACCAGAAAAGTAGCCATTTTGTTTCAACAAAATGGCTACCTTTGTAGTGATATTGTAACATATCCATGTTATAATCTATGAATAAATAATCTCTCTCTCTCTCTCTATATATATATATATATATATCTATCTATATATATATATATATATATATATATAATTGTTTTTTGTTAATACTGCATTATAACATGTTCCCCAAATGAACTGTTCTGGTGTCCGGTTTTTGTGATCTTCGCCATGCTAGTCTCTTATTCTTATTAGCTGGCCGAAGTAAAGGCTTCCTGTCTGCCTTGTAAAAATTTGCAAATTATTAATAACAAAAGAACCATTCTATTTTTCATTTAGAATTACCCTCTTGGCAATAATTACTAAAAATAGTATGGAATATATAATTTTTTAAAAATCTTGCGTGGCCTAATAATTATGGCTGGTAGTTTGAGGACAGAATGGTTAAATATATAGTGTTACATTTGTAACAACTGTATGCTTATATATATATACATATATATATATATATATATAAGAGAGAGATAGAGACGGGGAGAAAGAAAGAAAGAAAGAAAGGAAGAAAGAGAAAATTTTTCTCTCTATTGTTGACGTCATGTCATCTCATAAGATGAGAAAAATTGTGATGCATGAAAGTAATTGTAGTAATCGCCTTCTCATCGTGAATGTTTCTCAAAATTGTGGCGTAAACAATGACATGATCATGCCAAAAATGTGAGCAGAGCCATCTTCCCCAATGTTGAAAAGAGCATACATCTTGGACTGATAAAAATAGGTCGACTGAAAGAAACCAATGTCGAGAAAATTTCAAAAATAAACGAGGATTCTCTCGTGTGCGTTGCGTCACTTCAGGCGATCATAGTTGTCTCTTTTCTTTTTTCAGCAACCGTTTTTTATTTATTTATTTATTTATTTATCATTCTTTCTTTTTGTAACACTTGTTCCTCTATCTATGTGTGCAAAATAGTCAACCTTTTAGGACGTATTTTATGCTTCCTTTTTTCCGTTTGTCTAAAAGAAATTTGAACATAAATTTACTACTTCTCTATATAGGAAACCAACTAGCATAAATTCGTGCCTTCTTAATTATAATAGTGAATGCTCCCAACGATATAAGTTAGCTGTTATAAAAAACTTACTTCAACGCACACAAATGATATCTTCTTCCAGATCTATAATTTATCAAGAATTACACAACATTAAGCAAACACTAGTCAATAATGGATTTCCTAACTCCGTTATTGATCAACAAATTAAAATGTATCTCAACAAAATTAACAATAGCTCTAACAATAATGATAATATTAATAATAATGGTTTACATCAAAATAAACATAACACTATTAACTTATACTATTGCAACCAAATACATAATAATTATAAACAAGTTGAAAAAACTCTCAAAAACATAATACGTAGAAATGTTAAACCAGTGGAAAGTAATAATCAAATTAAACTCATTATATATTATAAAAAGTTTAAAACAATTGACCTCATAGTCTATAATAACCCAACAAGCACTAAACTAAATTTTCTACAAAAACCCAATGTAGTGTACCAATTTACATGCCCATTCAGAGATTGCATCTCTGATACTAATCAAAAACCTAGTACATATATTGGTTTTACTACAACCACGCTCTCCCATAGACTTACATGTCATCTTTCTCATCAGAGTACTATTAAACAAAATTTCTCTGAAAAACATAAACATGTAGGTAATATCAGACAGATTTTGGTCAACAATACAGTGATCCTTACTCATACACACAGTAAGAGGAACCTGCAGATATTGGAGGTCATGTACATCAAATCGAAACAACCAACACTCAATAAAATCAACTTTAAAACAGGAAATAACATATTACATTGCATTTCACTACATGGTTTTGTTGTCATTTCGCGCTATCCCGCGGTGTGACGTTATAAACCCGCATCGCAAACTTAAGAACTGCGTTTATTATTTTTGGTAACTATTGCCGTTGCTAAGCGGAGTTTTATGTCAACACAAAATAAAATCTTCGGTGATGGTGGATTTTATAATATTTCAGTTTAAACTACCTCTCTGAAGATGGCTCATGTGAGCCGAAAGCTTAGAAGAAAACCAATAAATAATTATCCAAATGTTGGAGAATTTTTGTCTTTATTTTCAACTGACATTAAAGCAAAAATACGACGTTTAGAACGGCTCATGATTAAACATAATAGACATTCATTGTCTCTTATATTTAACAGCATATATATATATATATATATATATATATATATATATATGAAAAACTACTAAAAATTGTAAGTTAAAAATGTATTTTTGACAGTATTTATTTATTTCTATTATTATATATATATATATATTTGATATTTCAGACCAAAAACAAAGGGCATAAGGCAAGAGAAAAACAGAAGACAAATAAATAAATAAATAAATAAAACGCCAGCTACCAAACCCTTAGAATTCAAAAGCTAGAAAACTACATTAGAACGAGAAATCAGTAAAGACGGAGAAATAAAAAATGTGCTACATCAAACCCTACACATTTTATTACGAAATATAATGGCCTCAAACATAGATATCTGCCAGTAACCTCGGCAGGGTATGGTAGTTGATTAGGTAATGACGTTACTTCGATAAACAATCTCTATTTCTGTAAACATGTTTTTATATATCACGAGTTTTTGAGGTTAAAATGTTTACGGCCATATTACGACGAAATACCGGTTCTCGTACATACATCGAATTTAAACAACATCAATCCTGGTCACTGCCGAGATAAGAGACGCTTGATAATATCATGTGCAGGCTGTGTAATGGAAAACTATCTGAAATCGGTAACCCGTGTTCAAATTTCAGTCAGGAATCCACTTCTTTTCCCTCACCTATGGTTTAATTAGTAGGAATTGTATCATTAAATCATTATGATCAAAAAAAAAAAAAATTCATAAATATTTTGTGGCTTTAATTAACCAGCGAAAGGTTGATAAGTAAGAAAAAAAATCAGTGTTTAGGTTAAACTACTATTCATTCTTCCGTGAACATTTTTATATGCTTATAAAACACTCCTCTACAGAGAAAAATATACCTGTGCTCTGGTTCGAATGTTACTTTTTAGAGGTGAATAAATAAAATATCTGGAAATCAAGTTCTTTTTAACTGTTGGTATTCCAATGAATTTACAACAGAACAGTTGATATATATACGTGTAAAATACACCATGCTAACCCCAGGTTGATGAATATTAGAACTAGTTAAAAATCTATGTAGTTCCATATTCACTTGAATAATGAAGGCAACTTGACGTGATAGGTATTCTGTGGTGGGGTGTTCCAAGTCTGTATATAACAATGCTGTTTGTACATGGTGGCTGTACAGAAATTGGATAATTTGGCAAAGTGTCCTGTACATGCCAATCGGGTTTAAGCCTGGTCAATGCATGGACCATTAGTGTACAAACAAGACAAGAGAATGTTTCTGGGACTGCACATGGCAAGAAAGGGAATTATCTTCATTATCAAACGATTTCAGCTTGGAAACATGAAAGATCGCAAATGTGACGTAAAAGGATTTGTGAATGTCATGCATGTCGGAACAGTTTCCATTTCTAGTTGTTACCCTCGCTCCTCTTAAAAAAACACCTCCGAACATTACAGAGATATCTCTAGCTTGCATGGTAATCTGGTGATAAGCCAAATCATTAGTTTTATGCGGTTACCTTCTCACATGAACTCTACTGCCTGTCAGAAACCATACACGGTCCAACAGCGATATTTTCTACCAAGTTGCAGTAGCAGATGCCATATTATAAGATATGAACATGAACACAGTATTAATATTAGACATAGAAAGGAAAACGCAGCAAAGGAAAGCAAAAAGAAAGGACTAACCATCAACTATAAGAAAACAGAATGTATTAATATTAAGCACAGAAAGGAAACCACAGGAAATTAGTAAGGGAAAGCGAAAGGAATAACCATCAACTGTAAGAAAAACGGAATATATGGTTCTCAATTTCCTCAAGTCTCTTATGCATTTATGAGGAGTTTGTCCAGTATTTACTTGTATAAAGGAGTAACGATACTACAGTTCAGTACTCTTTTGTTTCTAACTATCGTTTTTCTTAATATTTTGCATAGTTTTGAAAGTTGTTTTTGTTTTTGCTATTCAAATACTCTTCTGCTAAAGCATTCCGACTTTGAAATTTTCGTACTTGTTTGATTTTCGTTTCTCCAATTTGTAGTTTGCATTTTAGGCAACGGTTTGATATACAGCAAAAAATAATTTTTTTATAATCATATTGCCCAAAGCAAGGCTCTGGTCAAGGACCCCTAGGCGGATATGGCAGCAGTATTCAATGCAAGGGCGGATGGTACTTGAACTTATAGATAAGTTTGATTTATTTGGCAAAGATATTAGAATAATCCAAAGTCTATACTGACAGCAAATTGACGGCTACAATCTTAAGATATAACATAACAGGTATAGAGGACACAGTGTGAATAGCAGAAAGGAAACTACAGGAAATCTTACAGGAGGTACTAAAGGAAAGCGAGAATTTATGATTTCCAGGAAATGGAACTGACTAAGATAGAAATTACGAATTGAATTTTTTTTGTTGAGGAAAAATGGCGAATTGGATTTCATCGACTACCATTTATATCGGATCGGAAGAATTAAATTTTTGATTTGATTGCTTGTTTCTGTGAAGTAAAAAATCTGCCTCCATGGGTTATCTTTAGACATTTCTTTGAGATAATACTATTTTTACTGATACAATCTTACTGATTAACCTATAGATGAGGGAAAGAGTTGAACTCTTATATTTCCTATACCTTTCAACGTGATGTGGCCGTAAACCAGGGTTTTTGATTTGGTTGATTTCATTTGTACGTGGTCAGTTAGTTAAGTGCCATACGTGATACCCGCTTGGGCGATCATGTCTCGAAAGAGACATGACTGACTGGGCAGAAGATTATCCCGCAGTAGGTTGCCATTTCTTTCTGCGGTAGACTGGTTGTCAGCCAAGGCTATAGAACCCAATCTGTCCTGTTATTTAACCCATAACTGGAGGGAAGTGGCTGATTAATATTTTTCCCAAGGGTATTTGCGTGTAAGTGAATGCAAAGAATTCCACTGGAATACGAACCCGGCTTCCTGATTTGTCGTTCCGAGCAGATATCCATTGCACCACAACGCACATCCCCGTAAACACACGAAAACATATTATGTCATTCAGTTAAGCAGAGAAGTCTGAAATTCAACTCGAACACTAGCAGGAAAAATGTTACACAGCATAGTGAAAACTCGTCTCACAGATCGATTTGTAAGTGTCATGGCGACAAAAACATATTTCTTATGTCCCATCAAAACGTAGGCAGTCATGGCCCTTCACATTTCCCTGTCTTTTATAGTTCTTAATATATTTGGTCCTGCTATTCCTCCCAAAACCCTGCTCTGCCTTCAATTTGCTTAAGCTTATCAAGTATTTCACGCGCTGTTTCCTTTGCCTCTTTTTTCGCCCTGCGAATATCAGATTCTCCAAGCCCTCTTTTCTCATTACGTGACTCAGAAACTTCAACTGTCGCTTCCCAATGTTAAGTATATATTTTTTGTTTATATTGTCTCCAAAACCTCGTCGTTGCCCACGTGTTTGGTCCATGGTACCCTGACCATCCTTCTGGAGTACCACATTTTTATTGCTTCAAGCCTCTCCTTCATCTGTGAAGCGATAGCCTAGCATTCACTGGCATAGGGGAGGACAGATATCAGGTAACAACTCAGAACACTTTTCCTTATTTCTAACGAAAGTTTTTATGGGATAAACAAGTTTGCCATTTAAACGGTTTCTGGTGTATATATATATATATATTCAATAGTCGTAACTACTATTTGCTTTGAGATGTGAGCGATAAAGGCTCTCCACGTTTTTCTATTTTAGTTCCATTCGCTATAACCACAAAACTATCAAAAGCATCGCTGGTCATTCGTGAATCTGTTTTGATTTTATTACATTGTTAAACGACGTCAGAAGTGTGCTTTTTATTTCTGGTTTCCCAATCGGGCATCATGGTCGTTTGGGAATTCGCCCAGTAATCACTTGGCAGCCGAAAAGACGACCCATCTTATCGTTTACCCATAAACTGACGGTGCTTACAAGATTGGCATCAGGGATTTGCTAGGAGAAAGCAAAACAGAAAGCAAATCAATACTTTTATAACGCTGTTTAAATATTTTAGACTTTTCCATAAACAATATATATATCGCCAGCAATCTTTCATTTATACAGGTTGCGTTAAAAACGACGGACATGAAAGATTTATATTAACTTTTTATTTAATTTTATCCATATTCTTACATGTTTCCTGTTTGTTGGAGATAAAGAGTTTAACATTTTTCCATAATTTTTGACTTTCCAAGCTCTTTCAGCCACTTCACTGGCCATTTTCGAGGATGTTATTTTTCCTATGTTGTTATTTTATCCTCATGTTTGACTGCAATGTAATTTTTGTGTTTTTTGTGTTTTTGAAAACGAAAGTTCTGTAAATCTATCACGTCATGCACGCATGAAATCGCGTGATCGTCTGTCTATTAAAAAAAAAATTCGTTCAGGTGTAGAATCGCCGACTGATCTCAATTCGGTCAAGTTTCAATCCTGCTTAGAAGCAATCGGATGTCTAATCGTACTGATGAGCTGTGATACAGTGAAACACATGTGTCTGCGAATGACTATATATATATATATATATGTAATTGTTCATTTGGGTTCATATCCCTCTTTAAAACAAGTTTTATTGTAGATAACTGAAAAGGCACGGCGATGAGAAGATTTATTAAAATTTTCTTACAATCGTAAAATTTTTTTCTGGATATAGAGTGGCAAAATGGACGGCATATCTGAACTCTTTCGATTAATATACCAACCATTATCAAGGATTTTTTTTATTTAACTTATATATATATATATATGTGTGGGAATATTTTTAATTTCCTAACACGGTCAGTACGATGTGGCCGTGTTCATAATTGATGCTATTGAGGGATGGTTTTCTTTTTGTCTATACTGTTTGGAATTTGCTATATTTATAGATCAATATTACTCATAATCAGTGTTAGAACTTTTTTAATACATAGACATTCTGGTCATAGGAAGCAACATTCCATTTGCGCGCTAAATTACGAAGATAGTTTGTAGCGTGGAACTGATGTGTTGATTCATGTGTCCAAATTATCTATCTATCTATCTATCTATCTATCTATCTATCTATCTATCTATCTATCTATCTATATTTCGCATATAAAAGAAAATTCTGGAACATTAAAGTTTTTGATAGTTTATATGAAAATACAATGAGAATTCATTTATCACAGAGCTAAAATATTATGTGAGATAAAAATTCTTCATAGCTTTTTATTTGGGAAATTTACGATGACTTAAAATTTTATTCTCTCATATCTCCCATATATATATATATATATATATATATATATATATATATATATTGCATTGAGTGCTGGTGCTAATTCAATATTGATTGATGTACAATAACAGAGTTATAAGTTATATTAATAAATAAACATTTTTTTTATGACCGGAA
Source organism: Ascarosepion bandense (assembly GCA_037127315.1). Classification (NCBI taxonomy): domain Eukaryota; kingdom Metazoa; phylum Mollusca; class Cephalopoda; order Sepiida; family Sepiidae; genus Ascarosepion; species Ascarosepion bandense. The sequence goes on along the minus strand of JBBBDQ010001130.1, from coordinate 1,783,644 downwards.
CACAACTCTGAGTTTCATGCACAAAAATCACGAGTGCAACAAAAGCTATCAATTTTTTATGTTACTTAAAAATCGTTGAGTAAAAACGATTACCTTTGAAAATACCATCACGGAAATTGCAAAATATGCACTATATACAACGCTGATAATATAACACTTTATATAAAGCGAATACTTTAAACTAAACAAATACAATAACCAATCCCATTAAATAAACAAATTGAGAGTTAGTTAGGAACTGTCTGTGAGAAAAATGCACTTCCACGCAATTCACTCAGCCAGAAATTTAAAAACTGGCACCCTGTACTGTTTGGCATTTTCACCGGAAGCTCTAATAAGAACACTTCAGAGTGTTTTGATATCAATCTGAGGTCACTGTAGAGGATACACAGAGAGTTGGATTATATACCCAGTCAATATCATGGGGTTAGGAGTGATGACGACATTATGCCTCTATTCATCTTCCTACAGGGCTCAGACTCGATAGTGCTGCCGTGGGTTAAGAAGGTAGCTATCTGGAAACAGGTCTCTGCACTCTGCCACACAAACATAAGAAAACCATCTTGTCTGTCAGACCACATCACCCCTTCATCTGGCCGCCTAATTTCCCAGACTGCACCCCCCTTGATTATAATACGTAGGACCAACAGGACTCTTTGTAACACCAAAGATGAACTGAAGGCAAGAATTATGACAGTATTCACCAAATTAAACAAGAACGTTTAGTTGCAGGATACTCTGAAGTCGTCTGGAGGGCGTGGTTGAATCCAATGGTGATTTTATTGAATAAGTTTATTCTGTAGCATTTCAAGATATTTTTGTGTAATTCTAGTAACTGCATTGTCACTAATTCCACTATGAAATGTATTAGTGATAATTTTGCTACGAATATATATTGTTGACCATTTTGCTTTAAAAATCTATTGCTTGTCATTCTGGCATAAATATATACTGTTAGTCCTTTCCTAGAAACATGTATTGTTTATCATTTTACTATAAATATTACTGTTAAATTCTTTATATAAAAATACATTGCTGGCACTTCTACTACAAAAGTTTATTTCAATACTTTCATAATGTTTTTTTTCCATAACTAAGAGGGTACAGGTGCTACCACACCGGGTCAGTGTGAACCTGGAAAGAACAGCACTTAAGAAGTGATTGCACAAAGCCTTTCTACCGGATGTAGTATGTCGTCGTACCCAGGATTAATATCTTATTAACATTATGCGTTTTCCTTTAGAGTACACTGCCTCGCCTGGATCTTCATTATTTTTCACTTTAATTTTGACGTGTGAAATGCTACACGAATACAAGAATAGGAACCTTAGAAAAGATTTAACATCCTTTTTTACTTCTTAGAAAAAGAAATACAGATTGAGTTAAAACTATATTTGGATTTGTTTAAAAAAGAGAACAATATTGTTATGGTGCCCTATCTATTGGAATGGACTCTTTCTCCGTCAATTAATACTAACCTGCATGACTTCCGGGGATGCAGCTGTGAAGCAGTTGTAAGACAGTCAAGGAGCAGTCGAGATGCAGCGTAACTATACCGTTCGGACTTACACTTCTGTCTGCTGATTACTAACCTTCTTACTTAGTATATACGTTCTGTTATTCTAAAACACTGTTTAAACCTTTCTTCTTGTTTCCGTGTCTTACTTATGGGCCCTAACAGGCCAAAACAACTTGGCAACAAAGATTCGCCACGATAAATATTAAATCAACTTCTAAGATACAAAACCAAGATTTAAAAATCATATGTTTTACCGTAAATATTATAGAAATGAAACAAATAAACTTACCCTTCAATTAAATAGTTTGAAGCGTAAATAACCAAGTGTAAAAGAAATGATTTTTGCTGGAGTTTTTAAGCATAATACAACATACTACTGGAAAAATAAACTTAAATGTGTTGCTCCTAGTGAAATAAAAAGCTTTTAAAATAGTCCTCCAGGACTGAATGTTACTTGCACTATGATTAGGCCTGTAGTATAAAACGCCATATTGTCCTTATCAGTAGAAAGCAGTTATTAAATAAGTTCAAATCGGATTCTTATTTATATACATATAAGTATTTTGTTATTAGAAAATTCTATTTTTTCTCCACTAGAAAATACTTTTGATTTAAGCCTGAGTTTTAAGTGAAGCACTGTTGAAGTTTCTAGAAATCTTTATTTATTTAATTATTTTTCTTATTTCTTATTTCGTTTTTCCAACAGAGACAAATCGCTTGAGATTAATTCTCTGAAACATGTTTCAAATGTTCGGTGCTGTGTTCCTTGGAACATGAAATAAACAACTAAACAAAAAATCCAAAATATCAAAGTCTGACTGTGAAGCTTCGTTAATTACCGCAAACATTAATTTGTGATTTTCGTTATTCACCAACGTTCCGAAAAAAAGTAAAATCTACAGACAAAAAGAAAATAAAACCACGTGAATTTTTAAAACTAATAATAGTTTTTAATTAGAATTTAAAATTGAATGAATATTTTTCTGTTTTCAAACAATTTAATTTAATATTACTTCTTTTTTATCAGAACTGTTTTAATGAAATCACTCAAGGAGATGACGATTGCGTCGGAATTTACATCGTAAGAACGAGAGTTCATTTATTTTTTTTTCTCCATATTGATTGATAAAAAAGAAAATCGTAAAAACGGAAGACATTTAGAAGAAGGCCAAGACAACCGACGCTAAAATATTTGAATCTTCTGATAAATTCTAGATATATTTTTAAAATGGCAAAGCTATAAACAGAGTCAGACGGAATGAAAGAAAACTGATTTGTATTGAACTGAAGGCAAAAAATTATGGCAACATTCACCAAGTTGAACAAGGAGACCGTACAGAAGAGTTGCAGGAAACTATGAAGTCGTTTGGAGGCTGTGGTTGAATCCAGTGGTGATTTTATTGAATAAATTTACTCTTTAGTATTTCAAAATATTTTTGAGTCATTCTGATAAATATGTCCTTTTAAAATACGTATGGAGATCACACACACACACACACACACACACACACACACACACACACACACACACATATATATATATATATATATATATATATATATATATATATATATATATTGGTGTCAGTCGGAATGCCTATTCCCTAAGCTGCCGGCGCATGGATTGAGAGAGGAAATTTTAGCATGTTATATATATGTGATGTATACACACGCCAGTCACCGAGAGAACTCAATTCATTATTGAAGAGTAATGCAGAAGTGGTAACTGTTATATAATTTATATATATAATTTATGGCTTTGGTGTGGTTTATTAGAGAAAGAGGAAATACTTCAGCGATGGGAAGAAAATATGAAAGATCTTTTCCACGACAAGAGAGAGAGCAAGCAATAATACACAAAGATGAAGACAGATCGGAAATATTAAAGTCCGAAGTGGAGGCTGCAATGGCCAAACTAAATAGAAACAAAGCAACTGGTCCAGACGCCATTGTAATAGAGCTGCTGATAGCCCTGGAATAATTCGGCATAGAGAAAATTACAGAAATAAATTAAATTTATAATAGTGGTGTAATAGCAGACGACCTATGCAAGTCGTTTTTCATAGCGCTGCCTAAGAAGCCAGGTGCAAACGAGTGCGAACTCCACCGAACTATCATCTTAATGAGTCATATACAAAACTGATTGTTCGAATCCTGATGAATAGAGCGAGAAGCAGAATCAGGCCAGAGATAGGACAAGAACAGTGCGGGTTCGTCAAAGACACTGGAACAAGGAACGCCATATTTATGATTAGGATGCTCTCCGAAAGGTCAATACAAATGAAGAAGGACTTGTACCTATGTTTTATCGATTATGAGAAGGCGTTTGACAAAATACGCCACAAAAAATTGATGGAGATGCTCAGCAGCCTATCTGGAAAAGACATAAGAGTGATTAAGTATCTCTACTGGCAGTAAACGGCCTGCATACGGACAGGTAACGTAGTCAGCAGATTTACAAAGATAGAAAGAGGCGTAAGACAAGGATGTGTCTTTTCACCGGATCTTTTCAACTTGTACAGCGAGAATATTTTGAGGACCTTAGATGTTATGCCAGGATTTGTTACTGGAGACCACAATCTGAACAATATAAGACATGCAGATGATACAGTGCTGATTGCCGACACGAAAAGGAAACTACAAGACCTCTCAGAGAAGGTAGCTGAAGAGAGTGACTAAAAGGACTGCAAATAAACGGCAAGAAAACCGAATGCATGGTCATCAGTAAAAAGATAAACCCAAATGTCAAATACAGGTCGGAGATACTAAAATCAAGCAGGTACAAGAATTTAAATATCTGGGAAGTTTTTTAACAGAAGACTTAAAGTGCGACACAGAGATCCGATGGCAAATTCAGAAGCTGAGTAACGTATTTAGACAGGAAACTTTCACTAGAAACAAAGAGAGTACTAGATTGCTATGTGATATCAGTTCTTCAAAATGGCAGTGAATGTTGGACAATATCATCAAAGATGAAGAAAAAAATTGAAGCAGCTGAAATGTGGTTCTACAGAAGGATTGCTGCGGATATCCTATTAAAAAAATACGACTTTTCTGGTAGGGTTCGAACTGAAGTTCCACTAGGAAAAGTGTAAAATTTCAGGTGATTTCACGTGTCGGCGACGGCAAACCTTATGGGCAGACAAAGCCCGAATATAGGCATCCTGCAAAAAGTACGTTGAAGCAAAAAACTAATGTGAATGTGCGCCTGTGGCAACGATGACGATGAGAGAAACAAAGATCGACTTACGGATTGAGTGCTTGGCGAATTCGCTATATTTATAATTAAGAGAAATCTCACTACAATGTTTTGTTTTATCGATTTTCTTAATTAATGCATACGAAGATGATTTTATTCAGTTATATTGATGTTTATTTGAAGCCGTTTTCCTCAAATAAAAAAAAATACCAAAATAAGCGAATAAAATGTTGTAGAGAAACCAGAAATTCTTCATCACTGAAATGCCAATAAGCACTTTTCACTCAGCGTTGAAAACAAAATGAAAAAAAAATAAAAAACACTTAATTTTAGAACATGCATTTTCGAACTAAAGCGTGTCTTTAACAAGTCAAAACCGATAGACTCAGTAGCAAATGGAAGCAGCAAGAAAGGATTAATCATTAACTGTAAGAAGTTAGGATGCAAAAGAGATACCCCAAGATGTTTAGCTACGTATTGGCGGTGTTCAAACCACACATATAAAAAAATTCAGCTATCTGTGTAGTCTCGCAACAGATGACGGAACGTGTGAAGAGAGATTCAAAGACACAAATGAAAAGCGAAAGATAACTTTCAGAAACTAATTAAAATATTAAGAGATCAGAAAATATCCTTATAAACTAAGAAATAAGTGCTAAACTGCGATGTATTATCTAATCTTCTATATGGCAGGTTAATTATGGACAAGTAATATGACAAATTTGACAGTTATGGACAATCTGACAAATTTGACAATTATGAACATTTTGACAATTATGGACAATTTAAGACATTTGACAGTTATGGACAATTTGACAAATTTGACAATTATGAACAATTTGACAATTATGGACAATTTAAGACATTTGACAGTTATGGACAATCTGACAAATTTGACAATTATGAACAATTTGACAATTATGGACAATTTAAGACATTTGACAGTCATGGACCATTTGACAAAGAATGAAGCGACAGACATAGCGTTCTACCGACGAATACGGGGATTACCATTGACAGAATATGTCTATAAGTTTTATTTAAAAAAAAAACCCAGAGATACAAGAAAAACTATGCTTACAGTCAGGAAGAATCATTTAACATTTGTAGGACAAATAATGAGAAGGCCAGGAGAGTTTAATACTTAAAAGACCCACTGAAGGCAAGATAAATAGCGAGTGAACTGAACAAAGAAAAAGCGAAATAGTATACTTTAGTTAGATTAGCAGAGGATAGAAAGTTGTGGAGAGCTGTTTTCTCCTGCTCTTTGTATTCGCATTAGTATTAGCGACTGTTTTTATTGAAGAGAGAGTAGCATAAAGTTTCTTCAATACACCAGAACTCTCCGCAGTATTCAATGTTTTGGAGCCCAAAGTCTCACTTCTGTTATTTTTAATTCACTCGAAAGAATTAGTATTCGTTTATATTTTTGAGATGAGGTAGTATTTACAGTATTTACATTATTCGGGCTATTGTCCTCATCTTTGTTACCATTTGAACGACGTTTCGGCCGTTGTACGCTCCGACCTTCTTCAGGTGCTAGGAATTTCGAACCGAACCCTTTATTACACTCACTGAGGTATATCATTCTCATCCCTTGCGTAGTAATGCCACTTCTGGAAGGATTGAGTTATCTCCCTCTAACCCTGTAAGTTACTTGTTCCCCAACTGCTGTAGCCTGGTATTGAACTCACAACTCTATATCCACTGAGCCATGTGTACTTAAAGGATGTTGATGTTCGAAATAAAATCAAAAGGACTGTCTTCAACGTAGTTGATTCTGAATCGGCAGCTCGCCTTCATTTACTTTCTCACCGACGGAATGTGGCTTCCCTCTGTCTTTTCTAAAAATATTTTCACATCTTCTGCTTTGACGAGCTTCTTTCCCTTCTTTTGCTACTAGATTGGCATCTAGGTTCCACCTTTTTACTGTCAAAATAGTCAAATGCAACCGCCGCTTCTAACCTACCAGTTTCTCTTCTCGCACTTCTCGTCTCTAGAACTTCCTTAAGTATACTCGCTTCCATGATAGCTACAACCTCCGAAAGTTTAAATGCAACATCAATAACCATCAACCTACACAAATCCCCTCAACCTCACATCTTTCTTCAGCATCCCTGTACCCTCTTTTTCTCTCTCTGTAACCTCCTGCGCACCAGTGGCAATTCTGTTTTGTTATGGTGAAATGATTATAAAAAATTCCATGTCACTTCAGGATCTTGGAGATTATGACTCTTTACAGATTCCTTTTCTTTATCACCTGTAAATTGCTATATTATCTTGGGAAAGATAAAGTGGTTTCACGTAAATTACTTGAAAGTTTGAAATTCAGTTTAGTCTTTCATTTAGATTGGTGGGCATCCAATGTTACAGAGCCCAGTCTGCAATGATGTTTAATCTATAGGTGGAGGAAAAGAAAAAGAGATGGACGTATGCTTTTCTCTAGGGCATTTGTGAGAAAAACTTACCGCGCTGATAAATGTCATGCTAACCACGCATTGCCGTTCACAGCTAATATCAAAATATCATTTATCAATCTTAGAATTTTTCGGTCGCACCATTCTTTAACTTGCTTCAGGTGTAAAAAAAAAATGTAAAAAGATCTCATATCTTCATAACGAATGACGAAATTTTTGTGTATTTTTGTTTGTAGAAATTTTCCGAGTTACCTATTTTTTTTAAATGTATTTTACATGAAAATGTTTGAATAAAATTTCGTTCTTGTAACAAGAAAAATGCAAAGAAGTTCTCGAGTTCATTTGTCCAAACGAGATTTGGAGTTTTATTTATGACTTCTGTCGATTCTATAGATATTTCCAATCACAAAGCCATCCTAATTTTGCGTTCATTTCAAGTCTAAGAATGAATAACATCTCCGATGACTTGATATTACGTGGTATTACACACACACACACACACACACACACACACATATATATATATATATATATATACACACACAAAGAGAGAGAGAGAGAGAGAGAGAGAGAGAGAGAGAGAGAGAGAGAAATAGGGTGGCAAAAGGTAATTGTCTTCTAAAGGTTTTACCGTTCGATGAACAATCCACCTATCAACAAAAAGTGTCACAGAAGAAGTACCCGGTTTCCTTAATGAAGACCTTCGACTTTTGTGACAGTGTTTATTGGAGTAGCGGGAAATAAAAATGACACTTGTATATATATATATATATAAGTGTCATTTATATATATATATATATATACAAGTGTCATTAAAATAAGACAGAGGATGTATATATACATCCTCTCTCTTATTTTAATGACACTTATATATATATATATATATATATATATATATATATATATATATATATATATATATATATATATATATATGTGCATTGTGGTGCATTGGATATCAGCTCGGAACGAGAAATCGGGGAGCCGAGTTCGAATTCCAGCTGAATTCATTCCATTCACTTACGCGCAAATACCCTTGGGAAAGGTATTAATCCGTCTCTTCCTTCCAGTTATGGGTTAAATAACAGGACAGATTGGGTTCTATAGCCTTGGTTGGCAACCAGTCTGCCGCAGAAAGCAATGGCAACCTACTGCGGGATAATCTTCTGGCCAGTCAGTCATGTCTCTTTTGAGACATGATCGCCCAAGCGTGTATCACGTACGGCACTTAACTGACTGACTGATATATATATATATATATATATATACTCCTGTCACGCTTATGGAGAGAGTGACAATATATATATATATAATCATATAATTATGAATTAAGTGTGCATTACGAAACGAAAATTTCTGTTTGAGATTCTCTTCATTAGGCAATGTTGTATGTTGGTTGTTTAAAATTAAATCATTTGCACAACCAACATCCAACATTGCCTGATGAAGAGAATCTATATCGAAATATAGAAATTTCCGTGTCGCAATGCACAATTAATTCATAATTATATGATTATATTAAGCTCTATAATATCTATTATATTGAGCACTGTTTATAATAAAATAAATATCGGAGTACTCAAAATAGTAAAACCTTGAGTCCTCTTCACCTATATATATATATATATATATATATATATATATATATAATCTCTATTATACTAAAGACAGTTGTACATATGTATATATCCCTCCTGTCATCTCAGGGGGTTTGGATGTTTTTGTGTCCTTTTTTCTCATGTCTTAATGAAAGATACTCAGTAGTAGGTACATCAATATATATGTTGCCGTCATTTTAGACAGCATATCGATACATATTTTGCTGTCAATTTTTATGGTACAAGGCCCACTCGTATAATTCGATCGGATTTCAATTCTGGCTTAAAAGCAATCGGAGTCTAACCGTACTGATGAGCTGTGATACAGCGAAACAGATCTGTCTGCGGATGACTATATATCTATATTTCTCTACCTTTCTCCCTCTCTTGCTCTCTTTCTCTCTAGATGCTTACGGCGACATCACGTAAGGCAGTTTTTAGTGGAAATACTTCTTTAGAAAATCAGGAGCTCTAAGCTTGAAAGCGCAGGCGTTGTAATGGATAACGGATCAGAGTTATTAATCGAAGGGCCGATTTATAATTCATGTTGTATTCCTTATAATCACTTACGACTTTGAAAAGGACGAATTCACCCTTTCTCCCTCTAGCTAATTGTATCAACAAACCGTCAATATCTCCACTGCTAATAAAAGAAAAACAAACACTCTAAAAATACTTTCAGGCTTTAAATAATCTTCAAGGTGTTGATAAACCGTATGAAACGAATCAGTCAGTTTTTACACACACACACACACACACACACACACACACACACACACATATATATATATATATAGAATGATAATATATATATATATATAATGATAATATATATATAATGATTATATATATATATATATATATATATTAAACTAATAAAAAGAGGTCAATCTAATCAAAACGAAAAACAAATAAAAAGCAATTAAGTGGACACCTATCCATTATGAAGCAATTAAGCAGGCACATATTCACGAGTACATTAATAACAATAAAAAGTAATCAAACACCTGCACAATAAAAAGAAAACCAACCAATCACAAATAAAACCACTCTCATAACAAATTACACCAAACACATATAAATCATATAAATAAAAAAAATAACCAGGACATGACAGCAGATCGAATATATAAATGCATATCAAAATGTTGAAACACATAACCTGTCGACTCCATTATATCTAACCGCAACCACAAGTTATTATTTTGATTCGTTTTCCGACATATTTACCAGGTGTGTTCCAGGCTTCTTTTAGGTTGTTACAAAAATAATGGCTGCTCGAACTCGTATTTTGAAAAGTCACGTTAACATAGTATTCACTGTATATATCAGATGGATTTTGGTATACGTTATAATTAATAGATGCTCTTTAATAATTTTAACTTATTTTCAGACAGAAATATTCTTGAAGTATAGAAACCCTTAAATATGAACATGAGAAAATATGATCTTCGTTAACTTTTCTTGCACGAGTTCCAACTTGGGCATAGTACCTCCCAAACTTCTGCCATTATCAACAGAGTATGGGAAAATAGGTTCACAAGTGATCGGATAGTACAAACGTTGTTCCTAAAATTCCATACTGGTTATGAGAGCCTTGAAGATAAAGAAGGTCACGAAGTATTGTCACCGAACGATTGCGAGCGGTTGTTGAGCAAATCACGCGTCAAAGTGCTACAGAAATGTCTCAGACGCTTAGTGTCAACATTACAACAGTCTCGCGCCATTTGCAGAGTATTGATAAGATAAAAACGATTGATAAAGGGTTCCTCATGATCTCAATGAAAACAAAAGACTTAGGCGTTCTGAAGTGTGATCGATGCTCTTTCTGCGTAACACTAGTAATCTCTTTCTTGACCAAACAGTTACTTGTGATGAAAAGTGGATTCTTAATGATAACCGTATATGATCAGGTCAATGGTTTGATTGTGACGAGTCTCCTAAACATTTTCAAATATTGGATTAACTATTATCATCTCTCCCTAATTCCCTATTTGCATTACCTCTTACTGTAACCCTCTACCTCGAATGGTCTCACGTTTATGTATATATATATATATATATATATATATATATATATAAGCCTTGACCAAGAGGTGAATGTCTGCTTCATGCTTCATTGCAATCTTCAGGTCATTCAAGCATGAAGCTCACAATTTAAAAAAAAATAATGTGCCCATTCATTGGACTCCAAAGAATTGCTAGAAATTGTAGGTTTTATGTTATTTTAATTTAATACATTCATTCGGGCCCGAGGTACTTTCTAATCTCGAAGGGTTTTATCGCATATTCAATAATAATAATGATAAAGAAATATATCCATTAATCGATAAAGTTTTCTTAAAATTTTAGCTCTTTTTGCTTAATCTACTGGTTGATTTTAGATAATACTTCTCGGTAACACACACACACACACACACACACACACACACACATATATACATATATATAATTGTGTTTGAACATTATTTTTAGTCGATACTCGTATTTGAGTAGATATTCTGTTTTTAATCAAACAGTATATTTATATATCTATTTTAACCGGCCTGATTATTTATGTTAAATTTTGTACGAAAATGTGCGTCATTCGGCAGGATTCGAACCTGCACCAGATCAATCAGTGGCTTCCACTATATTGATAGGGGTTGCATGTCTGAATCCTGCCGATTGACACATACTTCCGTACAAAATTTATCGTAAATAATCATGCTGGTAGAAATAGATAGTCTGTTTTTAATCAATCAGTATATCTACTCAAATACGAATATCGACTAAAAATAATGTTCAAACAATTAATTTCAGTACGTCGGTTGTTAAAACCATTTCGTTAGTATTCGGAATTTTCAGTAACAGATATATATATATATATATATATATATATATATATATAACGCACCTTAGTAAAATTCAAGTATGTATTCTTGCAACCATTACGTTTGAATTTGGTTCTGAAAATACTTTACAAATACAGTTATGTGATGAGACCAGTATCATAAACCCACGTACACACACGTATATATATATATATATATATATATTGTGTGTGTGCGTGTGTAATTTGTTACGCTAGCCAATGATTTATTGCCAGGAGTTTTTAATTCAGAGTTTTCCGTATCCTGACTAGTCACCCCTTCGAGTCTAAAGAGCCCAATCTGCCCTGATATTTGACACTAAGCTGGCCTCAGTCGGAATTTGAATGTGGCCTGCCAATCGTTTATTGGCCGCGCCAATAAACGATACGCCACCCAACCTTCAATCCATCTGTCTATACATCGACTAATGAATGTTTTTTTTCTAATACAGAAGCTTGAGTAGTAATATTATCTTAAATGTTCTTATATAAAGCATTGTTAAATTAAGGCAAAATTATTTTTATTAGTAACTCTTTGACATCATTTTATTTGTTTTATCACAACTATTGGTAGATAGACTAAACTATTGCCCGGTTCACACTCCACCCCTGTCTATTGAACAGGTGTAGAGGCTCATCCCTTGTTCCATATATAGGATGTGGTTTCCAGCTTTCTCTTTTCCAATCTTTTCACTTTTCTTTTCTTTTTTTAAATTTTTTTTTCAATTGGAGTAGATAGACTAAACTATCGCCCGGTTCACTCTCCACCCACGTCTATTGAACGGGTGAAGAGGCTCATCCCTTGTTCCCTGTTTAGGATGTGGTTTCCGGCTTTCTCTTTTCCAATCTTTTCACTCTTACGTAGCCTCCTGCACATCAGTGGCGTTACCGCCTTGCTCGGGGTGATATGATTAAAAAAAAATATATCATGTTTTAGAAATTTTTTTTTTTTTATCATTTCATTCCAAGCAAGGCATTCCACTGCCACTATTGCGCAGGGGGTTACTTAGGGGAAAGTGATTGGAAAGAGTGGTTAGATATAGGAAATGTCAGAAGGAGGGTGATAGACGAGTAAGGATAGCTAGGATGGGGGTTGGGTAGATGGGAAGAGTGTTTGAAAGAATGGATGTGAGTTAGTGTATTAAGAGGTGTCTATTGACCTGACATTTAAACTCCTGGAGATTGTAGCTGTCGGGGATGCAAGTGTATGGAAGGGAATTCCACAGGTGCAAGGAAAGAAGCTCTTGGAGTAGAAATTGCGGTTACATCTTATCTGTTTCACAGTAAAAGGGTATGACCTAGAAGCTAATCTAGTATCTCGTGCAAATTCATACCTAGTGGGGCACCAGTGATCTAAGTTCATCGGAGCAGAAGCCGTAAAAGTATAATAAATAAGCTCTCGGCATTTCAATGTAGTATAGATTTTCTCAATGGCATATAGTTATTTCTAAACTTTGTATTGTTAATGGTAATGGTAGAATTAACAGTTTCCATACTGTAAATATTCGACATTCACTGACCAAACAGCGATACTCTTGGTTTAAATGCATAAAATATTAGGTGTTACTTAAGTATATGATCTACTTTCCGAGTCTGATCTACCAGAACAACGCATCATTAAAATAGACATTAAAAATAGATAGATACGGAATAAGACAAGAAAAAGAAGCAGTCTTTATTTAATTTAATCTTTAATAATATACTTATCAAATAATACAAAGCTAAAGGAAATTATTATTTTACCTATTACTATCACTGTCTGTAAATTGTTTGAACATCATTCAGAAATGCAATAAATAAATTTGCGGGTATTAGATTACCAAATAATTAAATCAATCAATGTGGAAAGATTGTAATCCCGAGACTGGGCCTGATGCAGAGTTCAGTGCTGTTAATGTTATCAAGAATCAGCCGGCCGAAAATGTCGACATCCAGTTAAACACAAGCCTATGACTTCACCACGCTAAACATTTAGTTTCAGTCGCCATTTACGGGGAGAAACCGCTAGCTCCGCACCTAAACCAGTTTGTGAATTCAGAGTTGGTATTCATTTATTCTATTCTGCTATTTAACCCATAGCTGCGAGGAGGGAATAAAGAAGCGATGGATTTGTATTCTTTTCTAATGTAAATTGTACGAAATTTGAACCCAAACATAAATCAAAATGATTTCTGCTTAAGTATATGATCTACCTTCCGAGTCTGATCTATCAGAACAACGCATCACTAAGGTATTTAATGTACTTGAGTTGGGAAAATTCTCTACATTAAAAAAGACATTAAAAATAGATATATACGGAACTAGCAGTATAGCCCGGCGTTGCTCGGGTGTATTGAAAGCTTTAAAACTAATCCATGGTCCTCGAGCTCAGACTCTTTGGATGCTGACACGAAAGACTAAAAAGCAATAGTTGTTTCCAGTTAAAGTGAAACCGTAGACTGAAAGAAAAATGAATGGATGTAAGTCAAATTTTGATTTCCTGGTATCGATATCAAATTTTCTGCACTATTGTAAGAACTGCAACCTTGAAACTTCTGAATATCGTTTCTTATGTCTTTGCCTATGAGTGTATCAAATTTGATTAAAATCGGACCACTCCTTCTATAACCCGAGTTTTTCGATTGTCGATTTTCGATATTTATCGGGGGTACCTCGACACAAACCCTAGCTAAGAACACTCGCAGACGCTTATAGTACAACAGTGTAAATTTTCAAGAAAATCGGTTCAGCCGTTTCGTAGTCCATAGGTAACGGACATGCACACACACACAGACACACACACAGACACAGACAAAATTCCATTTAAAAATAAGTTTAGATAAGACAAAAAAGAGGTAGTAGTCTTTACTTAATATATTATAATAATATGTGACACCTTGCCACCGGCTGGCTCTCTGCCCTTGGTCTGGAACTTGTTGTGATGATGATGACCGGAACCTGAATGGGTTGATGTTATCGAAATGGCATCAGTTATGATGATGCTCTCGGGGCACTAATCGTGATGATCGCCTCGTTACAGCAGCTGGTCCTTAAGACGTCTATAACAACGGTTAACTTTTCTTCCCACGCTGTGTTTTGATCTCAAGAAAGTCACGTTGAAAACCTCGGTAGCCGTATATCGACCACCTTAAACCAGACCGGACACACGTGAATATTGTGTTGAAAAAATTAAATACGACACCAAAAAAAAAAAAAAATGAATAAGTTCGAAGACGCCTGGATGAGTTACGAAAAAAAGTCTTTATATATATATATATATATATATATATAAAATAATTAATTATAAAAGCAGGGTATACAATCGCTGAATTTCAAAGTTTACAACGAAGAGAAGGATTCGTTTAAGTAATAAGAGCTTTCGATTTTCCAAATAAAAAAAAAGTTTTTTCATAGCAGTGCGAAATTTTGTTAAGAATAATTAGCGTTTTCAATTTTCCAAATAAAAAAGTCTTTTTATAGCAGAAGTTTCGTTTAGATTAATCAGAGCTTTAAATTTTCCAAATAAAAACAAGTCTTTTCCCAGCTCTTTACCGAAGCTTTACGAAAATAGCCGAAGAGGAGCGATGTGGCGGCTTGCGGTGGGGTCATTTGGTCTCTGTCGCTCGACAGCTCTGAAAAACTCCCAAATTCTGATTTTTCTCACTGGGGTTTCCATTTTTATAGGTTTCCCCAATTCTCTTGAGGGATACCGCAAGACCCGTAATATCTTTATGCAAATCAGATTCTTGACCGATGATTTTATTTCCCACCTACACAATTTGTGGGAGTTATATCATGCCCTTGGTTCAACCATTGAAGCAATGCACCTCCTGTGACGTAATTTCTTTTTTGTCTTCTTCTTGATTAAATCATCTTAGGTTTTCAAAAATTTTAAAATCATTTCGCAGCAGATGTGGGAGCAAGGATTTGACCTTAATTTAACCCCATTAAAAGTCCTGACAACTTGTTGTGACTATCGCCATTTCTCACTTCCACAGACCCCAAAAAATTCGCTTCGAATACTCTGAAAAAAATATACTTCTTTCTTTTTTCCCAATTTTCAGCTAATTTCTCTATTTTTCGGATTTTACAAGTACATAAGTATTAAATATATTTTTTAACAAAACTCATATCACGAATTACAATAAAGCACAACTAACAACACCACTAATAACAATTTCCTTTACTCCGTTGTATTAGGCCCAAAAGTATATTTACGTGGAAATAGGGTTACAATATACTAAACAGTGAAATAAAATATGATAAAAGAAACTAAAAAAAATTAGTTTTTTTTTAAACTAATATTATCACTGACTTCAGTTGCAAAGAAAGTTGGGTCACTATCTTGTGACAGAAAATTTTTTATAGAGACCATTTTGTACATTAACAAATCTAGCATTCGTTGGTGCATTAAATACTGCTGCCATATCTGGTCGGTTGCCTCTGATATTCATATGTAGATTCTTGACAAAAAATCAAAGAAATACTTGTACACTAAAGGAGACTGACCAGACATTTCCACTTCAGTCACTTTCTCACCGACATGACGTGGCATTCCTCCATCTATTCTACATATATTTTCATGGCAACTGCTCTGATGAGCCCTTTTCCCTACATGGATTTAGCATCACACCCATTTATTGTTGAAATAGTTAAATGAAACCGCCACTTCTCCTCAAACGGTTTTTTTTTCTCACACTAACGATTGCGAAATTCTCTTCTGTTTACTTGCTTTCCTGATAACTGCAATCTTCAAAGATTAAAATGTAACGTCAATCGCCATCTTTTGTCTTCTTGAATCCCGTTCATCTTTCATCCTTTCCTCAATCATCTTTATTCTGTCTTCTCTTTTAGCTTCATTCCTTATGACTCCCTGCATTCTACTGGCATTCCAGTCTTGGTTAGGGTGAAATGAAAAAAACAAAAAAACAAAAAACAAAAAAACAAAAAAAAAAAACAAACAAAAAAACAAAACAAAACAAAACAAAAAATACAAACAGTTTGAACATCATTCAGAAATGCAATAAATAAATTTGGGGCATTGGATCATTACTACTACTACTACAACTACTGCTACTACTATTACTAATAATAACGTGATTAATACATAGAAGCTAATTGTTGTGAAAATAAAAGGAAATTTTCAAATGAAATACGGAGGTCAGAGGATGAAAGTGAAAAAGAAAACAGAAAAACGGATAGATTATGCAAATTCTATTGACTATAAGGATGTTTGCCTCCAAAAGGATTGCCAAATAATTAAATAAGACAATATGGAAAAATTGGGCTTGATACAGAGTGTAGTGCTGTTAATATCATCGAGAATCAGCCGGCCGAAAGTGTAGACTCCCAGTGCCAACAAGGCCACGGCCTCACCACGCTAAACATTTGGTTTTATAGCACTTTACGGGGTGGAGTTGCAAGCCCCACACCTAAACCAGTTTGTGAATTCAGAGTTGTTCTTCCTTCATTCTACTCTGCTATTTAATATATAGCTGTGGAGGGGAAACGGAAAAGCAATGGATTTGTAGCCTTTCCCAAAGTCATTTGTGTGAAAGTAAACGCAATAACTGGAATTCGTAGAATCATTCCAGTCAAAACCTAAATAGTTCGTTCCAAATTGAATTCTACTTAAAATAAAATGGATATATACGCAACAAAACAAGAAAATGAAGTAGACTTTATTTAATATAATTTATAACAAAATGCTAAACAAATAACACATTATGATAGAAACTAAAGAAAATTATTAACTAATATTATCCTGTCTATAAACAGTTTAAAAATCATTCAGAAATGCAATAAATAAATTTGGGACATTGGAGAAAAAAATCTAATGATAGTAGATGTTCAACAATATCTCAAATAAAAGGTTAGGAAGGAAAACCTTATCAATAACAAACGATAAAAGCTACTGGACTTGAAAAAGCTATTTTTCTAGAGAAATTGTTTTAAGGGAAATAGTTTATAAATTTCAATCGACAGCAGCACGGTCAATAAATGCTGAATGTTTCTTTGTAAGGAAATGGTTCATATTACCATCAGAATTATTAAATGTATGCGCAGATGTATATTTGCAATGAAAGGCTACGTTAGCGAAAGTGTTTATCTTTTTTATAATTCTGCTTTTTTTTATGTACGACCATAACACATATGATTCCGAATGCAATATCTCTATTTATTCAAAAGAAATACTTAAAGACGAACATTTACAACGAAAAGCGATGTTTTCTTAAGTATAAACGAAACGGCAAATTTGTATGAATTAAAGTAAAAAAAAACAATTAGAGCCTGGATTATTCGTATAGCCGTTGGGCGCCTGCGCCGCTAAAATCAATTCCTATGTAGACTACACATAAAAGAAAATTATGTTACATATTTAGATATCTGTTGGGTTAGGCAGACTCTAACATAAGGTTACCTTTATAAAGTACCTAATGTGAAACAAATTCGCAATGTGTCGGATAACTTGCACTATAAACACCAATGAATCGCATTGATTTACAAATAGTGATTTACTAAACGTAGTTTAAATGTGACACAAATTTGCAAGTTTGGAGCTCACTGTAAGGATCGAACTCGCAACTCAATCATGATTGATCTAGCGAGAAAAGGATGTTAACAACTGCATCGCAACGAAGTGCTCAAATATGTAGTGATTTAATAGGCGTAGATTAGATGTGACACAAGCCCCAAAGTATGGTGCAACCATCGTGGACCGAACACTTTATTCAGTCGAAATTGATCTCGTCAGGCAAGCTTGCTAACCGACACAACGTCGTAGTGCCCAACTAAAAGTGATTTACTAAGCATAGGTTCCATGTGACACTAGCCCAAAAATATGGTGCAGCCATCATGGATCGAACACTAGTAGTGCCCAACTGAAGGTGATTTAATAATCGTAGGTTAGATGTGACACAAGCCCCAAAGTATGGTGCAGCCATCGTGGATCGAATACTTTACTCAGTCAAAATTGATCTCGTCAGACAAGCTTGCTAACCGACCAATGTTGTAGGGCCCAACTAAAAGTAATTTCATAATCGTAGGTTAGATATGACACAAGCTCAAAAGTATGGTGCAGCCATCAGGTTTCGAACACTCTACACAGTCGTAATTGATCTACGATAAAGGCTTTTACACCAGGTCGAAGTGCTCGGACATGTAGTGATTTACTAAGAGCAGCTTATTCATTTGAGACAACTCCCTTCAGGACATAGAAGCTACATCTTCCTGTCTCTTAAAATTACAAATCTACCATTTGCCCGTGAATCGAATATAGCTGCTCTGTCTGGTCTAGTGTTTCTGCTATTTATTTCGAAGTTCTTGACAAATTCCAAAAATGGGTCGGTAATGTTATCTTACCTGATTTGGCATATCGACTTCAGCCACTATCTCTCCGACGAGACATGGTTTCTCTCTTTCTTTTCAACAAATATTTTCATGGCAATTGCTCTGATGAGCTTTCCTCCTGCATTAAGTGTGTCACTAGATTGGCATGTAGGGCCAACCCGTTTAGAGTTGATATAACTAAATGCAACTATTTGTCTATATTTCTGAGATGAGGTAGTATTTACACTATTTACATTATTCGAACTATTGTCCCAATCTTGGTTGCAATTTGTACGACCTTTTGGCCTTTGTACCCTTTACTACGAACACTGTCATTCTCATTCGTTGTGCAAAGCCTCTTTTGGTAGTCATGAGTTATCTCCCTCTAACCCAACTCTAAGTTACTTGTTCACCACTGCTGTAGCCTGGTATTGAACTCACTACCAACGTCTATATCAACTGGGCCATGTGTTCTTAAGGTTAGTTCCAGTGATATGACCCAAAGAGTATTGAGTTCAAGGAATGACAATGATATACCTCAGTGATCGTAATAAAGGGTTCGGTTCGAAATTCTTATCATCTGAAGAAGGCCGGAGCGTACAACAGCCGAAACTTCGTACAAATGGAAACCAAGATGAGGACAATAGTCCGAATATTATAAATAGTCTAAATACAACAGCCACTTCTATTCCAACAGTTTCTTTTCTCCTACTCCATCACGTTTATTTGCTTCCTTGATAAATGCAATCTTCAAAAATGTAAATACAACGTCAATCTAATATTTTCTTTCCCTGTATTTCCCCACTCCCGTAATCCCCGGCGTACTAGTGGTATCCATACTTTGCTTGGGGGTGAAACGATTAAAAAAAGTTCGCAATAAGTTTTAATTTTTTGTTATTGTTTCCAAACCCTGTTGTGGTAAAAAGCAGAAAATACGGAGCACCCAGTGAGGATGAATCTCTCTAATCAGTAGTTATTGATCTAGCAAAACAAGCTGGACTTACGAATATGTAGTATAAAATTGGTTATGTATTTCTTTTTTTTTTTACTATTGTTGTTGCTAAAATATTTTGAAAGACAAATAATTAAAGAAAAAATTCACTGTTGAACCAATAGTTAAAAAAATTAACCAATAGTTAAAAAGAAAAAATTAAAATTAAAGCAGTTAAAAAGAAAAAAATTAATATAGTTAAAATATTTAAAAATATTGTTAAAATAGTTAAATATAGTTAAAATCGTTAAATATAGTTAAAATAGTAAAAAATAGTTACAAAATTAAAAAAAAAAAATTAAAATTAAAATAGTTAAAAAAAGAAAAAAATTAAAAACGTTAAAAATTAACCAATAGTTAAAAATAGTTAAAAAAAATTAACCAATAGTTTAAAAAAAATTCACTGCTGAACTAATAGTTAAAAAAAGAAACAAACAAAAAATCGCTCAACATTAACAGACAACCGGTAGAAGACGTCAATGAATTTTCCTTCCTTTGTAGCATCGTCTAAAATAAACATGCGAAAGAGACTTTGACAACAGGATCAAAGCAATTCTTGTGGCGTACGGAACGCTTTCACAACGGATCTTCAGCAATCAGGGCCTCGCCATAAGAACCAAAAACATTATCTTCTAAGCTATGATTCTCTCCACCCTTCTGTATACTTGCGAGACATGGACTTTGTAACTTTGGAACATGAAACATCTGGAGTGGTTCCCGAAAATGAAGCTCCGAAAAATCCTTCGCATCACCAATAACGAGTTTCTCTCTCGGACATTTCTCCCCAGCAACGATAATACCATTCTTTAACTCGCCAGCGGTAAGAGTTTTCTCGTAGTTCCAAAAACGACGCCGTAAGGAACAGTTGAAAACATTCCTAACACAGGCCAACGAGACCTGGAACACTGTTGCTGCAAATCGGCCTTCCTGGCGTAGGACATTCCAGTGGTGGCGAGACTTTCGTGACCAACCGTCAACATGAAGAGGATTTGCGACGTGGTGTCAGTAGGGCACAAATCGTCCAGCTGCGTCCACCACCCGCACTCTTCTGTGACTTGCTCACGGCTCTTAAAGAAGAGGCTGTGACTTTCCTGTCATCTCCAACGCCGCCAACAGAGAGGAGAAAGAGAATAAGGAGAGACGATGACGATCCCTATGTTTTGGATGAGAGTGAGAGCTGACTATTTCTTATATTGTCCAGTCTTTTAAGCTCATCATAAATTTACAGGCAATACGAAGAAAAGAGAAAATATTAACGAACAAAGACATATGAAAGAATATTTATAAAGAAAAAAATGTTTCAATATATAATTTAATTGTTGAAATTGTTCAATGACATTTTTGAATTCTCAGATCAATAATTTTTTTCCAATTAAATGGTAATTCCATCCCTTAAGTCTCCAGACTGAGTGTGTCAATTATACCGAAGACATTTCAAGAGAACAAAGTAGAAATAAATCGGTTGTGGTGGTGGTGGTGATGGTGAAGGTGTCTGATTTCTGTCGAAGAATTTGAACGGTGATCTTTACTTGGGGCAATTTCAACATTAACCTCAGGATCAGAACTAAGTGAAATGAAATATTTCTAAGCTTTTATGTCAAGAATTTAGGAGTAAAAACAAAGAAGAACGGTCTTCCTTTCAATTTCACACGCACATCTCACTACACACGTGGGCGCACACATACATAGATACATAAAGACACATATACGCACAATCACATACAGACACAAAGGATATACATACACAAAGGATATACATACACAGACATATATATATATATATATATATATATATATATATATATATATGATATCTATGTTCCTTTTCTTATATGTATAACAGTTTTCTATTTTAAATACTTTTGAAAGAGTTTTTAATAAATTTAAAAAATAACATTTTTTGATTATTTACCCATTACCTATCTCTTTTACGCAGTGAGATTTTCAAAATGGGCGTTTCTTTCCCTTGGAAGCCCTAAACTCTACAGATCATTTTCGTTTTTTTCCAAAAAGAATACGTCCTCATTCTGAGAGTTCGAGTTTTTTTCATTCTTTTGTTAGTTTATTAATCCTTTCACAGTGGCGGTACCGCCTTGCTTGGGGTGAAAGGATTAAAAAATATACATATACAGGGAGTCCATATCGTTCGTGTGCATTTAAAAAAATTATAACTTTATTTGTATTTGCGATAGAAATAATTTATAAAAAGGATTAAAAAGAAGTAAATCTATATTTTTAAGGTTTTTTTTATATTTTATTTAAGTTGCCACATCTCCTCCATCATTAGCACTTCCTGACTATAGAACTTCCTTCGATTTACTTGCTTTCCTGATAGCTACAATCTCCAAACGTTTAAATGAAACGTCATTTACGATCTTCTGTCTTCCTAAATCTCATTTACCTCCTATCCTTTCTTTGGCATCCCCTTTACCCTCTTTAGTTTCTGTCTTTGTAACCCACTGTGCACCAGTGGCAGTTTTGCTTTTTTGGGGTAAAATATGATACATCTCTCTCTCTCTTTCTTTCTTTCTTTATATATGTATATATATATATATATATATATATATATATATATATATATATAGGGTGTCCATAAAGTCCGTGTGCACTTTAAACAATTTATAACTTTATTCGTATTCATGATAGAAATAATCTGTAAAAAGTGTTATAAAGTATAATGTACCTACTTGTAACTGTAGGTATTGAATCATTTTTTACCACAAAATTTGCAACAATTTTTAGATAAGTAAACAGATAGATCTCAAGGGATGGACTATTTTATTGGCCTCCACGTTCACCAAATCTGACCCCATTAGAATTTTATGGGGATATGTGAAAACAATTGGGTATGCAACAATTGTGTATTCTCTCTTTGTAACTCACTGTGCACAAGTGGCAGTTTTGCTTTTTGGGGGTAAAATATGATACATCTCTCTCTCTCTTTCTTTATATATATATATATATATATTATAATAATAATAAACTAGACTTCGTAAGTTTACACTAATCTAAACCTTCGAAAAAAGTGTTAACAAACAGAACCTAAATCCGTTAAAATCCGGCGTACCATGTCGTCGGATAATGGGGGACATAAAAAAGAAACCAGCGGAACAAGAACAAAATGTCAAGTATCCGGAGGAAAGAAAAAAAAACCCAAAACAGAACCTAAACACCAGAAGAAGTGCTCAATACGAAAGTACGAAAATACAGTAGTAGAGCAAAAACACGAAAAAATCTATAAGTGAGCCACAACCTACCGCGGTTTCACCTACGGATCGTCAGGAAATGAGCCTCATTTCCTGACGATCCGTAGGTGAAACCGCGGTAGGTTGTGGCTCACTTATAGATTTTTTTTGTATATATATATATATATATATATATATATATGAGAGAGAGAGAGCGAGAGAGAGTGTCCATAAAGCCGTGTGCACTTTAAACAATTTATAACTTTATTCTTATTCATGATAGAAATAATCTGTAAAAATGTTATAAAGTTTAATGTACCTAGTTGTAACTAGGCATTGAACAAATTTTTACCACAAAATTTGCAACAATTTTTTGATAAGTAAACAGATAGATCTCAAGTTCATTATAAAATTTGAAAGCTAAAATAACTAATGTGATTTCAGGCATTACTGTAAATCAGTTGGTAAATGTTTTCCGTGAACTCCAAAATTGTTTTACCCTTTGTATTGCTAATGATAGAGAATATGTGGAAACTTAAATAAAAGTTCAATAAAACCTTAAAATATAGATTTACTTCTTTCTAATTCTTTTTACAAATTATTTCTATCGCAAATACAAATAAAGTTATAAACTTTTTAAAGTGCGTCTGAACTTTATGGACAACATGTATATAATTAATATGGGAAAACTTGTATCCATTATTAATTCTTTTAACGCTCAGTCCATATCTTGATATCGAGTAATTTATGCTAAAAATCTGCTTACCTAAAATGCATTTCCACCAGTGAACTACTGATAAATCTAGCAATTTACAATTTATTTTTTTACATAGTATATTTTTTTCAGTATTTTACTGGTAGAAAAACATTTTATGTAACTTATGCCTTTTCACTAGTAAATTACTGCAAAAAAACAATGTTGTTACTAAACACCATTTACAGATTACCCCACAAACTTACGTACATAACCTTGTAGATAAATTAAACAATTTCGAATAAACGACAAAATTTACTGAAAGAAGCAATCTTTAAACTTTCCTTAATGACAATGGCCACAAATTAAGTTCAACAAATAAAAATGATATCATAAATTTCTATTCTCACTATATATATTTTTTTTCTAAATATACACTGTCAAACATATCAGAAAATTAATGTGTATTATATTTAATCATGAGCCGTTCGAAACATCGTATTTTGGTTTTAATTTCAGGTGTAAATAAAGACAAAAATTGTTCAACATTTGCTTAGAACCAGCATAATAAAAAGTTATTAAAATGTTGGACAATTTTTGTCTTTTTTTCTTTGTACCACGGTAAGTCTGACAAGATCTAAGGTGCAATATCAGCCTCCCCGAGGGGATATTTGTGGTATCATGGTTTTAACAGGAACAACTTGCATACTCTTCTGTTCCCATGTCTAATAGAAGCTGAAGGGCGTTGAAATGATTTGCTGGATATGCATTGAATACGAACTTTGAGCTAGTGTCGCTTGTCCATTACCGCAGACAATTCTAGTCAGATGCCTCTAGTCACGATCGCTCAAAACACGCGGTCGACCGCCGTGCTTTCCACGACAGGTAGTAATGTTCCACTCTTATCAGATGTTTCCGGTATACACAGGATGCCGCTGATCGAGGATGTTAAATGTCCCCCCGAAATTTACTATCTGTCGATACAAGTTCCTATGATTCGCGTAGCCTTGTAATGAGCACAATAGTCGATGCTCACACTGACTCAACAGATTTCAAGGCGCAATGGTTATAGTATGGGCATTTTTATAACGGCAAGACAAGAATGGGCGAAATGGTATTATTTTTCATATTGCTACCCATTGTTACCATCCGTATATATATATATATATATATATATAGGAAAAAAAAATTTGTAAGCTTAAAAATGTATTTTTTTTGACAGTATTTATTTATTTCTATTATTATATATATATATTTGATATTTCAGACCGGCCTCGGCCTTTCATCAGAAACAAATGATTTTAAAATTTAAACTAGAAGCGTTCGTCGCGACAGCGTTCGTAGAGAGATGTTTACATCACGTGACGTAGAAAGCGATAGAGTTTTTTAATATTTGTAAACGGAAACCTATCTCTAATAATACTTTTAAATGTTGTTTTAAAGAAATTTTTTTAAGTGTATCTAAAAAATGTTTAACTATTGAAATATTTATAAAGATTCAAAACACCTAATTCCCTATTTAACCCTAGCCTGTGTGTATTTAATTTTAAAATCCAGTATCTTTCTTTCTGCGTGAGTATGTAGAACTATAAACATTTGCAGTTTTCTAATGTGTGTCCTGGTTGATTGAAGTGGACAGCTATGGGTGAATAAGGGTTGTTTTGGCGTATGCTTAGTTTATGATTATTGAAACGGAAAGTACGCCGTTCTGTTCAGACAAATATATATATATATATATAAAGTCATATGATTTTTAGTAGAAATTTATGTTTGAAATAAACGCCTTATTTTTTTAATTTTAAACAGTGTGTATTATGTCTATTGGTTTGCCTACTCGATAAATTTGAATAAAGAAAATGTGCTCTCTGGTAGGATTCGAACCTGAGTTTTGACTTTGTAGAAAAAAACCAACGTTTGATCCGGCCACAGAAAGCATTACAAGCCACCAAGGTTCAATTTTCCTCTCCTCCCTCTCTCTCTCACTCACTCACTCTCTCTCTCTCTCTCTCTCTCTATATATATATATATATATATATATATATATATATATATATACGGGGATTTTTAAAAAAGCATCGGGAAAGTTTCTATGGTAACAGAGCTAAATTATGCAGAGTGAAACCGTTAATTTTGGCGCATATGCGTTAAGTTATAATGTTCTCGCTGACTTTCGTTGTTTATATCGGAGCTTGGAAAAAAAACGTGGAGAATGTTCTCGTCTCACCACATCAAGGAATTTTTAGTGCAAGCACAACATAACCCAACTTTGACAGCGACAATATTCACCAGATCTTACCCCTTGTACCTATTTCCTTTTCAAAAATTCGAGTTCACACTTAAAAAGAACAAACTTTCAAGACGTCGAATAAATCAGAGAAAATATGACGAGGCAGATGCTCGCTATCCCAAGAAATAAGTTCCAGGAATGCTCTTATCAATGTTCGTTTTTCTAAACGCCACTTAGATTTGGCACAATGTTGGAGGTATGGGGTACCCAGTGAGGATCGAACTCACTACTCCGTTGTAATAGGTTCTAGCGGGACAAGCTTTCTAACTGCTATGGTACCCTATCTATAGGAATGGACTATTCCTCCGTCAATATAATACTACCTGCGTGACTTCCGGGGACGTAGCTGTGACGCAGTCGTAAGGCAGTCAACATGCAGCGTAACTATACCGTTCGAACTTACACTTCTATTTTGCTAATTACTAACTCTCAATAACACTTTTATATTGTTCAGTTATTCTAATACACTGTTTGAACCTATCTTCTTGTTTCTGTGTCTTTCTTCCGTGCCCTAAGAGGTCACAACTTGGCGACGAAGATTTCGCCACAACTTCACAACACAAACCATTACACCACATCGAGGTGCCCATTTTGTTTTCTAAGCGCTGGTTAGATGTTGCACAAAGCCGAAAATATGATGTACCCAGTGAGGATTGAACTCACCCAGTGAGGATTGAACTCACTTTTAATAGGTTCTATCGAGACAAGCTTGCTAACTATTACATCACATCGAGGTGCTCGTACTCCTATCAATGAACACGACTCTGGATAAAGTGTGTAGCTACAGAAACAGTATACTTCAAAGGAGATTACATCTCGAATTGACATGTCTTGTAGATTTTCTTTCTATATCACCAGGCCCAATGCTTTTTGATGCAACCTTGGGTGTCTTCATGTATGCATGCATATAGTGATATTCATGCTACGAAATGCAAATCTGAAATTAGGTTTGTTAACCTGGCAAGATTTAGATACATTGCTTCTTAAACTAATCAGAGTAGGCTTTCAAATATAAAAATATTTTCTGACCACTTCCGCTAATTTTAATCTGAGCCACGCCCAACCTTATAAACAAATCGCACAGACTTGCAAACGTCAATAGTATACCAAAGAGGTCAAGATGGAGATCTTCTATTACGGAACTATTCATCATGTGACCTTAATTACAACCAATCGTTAAGAATTAAAAAAATCACGTCACGTCACAGTTGTTCCTGACACGCAATCAACATTTATACATATTTTACCAGCAGATTTCCTGCTGCACTAGCCGAATTTAATAATCGATTTCATCATCACAATCTTTTAATAACTTGTACTAGAAACTTTTCTGCTAATACTTCGCTACAGCAAGAATAGGTATAATTATTTCTAGCAAACACTTATTACGACATCCTAACGGCTGCTACAACAATAAATAAAAGTGACTACAGGCAATCAACATAGACAGACATACAGGAGAAAAAAAAGTTGAAAATTCAGCTGGAGTCTTTAACAATATTTTTTTAGAGTAACTTTACTGATTCCACAGTGAAGCCAGTAAAGTTGCTTTAAATAATGCTCCGTTTGAATACATTTCTATTACTTGATGTAAGCTTTCGGCTCACATGAGCCATCTTCAGGGTGGTTGTATGGACATTAACACAAAGATATTCCCCATCAAAGATGATATTTTGTTATTTTGACATTCGACGATAACGGCCACAGAATAGAAGATGCAGAACGTAAATTCGTGATCAGGTTCTTTGACGTCCTTCCACGTGAGAGACCGAAATATTAATAACAGAAGCACATATCTAGAACAGATGCATTGTAATGTGTTGTGACTGGTTTGAAATCTAGTTTTATCGAGTGTGGGTTAGTTTGTTTTGATGTAGATGTCCTCCAATATCTGAAGGTTATTTTTACTCTGTCTATGTGTGTGTATTGTTGTGTTAGCGATTAATATCTGTCTAATATTATGCCGATAATTATGTTTTTTTAATAAATGATATTTAATAAAACTAAAGTCAGAAACGTGACAGGTAAGTCTATGAGAGAGCGTGGTTGTAGCAAAACCAATACATTTAGTAGATTTATTATTAGTATAAGAGATAGAATCTCTGAGCGAGCATATAAATTGATACGCTACATTGGTTTTTGTTGAAGGTTTAGTTGTGGTTGTAAGGTTATTTGAGACCTTGAGGTCGATTATTTTGAATTTCTCATAGTATATGATGAGCTTTGTTTATTATTAATGGGGTTAAAATTTTTACCTATTATGTTTTTGAGTGCTTGTTCATCATGTTCATAATTATTATACATTTGGTTACAATAATATAAGTTAATATTGTTATGCTAACCTTTACGTACATTATTATTATTAATATTAACTATTTTGTTAGAGGTATTATTAAGTTTGTTGAAATACATTTTAATTTGTTCTGATAGGAAGTTAACAGGCTTTGAAATATCACAGTTTCTGATTTCTTGAATTTAAGCACATTACTAGATTTGCAGTTAGGTTTTATCATTTTTCTTTGAAATTGCTATGTTTTATGCTAATAGTTTCTTCCCTCGCACTTCTCGTTTTGCAGCTTCTTATTTTCCAGTCAACTACAATCTTGAAAAATTTAAATGCAACATCAACGTATTTTTTGTCCTTTTGAAAGCTGTTCCGTTTTTGTTTTTTGTTTTTTTTTTCTCAATAACGTTTCTTCGGTTTATTTCACTCTCAGTACCCCACTTTTATATTAGTAGGGTCCTGGGCATGACGATAGATTGCATCCGGCGGCAAGGCCTCTGATTAGGGGATTGTGAGGAGCATGGAACTACATCTTAATTGCTTCTGGTCCCAGGTCCGCCCTGATCCATTTTTTATTACAAAACTAGAAGACATTTTCAGTTTTCTAAAATAAAAAAAGAATAAAAACAAAAAATCATCATCACGAAAAAATTATTTGATTATATGAAATTTCCAGAAATTCATTTTTGAATGGCTTAATGTTTGCGTTATTTCAACCAAAAGTCAGTGAAGAATTTCAGTCATTAACATTTTCTGTAAGACTGGGCCCCCTACTTACAAAAAACTAAAAAAAAAACAAAAAAAAAAACTGGGCCCCTACTTACAAAAAACTAAAAAACAAAACCCTCAAAAACTGGGCCCCTACTTACAAAAAACTAAAAAAAAAAAACAAAAAACTGGGCCCCTACTTACAAAAAACTAAAAAAAACAAACTGGGCCCCTACTTAAAAAAAAAAAATAAATAAAACTGGGCCCCTACTTACAAAAAAAAAAAAACACAAAAAAACTGGGCCCCTACTTACAAAAACTTGCCCCGAACAGTAAAATAAGAAAAAATACAATAAAACTAGGATGTTATTTTATTAGAACAGCTTTCAATTATTTTTATGCGTAAGATATTTTTTTTAAATTGACAAATTAAATTGACAAATTAAATTGATAAATAAGTTTTTTAATTGACACTAATTTTAAGAAAAAAAACCTTTTTGCTGAATAATTAATTTTTACAAAATCTTTTTCCTTTTTTTAATAATTTCAGTTACAATAATTTATAAATTCTTAAATCTTTTAAAATTCTTTAATCATTTTAGCGTTTATATGGGTGATATTATTAAGTAAAAACTATTTACTAATCATAAAAAGAAATGTTTACTCCATTTTAACGAATTTCAGTATTTAAAACAACATTTACATGTAATTTTAAATTATTGTATATTTTGGAGGTATATATATATAAACCCAGGTCACAACTAACATCTAACATTGCCTGATGACGAGATAAAAATCTTGAAACATAGAAATTTCCGTGTCGCATTGTATTTTTAATATGATTATATATATGATTAAAGACCAAAGAAATTACATTGTTCAGGTTATTTATTTATTTTTCTTTCTTTATGTCGAGCTATTTGCTATTAGGATTCAGGCTGTATAAATATTGCCCAATTTCTGACCGACTTCACCATGGCTAAGACATTGATAAAAAATATTATATTTATCTTTTAAAATTATCCTGATTATATAAACAAAAGATTAGGAAGGAAGCCTTCATCAGTAATGTAAAGACCGACAAGAGTGAACTTGCGAAATATATTTTCCTGAAAAATTGCCTTAAGAGAAAGTTTTATGAATTTTAACCGAAAGTGGCTCTGAATGCCAAATGTTTCCTTATAAAGCAACGGCTAATATTACCATTCAAACACTTAGTTAATTGATACCCACTACTTTTCGAGTTATGACTGACTAGGCAGAAGATTTTCTTGTATTCGGTGGCCATATCTTTCTGAAGTAGATTTGTGGCCCAACAAGAGAATATAACCTAATCTGTTCTACTACTCAACCCGTTAACTGGAGAGAGAAGAGATACATTCATACATTTCCCAAAGGTATTTGGGTGAAAGTGAATGCAACTAGAATTTAAACTCGCTCGTCGATTCCTCATTCCGAGCCGATATCCAATGCACCACAACACGCTTTTATAGAACTAGCAGTATAACCCGGCGTTGCTCGGGTGTAATGAAAGCTTTAAAACTAATCCATGGTCCTGGAGCTTAGACTCTTTGGACGTTGACACGAAAGACTAAAAAGCAATAGTTGTTTCCAGTTAAGGCGAAACCGTAGACTGAAAGAAAAATGAATCGATGTAAGTCAAATTTTGATTTCCTTGTATCGATATCAAATAAGTTTTTTTCGTCGTAAACTGAATTTTGAAGGCTAAATAAGTCCTCTGAGTAAATGGTATCAGGGCTGAGACTAAGAACTACAATTATACCTACTTAGAGCCAAACCCGAAGCAAAGACTAAAATAAAAGGGCTGAAAAAAAAATACAAACATACAGGCAGATAAACAGACACACACACAAACATCTTGCCCTTTATATATATATATATTATTGATTTTCTGCACTATTGTAATAACTACAACCTTGAAACGTCTGAATATCGTTTCTTATGTCCTTGTCTATGAGTGTATCAAATTTGATTAAAATCGGACCACTCCTTCTATAACCTGATTTTTTCGATTATCGATTTTCGATATTTATCGGGGTACCTCGTCACAAAACCTAGCTAAGAACATTCGCAGACGCTTATAGTACAACTGTGTAAATTTTCAAGAAAATCGGTTCAGCCGGATCGGAGTCTATAGATAACAACCACACACACACACACAAAGTTCCATTTATAAATAAGTTCAGATATATTCTTCTTCTTTTTCTTCTTCTTCTTTTTCTTCTTCTTCTTCTATGTGCTCTGTCCTTTCAGGACGTAGGCGATCATGGTTCTCCAGGTCTTCTTATCCCTAAGTGGCTCCTGTCAACCCCCGTTCCGTCAACCAGCTGATCAGGCCCTGCAAATATGTTATCCGCTGCCTTCCTCTGTCTCTCTTTCCTTCTATCTGGCCACTCAGTATCAGGTTCTCCAGGCTCTCCTTCCTCATTGCGTGTCCCAGGAACTTCAGTTGTCTCTTCCTGATGCTCAGTATGAATTTCCTCTTTGTTGCCATTCTTTCCAACACCTCATCATTGCTTGTATGCTCAGTCCACGATATCCGCAGCATCCTTCTGTAGAACCACATTTTCGTTGCTTCCAGTTTTGTCCTCATTTTCGATGATATTGTCCAGCTTACGCTGCCGTATTGTAGAACTGACATCACGTAGCAGTCCAGCACTCTTTTCTTTGTTTCCAGTGAGATTTTCCTGTGTGTGAGCATTTTGTTCAGCTTCTGGAACGCGTCCTTTGCCATGTTAATTCACCTTCGGATCTCCGTGTCGCACTTTCCATCTTCAGTTAGGACACTTCCTAGGTATTTACATTTTCGTACTTGCTTTATTCTGGTATTTCTCACATTTATTTGGCATTTTGGGTTGTACCTTTTGCTGATGACCATGCACTCAGTTTTCTTAAATTTTACTTGTAGTCCTTTTTTGTCGCTCTCCAACGCTACCTTCTGTATGAGGTCTTGTAGTTTACTTTCCGTGTCCGCAATCAGCACTGTATCGTCTGCGTCCCTAATGTTGTTCAAGTTGTGTCGTCCAACAACAAATATAAGAAATCCTGGCGTGTCATCTAGGGTCCTCAAGATATTCTCGCTGTACAGGTTGAACAAATCCAGTGAAAAGACACATCCTTGTCTTACGCCTCTTTCTACCGTGCTATAAATGCAGTCGTCATAGTCGTTTATTTCGGTAAACTATACCCCGCTCTCTCTCTCTCCTCCTTTTTCTTTTGAGGAAATTATGTGCGTGTATGCCTGTGTGTGTATGTGCCTGTGTTTTAAGAAAGAAAAATAAAGTAAAGTACCAGGCGTAGCAATATATGTAGGTCACGTCATTTCCTTTTGACGTGTGTCGCGACCAAATGTCATATTTGGAAGATACATTTTCGTTTCATTTTTTCGCCAGACTTTTTTATTTTTTTGCAGCAACATTTTTCATCACTGATTTTTGCCAAGGCTCTCCGAATGAAACTGGAAAAAAGAGTGAATCGTTCGCTGTGTAATAATGGCAAATAAGCCCGCTTGACAAGCCATTACCATTCTCTTTAGTTCAATGCCCACTGAATGGCGCACAATGAGTTCCTTAGGGCATAAAATCCAAAGATTCGGACGGAAGGGTAATTACGCGTATGTGAATGTAACTAGAATTCGAAATCGGAAAGCCGATTTCGAATACCGAACCGATATCTATTACACCACCATGCGTATTACTAATTATACCATTATCAATTCAGTAGTGAATTCAAGCATTCTGGCCACTGGCGTATGATACATGATACGCTCAAAATCTGCCTCTTTCCACCGAGCGCCCATAGCTCAGAGGTAGAATCGCCGACTGACGCCAATTTGGTCGGGTTCAATCCTGGGTTAAAAGCAATCGGATGTCTAACCGTACTGATGAGCTGTGATACAGCGAAACAGATCTGTCTGCGGATGACTATATATACTTACGAAATACAGTATTTACATTATTCGGACTACTGTCCCCATCTTTGTTGCCATTTGTACGACGTTTCGACCGTTGTATGCTTCGACCTTCTTCAGGTGCTAGGAATTTCGAACCGAACCCTTTATTACAATCATCATTCTAATTCCTTGCCTAGGGCTTCTTCTGGTAGTCATGAGTTATCTCCCTCTAACCCTTTAAGTTACTTGTTCACCACTGCTGTAGTCTGTTATTGACCTCAACTTTTTGGGTCAAGTCACAGGAACTAACCAACGTCTATATCCATTTATGAAATGTATTCATTTTTAACTTTATAAATATAATTACTGTTTAATTATAAAAAGCAGAGTATCTAATCAAGTATAGGTATCCATTAAAAATAATAGTTTAAACAAATAAATCAAGAAATATATATATAAGTAATTAGTGGATTTTGATTTTTTATCTGATATTATTTTTTATTAATGTAAATGTTGTTTTAGTGGATAGACCTATTTGAGTAGATGCCCTGTTTTTTAAAGTGTGAATTAAGTCTACCATAGTGTGCATTTGATGGTCTTAATAAAGAGTTCGAGCCTGTGTCCCTCTTTGTAGATTGTTGGAAACCAGCTGGAGAGCATATTTTTAAGAAGTTTTCCGAATATACAAGCCAGTCGTCAGCATGCCTACCTGAATATGTCTAACCGTTAAAATATAGTTCAGAATTATCTATTTATCTATCTAGAATGTAGAGCTCCCCCTTAAATGCCATTATTCCCAGGTCCACTTTGGCCCGTAGTGGTAGTACCTGTTAGGGTTCCCTCTATGGGTTAAATGGTTTGCGTGTGTGCATGTTTGTTATGTGAATACACTGCGTGCAATTGTGTCTGCACGTGTGATACGGTTATGTAAATATGAACTGTGTTTGGGGAATATTTACATCGCGTATATGTGTGTGTACGTGTATGATGGCTTTTCGAATCCTGCGTAAAGTAATCATGGCCGCTTCCAAGCCACCAGCCCTCGTACCAGAGACGGCTAACTCTGACATCAAAACCTCCTATGTATATTGTGTGGTCTACCGTGCACTACATAATGTATTTAAGGTAGATTGGTTGCCCGCCAAGGCTATAGAACCCAATCTGTCCTATTATTTAACCCATAACTGGAGGGCAGAGACAAGTGAGGAGTGAATACAGTCTTAACAGTGAGGCTTTTACCAAAGGTATTTGCGCGTAAGTGAATGCAAGGAATTCAACTGGAATTCTAACTCGGCTCCCCGTTTTCGAGTATATATATATATATATATATATATATATTCGTAAATGCGATCTTGTATTTTATATTTAAATTCAGCTTTTTGAATCACGTGCTGACCAAAAGCACATTATGAAAAAAAAAAAAAAATGAAAAGAGAATTATTCAAATTTTTAAAAGAACAAGGTTTTACTTAAGAATCGAATAAAATTCTATTAATTTTGTAATTTTATATTTCAATGGCTGGATTATCTGTACAATAATTTTCTAACTGAATAAAAGCGGCAGTCTCTAGTAAGCCGGAGTTGTGCATTAATTATTCAAATGTACTTTTAAGGCGTCAAAACTGAAATAAAAGGTTTTGCATAATTTTTTTTTCTCCACACACTCCGCACGGCGAATTTTCTGAAGGCAATCTTAAGTTTTATACGAATTAAACATTCATTTTACATTGTAAAATTGCATTATCGTTCTTAATATTGTGTTATAAGAACTGCTATTTTTCAGCTTAACTCTTTATTGGTAAGAAAATACTATTTCGTCAATTTTTCAGCATTTAAAAAAGAAATCAAAGTTGGTGTCCAGAAAATAGTAAAGCATTTTTTGAGATTCGGGGATAATTTGGGTCATACTCGATTCCATCATTTTTAGTATCTTTATTTTCTATTTGCTTTTTGTTTCATAAAATTTCTTCTAGACCGTTAAGAGGGAAAATGAATGCAACTGACTAATTAAATATTCTTTAAAGTTTTAACTAATCTTTGGACACCATATTTAAACAAAAATGACTGTAGAGTTCACAATTTGAACAGCAAGGGAAAAAAGTCAGTCAGTTCCTTGGGCGATCATGTCTCGAAAGAGACATGACAGAAGATTATCCCGCAGTAGGTTGCCATTGCTTTCTGCGGTAGACTGGTTGCCGACCAAGGCTATAGAACCCAATCTGTCCTGCTATTTAACCCATAACTGGAAGGAAGAGACGGATTAATACCTTTCCCAATAGGTATTTGCGCGTAAGTGAATACAATGAATTCAGCTGGCAATATCGAACTCGGCTTCCCAGCTTCATCCGAGCCGATATCCACTGTACCACAACGCACATGTCTCAAATGCTTATCAACAAGTACAGAAAAAAGATCCTATGGTACAATCGTATTATATTCAGATTGTAATTTACTCCCCGTTTTTAACTTGAGAAACACGGCTTCATATTATTAGTCCGTTGCTTAAGTGCATTATGAGATTATTTGAAATATAGTAAATAGTGTAAATAGTGAAAAAGAAAATGAAAAAGTAAAAAGTTATAAATAATTTTTTATAATAATTGCGATCCAAAATTACTCATAGATTCCTTGTAAAGAAATATATGAAATGAATAAGTAATTAATGATTTGCAAATAAACAGGAACGGAAATAAAGAAACTAAAAAGAAAAAAAAGAGGAGTGGGTCAAAGGCAACCCTAGTCGTTTTAACCTCGAATTCTTCTTCTTTTGTGTGCCGTGTCTCTTCAGGACGTAATCGAGCATGACCCACCACAAATTCCTGTCGTTTGTGCCTCTTAATAAGTTTTGTCTTGTTATTTCTCTCAAATCCTGTTCTCTCGTGTATTTGCTCAAGCCCATCAAGTATGTTACATACTGCTTTCATCTCTCCTGCTTTACCTCAATCTGCCACGTGAGTACCAGATTTTCCACGCCCTCATTCCTCAGAAATTTTAACTGCCTCTTCCTGATGTTAAGTAGAAGTATCTTTTTTTTTTTTAGTTCTCTCCAAATCATTGTTTGTTCACATGTTCAGTTCATAGTATCCTCAGTATATATCTGTTGAATATTTCTGTTGCTTCAAGTTTCTTCTTCATCTTTGGGAAGATTGTTCAGCATTCGCTGCCATACAGGAGGATAAATATCACGTATCAATTCAGTACTCTTTTCTTTGTTTCCAACGAAGTTTTCCTGTCTCTTAATACTCTGCTTAGCTTTTGAAATCCACATTTGGCCATCCCAATACGTCTTCGGATTTCAGTGTCGCACTTTAATGAAATAGTGATCGTTGAATATCACATATGTGCATCGATCGAATTGCTTTGAGTAAAGCTTCATTACAGGCCTAAAGTTTCGATTGCTTTCTTTATAAGAAAGATACTGCTGCAAAAATCAATGATTAGTAAATACCAATTACAAGGACTTTGTTTGGCGATAAAATAAAAATAAAAATAAAGATACAAATAAACGCCCGAAAGGAAAAAACACTTTTACGTGTTTTTACTTCCCGGAGGTACAGAGACAGAAAATACTTAAGAAAATACACGCATTTTAATCGAAGATTATTGATCTCTGTACGCTATTATTATCAATGAAATCCGTTTAACTTCATGATTAACTCAGCTCTAATGCACGGAGTTTTGAGAATGTTTTTGATTTCATCGCTTATAATTAAATATAGATGTAGCGTTTTCTTTTTTGGCTCATAGTACGAGAAATATTGGACGAAAATTCGAAGCAAAAAATGGGTGTCGTGTTATACACAAGTACAGAAAAAGATCCCATTTGATAGATCAAGTTTGCAAATACACTCAGCACAATAGATAATAAAACCCAAAGAAGAAAGTTGTTGATGACAATTGTTTACAAACGATATTTGATATGTCAGCAATATTTGTTTCTTTCTTCAATTTTAGTGAAAGACAATATTTTCTAATTCCATAGTTTATTAACCCTGGAACACTAACCTTGGGTATATCATACCCGATTTTGAAAATATTAAAAATATATATATAAATCTTTATTTGAAATATTTTCATAATATATAAAAAAATATTAAATATGAATCTTTATTTGAAATATTTGTATTTTGAGTTATCATTAACAGGAACTGAAAAACATATTATTTAGGTAAAAATCAGGTACTGAAAATTTAATTAAATTGTAATTAAAATGACGTCACTCGCGGTGGGTACTATATACCCATGGGTAGTGTTCTCTGGTTAATACACAGAAATTCAATAAAGTCATATAAATAGAAAAGTATGATAGATTAATTAACAGTTTATTATAATGGGTATGACTAGTTATCACCTTTCGCTAAAAGTAAATGTTAAAATGAAAATTAGAAACACACAATCGTTAAACATCCAGTTCATTTCTATTTTTTAATACTGATAAAAATTAAATATTTTATTGAAATATATGTTCGATATTGAGATTTTAATGGATACAACTTTAGAAGAAAATTAAATACGAATGATTGTACTCTGGTACAATCGCATTATACTCAAGAATGTAATTTATTCCCCGTTTTTAACTTCAGAAACACGTTGTCATATTATTATTAGTCCGTTGCTTAAATGCCTTATATGATACACGTTAGGGTGATCATGTCTTGAAAGAGACATGACTAACTCGGCAGAAAATCTTTCTGTAGTAGGTTGCCATTACTTTCTGCGGTAGACTGGTTGCCAACCAGGGCTGCAGAACCTAATCTGTTCTGCTATTTAACCCATACATGGAGAAAGAAGCGACAGATTAATACCTTTTTCAAGAGTATTTGCGTGTAAGTGAATGCAACGATTTCAACTGGAATTCGAACCCTGGTCTCTGATTTATCGTCCCGAACCGATATCCACTACACCACAACATACATACAAGCAAGAAAACATAATATATATGTATATTGGCGTTCAAAAGTTTCGGGGTAACAACTTAAAATGATTATACATCTTTAATTTATCAAAACGTTAAGATTGTTTAACGGTATCTGTAATGTCTGTGGAGGATGTGCGTTGTGGCGCAGTGGATATCGGCTTGGAACGAGAAATCGGGGAACCGAGTTCGAATTCCAGTTGAATTCCTTGCATTCACTTACGCGCAAATACCCTTGGGAAAGGTATTAATCCGTTTCTTCCCTCCAGTTATGGGTTAAATAATAGGACAGATTGGGTTCTATAGCCTTGGTCGGCAACCAGTCTACCGCAGAAAGTAATGGCAACCTACTGCGGGATAATCTTCTGTCCAGTCAGTCATGTCTCTTTCGAGACATGATCGCCCAAGCGTGTATTGCGCATGGCACTTAACTGACTGAATGTCTGTGGACTTTGAGGATTAGAAAATAATTTGCTGCGATTTCGGAGGTCCATTTTCAATAAAGATGTACCGCTTTAAGCAGCTTGAAACTGAGAAAACGCCACGCACTCGCATTGATCCAATGAAAGCTCTGAGGTGATAAAGTGACGATAATTTGCAAATTTCTAAGTGGGAAATATTCCATCTTATTAAGATTAATGTAAGGTACCTTGGGAAGTATTGAAGTCGAACATTAGCCTGCTTTTTGCAAAATCATGTCTAAAACATCTGTTGAATCAAAGATGAAAGTTGCGATCTTTAAAAGGAAGATGATTCTGCGAGAGAAGCTAGTCGGCTTGGAGTTTCCAGAAACAATGTTCAAATCATTTTAATGAAGTTTGTTACAACTCGGAGTTTCTAAGTGTAAAGAAAACCGGTAGATTATAAAAGTTGAACAAGAAAGGTAGTGAGAATCTCGTTAGACAATCCAAAATTAACGGACAGACAAGTGAGAAGTGAATGCAGTGTTAACAGTGAGGCTACACAGAGTATTACGAAGAAAAAATTGAACAGGCGTACAGGGACAAAAGCACCATTATTAACCTCGGAATAGAAGATTGAAGTTGTTAAAAGCACATCTTTTATACTGGGAAGTGGCAAAATGTAATTTTTAGTGATGACTGCAAAATCGAGTTACATTCGAATGCAAGAGAAAACAATAGAAAATACACAGTAAAATTTGTTGGTGGACACGTGATTGTTTGGGATTGCATCAGAACCGATGGGAGAAGAAACTTGGTAAAAGTTGGTGGAAACCATAACAGCAAAATAAATATTAGTTTACTACAGTCTAATCTTCAGTAAGACGAGGAAGGTGGAGAAATCTTTCAACATGACGGTTTCCTCTTGTCAAACATTACGTGCATCAAAAAGTTTTCTTGTAGATTAAGACGTTCAACTTTTGAAAGTCTTGCCAGAACGAAATCCTGACCACAAAATATTTGAATCAATGTAGTGGGGATTGAAGTAACAAGTGCTTCAGGAGAAAAACACACACACACACACAGAAACTTTCGGATTACAGCCAAGAAGAATGTGAAAATCTGGATTTGTTCCATTCATCGTTGCAGTTTTTTTTTTTAGCAAAATCACACAAGCCATACTTCGGCTTTTGTGCTGCAATAATAAGGATCACCTTTTGCAAAAATAAATAAATAAATAAATAAAAATTAAAAAAATTAAAAACATTTTTAATTTAAAAATGAGGACTGAAAAGACAAATGAATGGATATGGTAATCGATTACTAGATTTTGCTGCAAATGCGACACACACACACACACACACACACACACACACACGCACACACACACACACATGCATGCATGCATGTAGGACTTGCGGTAAACGATGTAAGTCATCCTTCTTCTTCTTTTTCTTCTTCTTCTTCTATGTGCCCTGTCCTTTCGGGACGTAGGCGATCATGGCTTTCCACGTCTCCATAACCCTAGTGGCTCTTAGTATGCTTTCTCCTGCAACGCCACGCAACCCCTTTTCTGTCATCCACCTGCTCACGCCCTTCAAATATGTTATCCACTGCTTTCCTCTGTCTCTTTTTCCCTTTATCTGGCCTGTTAGTATCAGGTTCTCCAAGCCCTCCTTCCTCATTGCATGTCTCAGAAACTTTAGTTGTCTCTTCCTGATGCTCAGCATTAATTTCCTTTTCGTTTCCATCCTTTCTGAAACCTCATCATGTCACACGCACGGTCCATGATATCCATGACATCCTTCTGTAGAACCGCATTTCAGTTGCCTCAAGTTTTTCCTTCATCTTTGATGATAATGTCCAGCATTCACTGCCATATTGAAGAACTGACATCACATAGCAATCCAGTACTCTCATCTTTTTTCTTGTGAAACTTTCCTGTCTCTTAATACTCTACCTGGCTTCTGGAACGCGTCCTTCGCCATGCCAATTCGCCATCGGATCTCTGTGTTGCACTTTTCGTCTTCTGTTAGAACACTTCCCAGGTATGTAAATTTTTGTACCTGCTTGATGTTAATATCACCTACATGTATTTGACATTGCAGCTGCTCTTTTTGCTTATAACCACGCATTCGGTTTTCTTGCAGCTTATTTGTAGTCCTTTTGTCACTCTCTTCAGCTAACTTTTGTAGCAGGTCTTGTAGTTTCCTTTCCGTGTCTGTAATCAGCACTGTATCGTCTGCGTATCTTATGTTGTTCAAATTGTGGCCTTCGATGACAAATCCTGGCATAACATCTAGGGTCCTCAAAATAGTCTCGCTGTATAAGTTGAATAGATCCGGTGAAAAGACACATCCTTGTCTTACGCCCCTTTCTATTTTTGTATATCTGCTGAATTCATCAACTTCCGTATACAAGCGGTTTTCTGCCAGTAAAGATTCCTGAATACTTTTATGTCTTTCTCAAAGCAGGGTTAAAAATATACATTCGATCGTATTTGTTTTAATGAGTCCAGATTTCTATCTATCTATCTATCTATCTATCTATTGATTGTTTTTTTTACGGCTTATCAATCTTTTGTAAGTTATTTAAACCCAGAAAATAATTTTAAAATTTGAGAATTGTTTTTGAGGTAATAATGATTTACTGATAAAAAATTAACACGTAGCTGAGGATAGAAGAGGTGGATTCATAAATTTTCTAAGGGTGTTTGTGTATAAGTGCATATAACTACCCCGACTAGAATTGAAACTCGACTCTTCAGTTTCCAATTCCAAGCCGTTATCCATTATAACACTCGCCGTGAGTTTCTCTCTCACTCTCTTTCCATATATATATATATATATATATATATATATATATATATATATATATGTGTGTGTGTGTGTGTATGTCTGTACGTGCGTGTATGTGTATACGTATGTGCGTGTGTTTGTCTTTGTGTGTGAACAATCAGATATAAATAAAAAATATCTGTAAAAAGACGATAGGAATAATGACAAAATTGAAACTTTTCTTTACCAACGTGTTTCGTTTTCTGATAGATTTTGTTATATGATATAAGAATTTTGAAAAACAACGATATTTTTTACTCCTGTTTCATGTTGCAAAATGAAAAAAAGCGTTGGTAAAGAAAAAATATTCATATATATATATATATTAATTGGAGTCAACACCGAGTGGAGAAAGACTGTTTCTTGCTCGACAGTCAGACCATGCGTGCTGTGTGGTGCCTCGACTATTTATAAATGCTGGTCAATGAGGCTTTAGGAGTAGCATGTGTCAGTTATTTTTTATTTCTTGTATTATCCTAACGGTCATTGGGTAGATGGCAAAGGTTATATTACAAATTGTTCTAAAATGCTATTTAGAAGGAATAACTGTGGGACAGAATGGCGTTATTCGTTGCACTTGTATATTGTTGTTTGTTAACTGTCAATTCATTATTTATTATTGATTAATTAGAATATTTTGTATTTATTCATTAATTATTTGGTTTCGATTAATATTAAATTTAAATTGGGGTTAAGCGTGTAAAATTTGTTAAATTGTTTATTATATATTTTATTTATTCCGTCAAACTACTTGACCTGAAATTTGAGTGTAGAAAACTGGTAGCTTTGTCTCATTATTTTACTGCTGAAATTGTTAAGTGTAAAGGTAAGTTTTATTTTAATATAATAATCTTGTAATTCTCGCATGTAAAACTCTCTTGCAGCGTCTTGCTTTTCATGTCAAATACAATCTTTAAAAAATGGGTTTGTTTGGGGCAAAATGATTGAAACAAATGCTGTAAATGGCAGTTAGTAGCACCCCTACGGCATGCACTTTCATTTCCTGAGACTGAAGTTATCGCAGCAATGTTCTCCATATGCCTGAAACAAAAGTACGAATGCCACAATTTAGCGCATGCCGCCTAATATTACGTTATTGAGATTCGCGAAAACAGCCAAAAACAACTAAAAGCATATATATATATATATATATATATATATATATATATATATATATATATATATATATATATAAACGTGATTCTAGTTATACTCGTCTCGAAAACTTTCGAACGAAAGCAAAAATGGTTTTAAAAAAAGAAAGTGCTTAGGACATGAAAGTCTGTCAAAAGTGTTTAGACAGAAATCAGCATGAAGCCTTCCACACACAAAAAAAAATTATATATATATATATATATATATATATATATATATATATATATAATTAAATTTGTTATACAATTAAAAATAAAAAAATACATTACGACACGGAAATTTCTATGTTTCGAGATTTCTGTCTCAGGCAATATTAGATATTAGTAGTGAAAATGATTTAAAAAAAATCAAATCATTCAGAATGAAACTCATTTTCACAACTAACATCTAACATTACCGGAGATAGAAATCTGGAAATATAGAAATTTCCGTGTCGCAATGTATTTTTAATTTTTAGCTGTATAACAAATTTAACTAAATAATTATATTATGCTCTACAATATTTATTGTATTGAGCACTTTTTTACAAAATGTAAATACCAGAGAACTCAAATTCGTAAAACCTTGGGTCCTCTATACCATTATATATATATATATATATATATATATATATATATATATATATAATGCAAAGAATTTGTCCCTTTAACTGAGCAGGTTCATGTCAACTTCTCAGTTAAAGTGACAAATTCTTTGCATTAAAACTATCAACTCTCTGTCTCCACCTCGATATCGAGTCCTTTACGATAAAAACCTTCTTGCCAAAATACCTTATACATTATCACAATTATACACTATGTATATAATGACAATATACACGCTAAAAAGTCTGCCTTCTTCTACCGAACACCCATAGTCCATAGGTAGAATCGTCTACTGACGCCAATTCGGTCGGGTTTCAATCCTGGGTTAAAAGCAATCGGAGTCTAATCGTACTGATGAGCTGTGATACAGCCAAACAGATCTGTCTGTGGATGACTATATATATATATATATATATATTAAAGAAAGAGTGAAATGGTCCTAACGTGGCCAAGAAAGTAAGCCCCTATTACTTCTGATATTTGGACAGATTTTCGGAAGTGAGTACACCAAAGAATCATTCGGTATTTTTTTTTTTTTTTTTTTTTTTTTTTAATCATTTCACCCCGAGCAAGGCAGAAACGCCACTGATGTGCAGGGGGTTACATAAATGTAGAAAGATTAATTAGAAAAGAGTGAGGAGTACAAGCTAGTTAGAAAGGAACAATAGAAAGCTGAGAAAGCAGGTGCAATGACAGGTACATGGGCGGAGAGAAAGGGAAGGTTATACAGGGGAGGGGAGAGAGAGCTAGAGGCCAGTGGTTAGTAGGTGAGTATTAACTTTGCTTTTAAATTTCTGGAGGTCGTAGCCATCAGGAAAGCAAGAATACGGGAGTGAGTTCCACAGGCGGGAAGTGCGAGAGAGGAAGCTGCAGGAGTAGAATTGTCGTCTGCGTTTGGCTAACCTGACTGTGAATGGGTGGGACCCAGTTGCCAGTCTGGTTGAACGGGTAAACACCTGTTGAGGAGGCATCAGTGACTTAAGCTCATCCGAGCAGAAGCCATATGTTGATCTCCCTGCCATCTTGCATAAATATATACGCTGTTACACTCACATAAATGTGCATATGAAGACATAATCACGCATACAAGCATTTATCAAACTGAACCTGTTACTCGTAGCGTAGTCAATATTTTTGTGGTTCTGTATATTCTGAATTATTATCGTCCTCGCTTCTTGATTACGTCAATAAATAATTTAGATTTCTGTCGAGATATTCGTCGGCATACAAGACAAAGAGCTCGGATCTGGAACATAATTTTAGACGAAGACTTAAGCCATCTTTTCAAACTTGAGTAAGCTTAGATATAGGAAAGAGTTAATAATATTGGCCTTCAAAACATCATATTATATTGCTAGAAACCGTTATGATAAAAAAAAGAGAAATGATTAAATATATATATTATAGTGAAAATAAAGCATCTTGAATTTCAGAAAATATAAACATTACTTTCAAAGGAGCTAACATAAAAGAACACACCAAAGATAAATAATTATTTATGTGCGATAACTCTTCAGGGAAGCGACGATTATAACCGTCACTCACAACTGATTATCTTTTGTGGTATTAAGGAATTTATCTTATTATTAATAATGACAAAATAAGTACCACCTGAGCGTTACATCTGATTCAACGTGTATATAATCTAAATGAAAGATCCGAAATAGTATCAGGAGATATACACTTTAGAAAATATATTTTGGGCTCGTAAAAACCCGGATGAAAGTGTTTATAATATTATTTCACTAGCCTTGGAAATATTCTTCCTTTATTTTGAACTATGTGTTATGCGTTCGAATAAGCGTTGGTTAATCAGTTGATATATAACACCTGATCATATTGAAAGGTTGAAACCAAAGTAGCTTAATCGGCTGATATTCCAAATTACAATATTTAAATGCTCTGCACGTTAAATTTTTTTCTTTTTTCTTTAAATAAATATTTAGCATTTATTAATACAACTGTTTACCGGCCTAATGTAATTGTAATCGCTGGTTAATAATTATATATATATTTGAGCAGCAATTTATTTTAAACATGTTTCGT
Organism: Ascarosepion bandense; assembly: GCA_037127315.1. NCBI lineage: Eukaryota > Metazoa > Mollusca > Cephalopoda > Sepiida > Sepiidae > Ascarosepion > Ascarosepion bandense. Next base: position 1,738,752 of record JBBBDQ010001130.1, on the reverse strand, counting down.
TAAAAAAAAACAACCATCAAGGAAAATTTTATTAATTTTGGATTTAATTTTTCCAGTATTCTTACATGTTTTCATTTTGCTGGAGATAAGGAATATAAAAATATTTCATAGTTATTGACAGAAAAAACATTCTTGAGAATGGCTAGTGAAGTGGCTGAATGCGCTTGGAAATTATGGAACATTTTTTCATTCTTTATCTCCAGCAAAAAGGAAACATTTAAGAACACTGTAAAATTAAACAAAGAACGAATAAAATCTTTTCTGTGGGTCGTTTGTATCGAAACACACACACACACACACACACACACACACACACACACACACACACACACACACACATCCCTATTTTATGCATGTTTTATTTAAAACGACGGACAAGGTACTGTGGTTAACTTTATTTATTTAATATATTTGTGTTCTTAAAATTGTGTTTTTTTAGACATACAGCATGTAAAACACATAAAACAATCCTTATATTCAGTTAAAAATAAAGATAAAATCATCCTTGATAATGGCTAAAAGTATAGCTGAAAGTGTTTGGACATACAAAACCTTTGGACAATTCATAGTAAATATAATTAATTACTTTCACTTATATTAAATTCTATATATAACGGAGGGATGAGATTTCTTGAACATTTAATAAATTAGTGGTTGGGAATAAAGGTGTTCCTGCTGGATTTGCTCCAAAAAATATGATCTTCCCGTCTCGTCAATTTGAATATTTCTTGCCTAGTCTGGTTTATTTTTGTTTTATTCATTGTCCTCTTATTTACTTTCGTTTTATTATCTATCTATCTATCTATCTATCTATCTATCTATCTATCTATCTATCTATCTATCTATCTATCTATCTATCTATCTATCTATCTATCTATCTATCTATCTATCTATCTATCTATCTATCTATCTATCTATCTATCTATCTATCTATCTATCTATCTATCTATCTATGTATTCTATCTATCTATTCTATCTATCTATCTATCTATCTATCTATGTCATTCTCTATCTATCTATCTATCTATCTATCTATCTATCTATCTATCTATCTATCTATCTATCTCATTCTATCTATCTATCTATCTATCTATCTATCTATCTATCTATCTATCTATCTATCTATCTATCTATCTATCTATCTATCTATCTATCTATCTATCTATCTATCTCATTCTATCTATCTATCTATCTATCTATCTATCTATCTATCTATCTATGTTCATTCTATCTATCTATCTATCTATCTATCTATCTATCTATCTATCTATCTATCTATCTATCTATGTCATTCCTTATCTATCTATCTATCTATCTATCTATCTATCTATCTATCTATCTATCTATGTCATCTATCTATCTATCTATCTATCTATCTATCTATCTATCTATCTATCTATCTATCTAATTTCATTTGTCTAAAACGATAGATGCATCCGTAGATATCTATATTCATACACACACTATATAAATGCACTTATACACACTTACATGCACTTCGAATTTTAATTCATGTCTGAGCCCCGAAGTATAAACACTCAACTTGTAATTAATGGTGAAATGTAATGGGAACCGACGAACTACCAAGCAACATGAAGTCATTCAGGCTGAATATCTTTATTTGTATATATAATTAAATTATGCCCTTAAGTGAAATATATAACTTACGATGGATAAATTGTCGTCTAAATTACTCAAAAATGAAAACAACACTGACATCTCATATTAAGAGATACACGATCATCTTGCTGAAGTTGTTGAATGCTGTCCTCGCCTTCAGTTCATTTTTGTTGTTACAAAGCGTTTTATTGATATATTGCTCAGCTGCACTCAGCACATAGTAATCAATAGGCTTCAGTCTATGGAGTTAGTTGGCGAGATGTAAAGGGTGATAGAATCACAGAAATCGTCTGACAGCCATGACTGGGCTCTCCTGCTTGTGTGACATGATGCAGATTCCTGATGTCAGACTCAGTGTCTTCCAGCAGCCACCCACTTGACCCACGGCAGCGCCACCTCCTCAGGGAATTTTATGTAGACCTCTGTGTTGAGTCTGAGGTGATGGGGATAGACGAATGGAAGTATAACGTCACCAACATTACTGATCATTCCAAACACCTTCGCAATCACCATTAAACTCATTGAACTCTTTCAGAATTCTTTGCACTGTCCTCAGACTGAAGCTCAAAAACTCTGAAATATTCGTATAAGAACTTCCGGTGCGAATGTCAGGCACGAAATTTCTGGCGGAGTGAATTGCTTCATAGTGCTCTTTTCTCTTAGACGGTATCCAACTGACCCTACTATAATGTGCAGTCGAGAAAATTAAAAACAAACAACGCGCATGAGGAAAATTAGAACAAATATAAAATTACCCAATGTGTGTGTGTGTGTGTGTGTGTGTGTGTGTGTGTGTGTGTGTGTGCCTGCGTGCGTGGGCGTATGTGTATATCTGTCAGTATTCTCTAAATATATAATATTTATTTATCTTTAGAAAGCCAAAAGTGACCAAATTTAAATAACAATCTTGTGTCCTTTTCCCATTTCCGCCATAGAAACGTCGACTCTAACGAATAAAATGAAAACGTTCTCGTTGCTTTAACCACTAACGTCACCGATATGAAGATTGTCAGTCAGTTAAGTGCCATACGTGGAACACGCTTGGACGATCATGTCTTGAAAGAGACATGACTGATTGGGCAGAAGATTATCCCGCAGTAGGTTGCTATTGCTTTCTGCGGTTGACTGGTTACCGACCAAGGCTATAGAACCCGATCTGTCCAGTTATTTAACCCATAACTGGAAGGAATAGACGGATTAATACCTTTCCCAAGGGTATTTGCGCGTAAGTGAATGCAATAAATTCAACTGGAATTAACCTTCTTAAATATTGTGGATATGCGGTTGGAACTGGGAAATCACAAATTCCAGTCGTGTTCATTGTGCTCACTTTAAGCGCTAATACCCTAGGGAAAGTTATAAATCAAATAGTTATTTCCGCTCTCCCAATTATGGGTTAAATAATAGGGTTGTATCTGAAAAAAGCATCGTTATTTTTAAAATATAAATATTCACTCGCAAACAAAATAAGAAGTGTTTTTACCACCAACCCCACCAAAATATGTGTCAATTTTAAAAGATCGGCAAAGAGTAAAAACAAAAAACAAAGAAAACAATCATGAATGTCACTAGTTCCTTCGTGTTTAAGATAATAGAAGATCTTTAGACCATTAGCAAAGATGTATATTCAGTGGGCAATGGCTCTTCTCGATGGCCAGATATTGTAAAAAATGTCAAGTTCGTCCAGCAAGCCCAAGGTAACATCGACGCCCAAGGTATCATCTAAATAATCTTTTTCTTTGTGAATCTTTCTTCTTATTTTTCTATTACAATAATTTTTAGCTCTACTTCTGTACTGAGCACTGTAAAATAAAAAATAAACGTTAGGGGGCAATACATTTCTCCATCTCCTTTCTTCATATTATATATATATATATATAGAGAGAGAGAGAGAGAGAGAGAGAAAGAAGAAAAATCCAGACGTGAGTGAATGGTTATAAATTCAGAATTCATTTCAGCAGTTTTAAAAATTACAAACCCGAAAATTCAAATGTTACATTTAACACAGAATATTCAAATAAATTTTGAACAGAGAGAAAATATGGTTAGATGAAGGGTAGAAGTGTACATAATCAATGTAACATTTTCTTTTCGAAAAACAAATTCCGATTATCAACCCCAAAATTATCACTGAATGATAGTGAAAGTATCATTCTGAAACATAGGAATATCTATGTCGATAAAATGTTTATATATATATATATATATATATATATATATATATATAGGATTTTCGATTATTACTATGGATAATACATATTTCACCGCTTTGATGTTATTATCGCGGCTTGTCAGATCCAAATGGTACAACAGTATGTAATCAAAATATCACCCTCCCAAAAAAATTTCTTCTCTTTTATTTAATTTTATATAGACGGTGATATTTAAGGGGGGTTGTATTTTAATTACCCACTGATGTACCATTTGGATCTGACGAGCCGCGATAATAACATCAAAGCGGTGAAATATGTATTATCCATTGTAATAATCGAAAATCTTTTATAAATTATATTACTCTGTTAAATAAATGAACTTAACATTCTCTTGAGTTCGTCTCTTTTGGAATTTACCTGGATTACATACCAAGTGTACTATATATATATATATATATATATATATATATATATATATATATGATTGATAATATAGTCAGTGCTTCAGCTACGGAGTTTACTAGGAAAACCTTGTTTGTTATTGTTTAGCCTACTCGACGAGAGGTTTCGGAAATGGCTGTTTTTCTCATTCCGCTTCTGTTTATACCAATTTTGATGTAATCCATTTATGTGTTAGTTGGGAGCTCATATTATTGATGCTAGATATTTTTTGCTCATTTTTGTGTGCCACTGTGCATGTGTATTTGTATGAATGTGTAGATGCGTATGTGTCAAATGCTGTGTTAATTTCTACTTTGCACTGTTTTCTTGTCTCCTTCTACCCCCCCTCCAATTTATTACTTCCCTTCTTTTTTTTCTTTCGTCTCTAAGTGTTAAAGGTAATGTAAAAATTTAATTTCCGGTATTACGATATTTTTAAAAGTTTTTAGAGCAAGATGTTTCCTCGAAAGTTCGGAGGTTTCCTTCAGTAAGGTTTGTTTGAGAAATTATGTATATTCCGGTTTTATTTATTTCTTTTTTAAATAATTAATTTTTTTCCTGGCACGGTGTTATTTAAAATATTAGTGTAGAATGTTAGGCTTGTAACTGTATTTTTTAATTCCTTCTTAAGGCATTGTTTCTCCCACTCACCCCCTTAAGATGGAGGTATTGTATTTGGTCGCGTTTGTCTGTTTTTTCTTTTTTTTTTTTTTGTCTTCCTGTCTGTCCGTGATCATGATATCTCAAGACCTGCTGGATGGGTTTAGATTAAATTTTCAGGGATGATTGGTCTCATCACTGGCACGGGCTGATTAGATTTTGGTTTGTTTCGGTTTTGATCCGATACAGGATGAAGTTTCAGGGTTATTTTTCTAGTTTTTTTTTAATATCTTTTCGTACGTTTCACATTCCAAATACCGAATTACCTCCCCTAGATTGGGTTACGCCATTACATTTTCTGTCCGGACTACTTTTTCCACGAAAATGTTATTATTTATAATATAAATTTAATAGTTATTATTCAAAACTAAAAAGGAAAAGATAACACACACACACACACACACACACACACACACACACACACACACACAAATGAGTCAGAATAAAACTTTACGATATTAAAAAGTGAAAACGAACTCTTCCACTATTTTTATGCCTAATTTTTAATTTCACTGTAAATATTTCTTTTTGTATTTTCACTCATGAAAGTGGTCAAGTTCTTTGCAGTTATTCTCATTTTAATAATCATCTCTTGTTAATCACTGAGATTATGTCGGTATTGCCTTGGCGGAGGTTTGTGGTCTTTGACTGCTTTCGTTTATCGTTTATATATATATATATATATATATATATATATATATATATATATATAAAACTTTAAAAAATACCAACCCTGGAGTTTAGCCTGCTGTTGAAGATTGTTGCCTGCCTATTTAAATAATGTATGGCCCCACAATGTATCTTGCCCAGACAAAATGATTCTCTTTTAAAATTAAAAAAAAAAATACAATGTTTCATTTATAACTTACGCTCTAATATAACTTGAAAATTGAAATTTATTTTATTAAAATAAATGAACCACACAATGCTTAATTAGTTTTCTTAACTACAAAATACTTTAATTTATCCTAATTATTTAATCCTAATTCTAAAATAATCATTTCATTCCCTTTACCCACGAAGTAGTTAAAAAGAATCCAAGCAGCTGTTAAAAATGATTGTTTACCAATTTAAATATTGTGTGGTTCCATGTACCTTACTCAGACAAAATAATTTTGTTTAAAATTTAATTAATTACAGTGTTTCATTTATAACTTATACTCTAACATAATTTAAAAAAATAAAATTTATTTTACTAAAATAAATGACCCACAAAATACTTAATTGTTTTTCTTACTACAATATACCTAAGTATACCATCATTAATTAATCCTAATTCTAACGTAAACATTCCAGCCCTTTTACTCAAGAGCTAGTAAAAAATCTAATTTTTAATAAAAAAACCTAAAATTTAATCTAAATTATTGTCTACCCATTTAAAAAAATAATGGTCCCACTATTTATCTTAGCCAGTCAAAATTAAGAAGTGACATGTCTAGACACTTCCTTTAACGACCCAAATGTTAAAACTCCATCATTACCTAATTCCCATTTTTGATTGAACAATATTGACACACCTAAAGCATTTTCTCCAACTATCACTCCCTAATTTTATAAATAACCAGGAATTCATCTTATATTCTAAAAATAAATCATTTTCACCATTTATTTTACCATATCACTTGAAGAACAGTATTGTTCTGAAACATGGAAATTTTTGTGTAGTGATATAATACCTTTATAAACAATTGTAATAACAAGATTACAATATATATATAGGCAAAGAAAGAAAGTTATCCCAGTAAAATACTAAATTGCAGATCGTTAATATTTCTAAATAAATTCCCAGGGAACAGTAGTAGACCAACTGCGGATTGCGGGAAAATCCATGAAACATTTATGCATGAAAATATACTGGATTCTTCCATCGTTTTCGACGCATGACGGATTCTTCCGTCGTTTTCGATGCATGTAGGGGAAAAAGAAAAAAAGGGGTAGATCATTGCCATCGGAACCTGTCAGACTTGTCACGTGGTTGACAGAAACAAAAAGAGATACAATGAAAAACAAAATAGGGATAAATAGGTCAGACGAAATTATAGCTTTTCAAGGTAATTGTTAAAGGGCCACGAATAATGTTAACTGGTTAAATTAACTCGTTAAACATAACTTAATTAAAACGATAGAACTAGAAGGAAAAAGAATTTTAAGAAAGGGAAGTTATTATACGATATAATTTATTCATACTTCTAATAAGAAGAAATGAATCAACTATTTTTACGAATAAAATATTTGCAATTAACTATTAAGTTAAATTTAAATCTTTGATGGCATTAAACATAAATTCAAAATAAAATGACAGAACTAGAAGAATCATAGATTTAAGAAAGGGAAATTATTATATAATTTAATTATATTGCTAATAAGAAAAAAAGAAAACAATTATTTTAAGAAATTTTAATTATAGATAATTATTAGGAAGTTTGCATCTAAATTTAAATTTATTTACTTATAAATTGTTTAATTAAGTTCAGAAACAAATTTTGCTTAGGATATTTTAATTTTTTCAACTAAATATAGAGTGTATCTTTTGTGAAGATTATTGGGCTAAGTTACTCCTCTTTCATTTCCCAAAATCTTCGGAAAAGGAAAGTTTGCAAATTTCGATTGGGATTAAATAAGAAGTTTTTATGGGACTAGTGACGTTGTTTGAATTCTCCTGCCAGAATTCCTGTGTAAACTTAATAACTATTTATGTTATTTTTTGGGAGATATGGGCTTGGTAAATCGCTTGGGTAGACATATCTTTCATGGGACAAACGTTGATACAGTTTCAATTGTCAAAGGATATTATATCAGTTTTAATAAGAATTCTATCTAAATTCTTTAAAATTTGTCTATTGTAGGAATAAATGGTACTATCTATATCATGGGGGCAACCACTAATTAATTTTAATAGTATTTCTAATAACCATTCTTCATAGTTGGTTATTTGTATGAAAATCTTTACTTACCAATTTCAGAAAATATTTACCAATGTTATCGACTGTAACTCTTTATCTTGGATGGTTGTTAAGCCTTGTACACTCGCAAAATTAGCATTTATCAAAGTAACACTATAAATTCATTAATGTCTACCTCTGTATGTATATCGACCAGTTAATAACTACTTTGGTATCGATTTTCATACTTATGTATTAATCTATGTGCATCAATTTGCATTGATCTAAGCCTTTATATGTTTTATTCCCGTAATATTCCTCTGCTAGTTTGTCAATTCAAAGCGCATCTTCACGTCTTTATCATCTACCATATGTTGCCTTTAATTTAGGCCGTAATATCAGATTTGCTAATATCTTCATTAGTGATTATCGAAAAGACAGATGTGCATTATTTGTCCGTTTTCATTATGTTAGCATCGCGGAACTCTTTTAAATATAATGCTTCCTCTCTGTAGAACTGAGTGATTTTTTGGGGGTGAATTAATTCGTGTTTCTATAGATGTTTATTGAACTAAGGCAATTTCAGACACAATGCAACATTCGTGCAGCATTTAATGAGGTACCGACGATACGTTTGTCGCTCTTCAAATGTTTTATAGCGCAATAACATTTGTCCCCTCAGCAGGTTTCCGTTGAGCGATTCTGGGAAAAATGATTTCGTCCGTGAAAATTGGTTATTTACGCAAATTTCTGGAAGTAACTTAAACCGGAAACTTTCAACAACTTCTCGTATATGAGTGTGTATATTAAGAGTGTGTTCAAGTTTTCAGCAATTTTGATTTTAAAGGAAGTAAGATTTCTACTGCATGTTTCGTTTCTACGTTTAAAAACCAATGGAGCGGGTAGAACTTTAATGATATTGGGTTATCCGGAATGTTCATGCTGCTTGTTAGTCGTTCATGTTCCAAAACGTTCGAACACGCCAAATTTATCGACATATATAATATGCTTAAATTTTCAATTCGAGCACACTTCTATCACTTGAGAAAAGAAGTTTTAAATGACTTAATTCGTGTTAATTTTGCATCCTTATGAAAATGGAAGATTATAAGATGCATTTTAGACACTTGAGGTTTTTTAATTACCGTAAAGGCGTTGTGGTGTGGTGGATATCGATTCGGAACGAAAAATTGGAGAGCCGAGTTCGAATTTCAGTTGAATTCATTGCATTTACTTACGCACAAATAACTTAGGAAAGATATTAATCCGACTTTTCCCACCAGTTATGGGTTAAATAATTGGAAGATTGGGTTCTATAACCTTGGCTAGCAAACATTCTACCGCAGAAAGCAATGGCAACGTACTACGGGAGACATGATCGAGACATGATCCAAAGCGTGTATCGCGTATCGCACTTAACTGACTGAAAGCCAAAATTCTTTGAAAGCAGCAAAAAGTATATGTGCTGTTTACGGTGAAGGTGCTTTAGCTGATAGAACTGCACGAAAGTTGTTCGCTCAGTTTAGAATTGATGATTGTAGCTTTATTGATAGCAGACCGACGGTAAAAAATCAGCGGTAAAAAAATGTAATACTATGGATGACAGAAAAATCACCTTAATGAGTTCTTTGCCGAAAAACCACCGAAATTTTAAGAAGACGGAACTTTTAAGTTGAAGGAAAAATGGAGAAAGCTTGTGCAACAAAATGGTTCATATTTTGTTGAATAAATATTTAATGGCATAATTTTGTTTTTGGTTTTAATTTCCCTTGAAAATCAGCATAAACGGATGACCCAATAGATTCGTGTTCAAGAGACGAAAAACTAACCACACCTTCGCTATCGAGAGAAATAGAAATAAACAAATTCGATGAGAAAGATGCTGAAATGTTTTCAGTTCGAACCAATCCACAGAAAATAACGAACATTTGTTTCTGAATCATTTTTGGCTCGGGTTCAAAACTTTTCAGAATATTAACATTCTCGTAATACAATTTTATTATCAACCAAAAATCGTAAGATTATTCCACGTCTATCGTGGTGGCGAATGATGGCTAATTCTACTTCAATGTCCACGAATTAAGCAACTAGTTAAACCTATAGAACCAGTTTATTTGCAATAGATGTTGAACGAGGAAGCTAGCAAACAGAGACTGTGTTCTGTGAAAACTATCGATTTTCTCCAGAAGAGTTCAGGTGTATCAGAACTAGATATACACATGAGAATATTGCTGCAGATATTTGCGACAAGAAATATTTGAGAAAGAAGGTGAGTGCAAAAACTGGACACAGAATTGTTTTAATGCCACATCAGTTCAGGATGTAGACGCTCGTTTCTTTCTGCAGATTCCGTTTCTTTCTTAACTGTTAATTGCCATGACCTCTTGAGAAAGAGAGTGGAGTTGTTTCCCGCTGCCTTGGCTATTGTTTCAAATTAGGAGTTGGTTTTCTTATAGATTAGCTGCCACACAAGGCTATAAAGAGAACCAATCTATCTAGTTATTTAACCAATAGCAAGAATATTAGGTTAATTCCTTTTATAAGGGCATTTTATGTGAAAGTGAACGCAACAGATACTTAATATATCACTGAAAAACTCTGGAAATCTTTGCATAGACTTAATTCAACGGGAAGCAGAAAAGTTATTAATTTGATCCCACTTTCCAAAAATTGAACCAACTGATCAAATGTATTTTGGAATATGAACACATCGGGTATTGCTCTCGATATCAACGGTTAATCTTCAAAGTCATATCGAACAAAAACTGAGATTTCGAATCATAATTTTAAAAGTAGGTACGTCCTTTCTACTTAAGAAAATGATGCAGACACCATTTCTTATATCACGCGCATCTAAAATTAATATATGGTCCCACCCATTCACAGTCAGGTTAGCCAAATGCAGACGACAATTCTACTCCTGCAGCTTCCTCTCTCGCACTTCCCGTGGAACTCGCTCCCGTATTCTTGCTTTCCTGACGGCTACAACCTCCAGAATGCAAAGTCAATACTCATCTACTAACCACTGGACTCTAGCTCTCTCCCCTCCCCTGTATAACCTTCCCCTTCTCTCCACCTATGTATCTGTCATCGCACCTGCTTTCTCAGCTTTCTATTGTTCCTTTCTAACTAGTTTGTACTCCTCACTCTTTTCTAATTAATCTTTTTACATTTATGTAACCCCCTGCACATCAGTGGCGTTTCCGCCTTGCTCGGGGTGAAATGATTAAAAAAAATATTTATTTAAATAGACCTAACGAGTGTATTTGTGTATAACTTGCTACAACGATGTTTGGCGAATATGATAATTTTCCGTAGTAGGCCATTCACAGATGTCTTTTGGATAAAGCCACACTGCATGTTTCTTACTGAAAGTCAAACCAGTCATCTTTTCACAGAAGACTGGTTTGTTTGCAGCAAAAAATATTACAGCGCATATAGTTTGTATTGACTACTTTTATTGTTCTCAGTAGAGAATTTTTTTGTTGTCTGTAACAGAGAGGATTTAGTGATTGAGAAAAAAGTATGTCCTAGCATTACAGATACATTCGCGCCGCGGTGAAGATTCCCACTGAAAACTTTTTTAGGAAAAAACTTCATTTTTTCTTTTTTCATAAAACTTGCTGTTTTGCTCAATTCACGGACCAAAGAAAACAACAACCTGCTTTTTTTAACCAATATTTTTTGGTGTAAGAGGTGCTAGTGATTGTCGACTGATCCTGTCAAATATATAGTATTTCAGAAATACAATATATGTCTTACAACCTGTGTGTCTGTTTTTCTTTTGTTTTGTTTTGCTTTAAGAAACAGATTTATTTCCTAACAATTTATTCTTCTCTTTTTCACACACAAAATGTTACACTTATTTCAGAGTAAAGTACAATGTTTACAGATTCACTTGTGGCAGATAATTGATAAATGATCTAGTCTATCAGACCACTGATAGTTTTACTGGGTGACATATACCTGTAAACTATACTTAGCAAAACATACTGCATATAAATGTCGGACTGTTTTTGGCAACATTTTAAATTTGAAAATACCTGCACGCAATGAATAGAGATTAATTTCATTTAATATTTTTTAAATTATTTTCATTCCAAGCATACTATTAGATAGCGTGGTGTACAGGGTGTGAAAGTGAATGAGAAGTTTGAAACTAGAAAGAATTGAGGAAAGAAAAAAGGAAAAGGGATCAAAACAGAAGATGGTGACTGATGTTGCATTTACATTTTTGAATATTTTAGTTATCAGAGAAGCAAGAAATCAGATGAGGGTTCCACAGGCGGGAAGTGCGAGAGAAGAAACTGTAGAAGTGTTGGTTGCGTTTCGATAGTTCAATAGTATAACTGTGCGACCTAGTTGCCAATCTAGGAGTATGCTTAAATTCATGTAGTCGAAGCACCAAGAAAAAAAACTCATCAGAGCTGTCGCCATCAAAATATGTGTAGAAAAAGCAGGGAGAAACCACGTCAGGTCTGCGATAAAGTAATTGAAGTCGAGATGCTAGGTGAAGATCGATAGCATTACAGACCCTTCTTTGGATTTTGTTAAGCTTGAGGTGTAAAGCAAGAACACCAGAACAGATATGGCAAGAGTTTTTTTAACCATTGATTTGAGAAAGCGATTGCATACTTAGATATTTCTTAACGGAGAGCCGCATTCGTACTAAACACATGTTCGTTACATTCACTTACGTGAAAATTACCCTTGGAAATGGTATGAAATCACCTTTTCTCCCCCTACTATTTATGGATAAATAGCAAGACTGGCTGAGTTCTATAGCCTTGGGTGACCAACGGTCTAGGAGAAGGAATCTGAATTCGAAACATCTAACTATTGGTTAAATCTCAATTGGCTAAGCGTGCTGGATAAAGTTACATCACAGAAAGGTATGTAGAGAGAAGAGTTTAGATATGTTCTACTGTGCTTTCCTTCCTGGTAGCTCTTTTTTTATTTTTACAATAATGTTCACCTTATACAAGGCCCAAGAACCACTCGAGGTAGAGAGTTACTGAGTAATAGGTAAGAGGCACTGTTTATGAGGATACATAGGGAAAATAAACGTGAAACTTACACTGGAAGTGGTTGGCAGTATAGAAATAGTTGAAGTAACCCCTTAGGAGTCAGTTGGTCAAAGTAGCGGTAGACGGGTTGCTGGCTAACATTTAAGAGCCTGGTATGCTCTATTATTTAACCTATTACTAACGAGGAGTAGGAATGCATTCCTAGATTTCAGAATAGCTTCTGTTCTAAAGAGAACGCAACTACCTTGACCGAAATTTGAACTCGGCTCACTGATCTCACTTTCTGCGGCGATAACTTTTATGTTAAACACACATCAACTGTTGGCGCGCACCGTTTAATTCACTACGATACATTTCACTACGATCTAGTTATTGTCGGTAACAATGAAGGAATCTTCTATGCATCCACCGATGATCGAACACTACATTAGCTCCTCGATCCGGGTTTACTCGTCATCACGTCACCATTAAATATTTAAGGTAGGGACTAACAAGGTGAGTTATTATCTTGATATTAACGGATATCGTCAGCTGTTAAAGTTCTTTCGTTGAAAAGGTTCTTCAAGTCAAAGTGCTTTGTGTTATTGCGTTAATATTTTGTTATTAACGGCATTACTGCTGATCTTGGTACAAAGATTAACGAGGCATATTTAGCCTTTCAGTCCCAAGACAAAACAAGTCGAAGTAATGTGAAGATTACAGATTGTAATGAGTGGCTTAAATCTCATTGGTAATGAAAGCACACTTGCAAAATAGCAACTGGGGAATATTTTCGTCACATCATATTCGCTAATTAAACCAATATACTTTCCCAATATTATTTTTTGGTATGAATTATAATCTGAATTAGTAAAGCAATGGAAAGGTTGTAGTTTTACAACAGTATTCTCATTTTTGTACTGATGTATATAGTTTGTATCCTAAAATTTACTAAGCTGAGTTTAGTAGAAAACCAAAGAGAGAGAGAGAGAGAGAGAGAGAGAGAGAGAGAGAGAGAGAGAGAGAGAAATAAAAGAAGAGAGAAAAGAGAGAGAAACAGAAAGAAAGATAGAAGGAGAGAGAGAACGACAAAGAAAGAGAGAAAAAAAAAGAGAGTCGGTATTAAACTGCTACGTATAGAAAAACATATGAAAACCTTTTTCTTTACTGGGTTCAAACCTCGACCTGTACCACAGATAAAACGCAGCCTCAGTGAAGTGCCACGTCTTGCCGTCATTTTGAAATATAATTTGGCACTTGCAAGAGACGTTCGTTAAAGTAAGATACAAAGTGTTTTTCTAATCTAACATCATAATACAGTTTATACTTGTTCCTTCGTTCCTTAGTTAGCATCTCCTTTTAGTCTATATTAGAACGAACCAAATGCTACAAAGACAGTCATATAGCAAAGCATGCACAACTTCTTCTTCATGTGCCGTGTCCCCTTCAGGATGTAGGCGATCATGGACTTCCACTTGCCTCTGTCTCTTGTCGCTCTCAATAATTTTTCTCTTCTAAGCCCCGCTTCGTCAACCATTTGCTCAGACTTATCAAGTACGTCTCTTTTCTCCTGTCTCTCCTTTCATTTATTCGACTTGTGAGTATCAAGTTCTCCAGGCCTTCCCCATTCATTACATCTCCCAGGAACCTCATTTGTCTTTACGGGATATTTATTATCAGTTTTCTTCTCGTTTGCATACATTCCAACAGCTTATCGTTGCGCATGCGCTCTGTTCATGGTATCCTCAGCATCCTTCTGCAAAATCACATTTCTGCTGCATCAAGCCTCTCCATCTTTGATGAGATCGTCCAACATTCACTTACATACAGAAAGACAGATATCACATAGCAATCCAGCACTCTTTTCGTTGTTTCTAATGAGATTATCCGTTATTTCAGTTCTCTGGTTAGCTTCTGAAATGCGTCATTGGCCATGCCAATGCGTCTTTGGATCTCCTTGTCGCATTTTCCATCCTCTGGCAAAGACACTTCCCAGGTATTTGAATTTTTTTACTTGTTTTATTTTAGATTCTCCAACTTGCAGCTTGCATATTGGTCTCTCCTTTTTGCTGATGACCATACATTGAGGTACGCACAACAGCTTATACAAAAAGACTCACAGCAAGCACACATAAAATTGTGCACCCCTAGCATACACATTAGCACACACTACACATTCATTACTGATGATACGCCGAAGAAATCTTTCTCATTTCGGCACTCATTTGGGCACTGTGAGATTGACACAAGCGAGATAAAATACTTGCCCGAGAACCCAAATATGTCGACCGCAAAAAGAGAAACTCCTTAAGTGAGATACCTACATCCATAAATATATACGTATACATACATACGTTATACATACATATCGTTCCACCTGCATATATTACGCGCCCACTCATACATCCGTACATACACCGTAATTTATTTTCCCCGAACTTTATTTCTCTAGACGTTCTATACACTCTCTTTATCCCTTATGAGAACATTTATTATTATTTTGTATTCGACATTTTTTCGACGATATTGTTTAATTCTTCGTTTGGGGCTTGCAAAGAATCGTTTGCTCTTTCTTTCTCTCGTTTGCTTCTGGCTGAAACCTTATCTCCCTAAAGGGGTTTAGCAGTAAATGCCTTCATTCAACCTTTAACACAAGGCCGGCAACAGTCAGCAGTAGCTTGTGCAACACATTTTTAATACATAAATAACTGTTTGTAATTGACGAAAGAAATGATTTTGATGTTTCCGAAAGAATGTTCATTTTTTTATCCGGATCAATTTTCTAGATATATATATATTTTTTTAATCATTTCACCCCGAGCAAGGCGGAAACGCCACTGATGTGCAGGGGGTTACATAAATGTAAAAAGATTAATTAGAAAAGAGTGAGGAGTACAAGCTAGTTAGAAAGGAACAATAGAAAGCTGAGAAAGCAGGTGCAATGACAGATACATAGGAGGAGAGAAAGGGAACGTTATACAGGGGAGGGGAGAGAGCTAGAGGCCAGTGGTTAGTAGATGAGTATTAACTTTGCATTTAAATTTCTGGAGGTTGTAGCCGTCAGGAAAGCAAGAATACGGGAGTGAGTTCCACAGGCGGGAAGTGCGAGAGAGGAAGCTGCAGGAGTAGAATTGTCGTCTGCATTTGGCTAACCTGACTGTGAATGGGTGGGACCCAGTTGCCAGTCTGGTTGCACGGGTAAACACCTGTTGAGGAGGCATCAGTGACTTAAGCTCATCCGAGCAGAAGCCATGAAAATATTTATAGAAGAGACAGAGGGAGGCCACATTTCGACGATGGGAAGGTGGCTGCAGTCGAGTCGCCAGATCAGTACCTATCACATTACAGACTCTCATTTGGAGCTTGTCAAGAACACTGAGGAGAACGGCAGGGGCACCTGACCATAAATGGCAGCAGTACTCCATGCACGGACGGATGGTTGACTTGTATATATGCAGGATGGATTCAGGTGGAAAAAACATCCTGGATCGACATAGTGACCCAACCTTCTTAGCAGTAGATTTTGCTATGGATTCAATATAGTGGTTCCATTTGAGGTCTGAGGACAGGGTAAGTCCGAGGAGGCGTAGTGTGTTACTCTCCGGGAGAATCACCTGGTCCATGCTTCTGGGAGGCAGAAGAGGTTGCCTGTAATGGTTGACAGACAAGAGCTTGGTCTTAGAGGAATTGAAGTTGACAAGCCACTTCTTGCCCCAGTTCACCACAGAGTGTAGATCTCGCTCAAGGTCAGCAGCGAGATTATGTCTGTCCGCCACGACAGGTTTCTTACTGGAGCGGGAGTATATTGTAGTGTCATCTGCGTAGATGCCTACTTGGGACTTGATCTCATCTGGGAGGTCGTTGATGAAAATAAGGAAGAGCGTCGGGCCCAGGATAGAGCCCTGTGGGACACCAGCATTCGTGCTGTAGGACAAAGATCTTAGCTTAAGATGACGCATTGCAAAAGTTATGTAGCTTCCATGTGGTTTTCATAGTTATACCAGTTAAGTGACATACGTAATACACGCTTTGGGCGATCATGTCTCGAAAGAGACATGACTGACTGGGCAGAAGATGTATCCCGCAGTAGGTTGCCATTGCTTTCTGCGGTAGACTGGTTGCCGACCAAGGCTATAGAACCCAATCTGTCCTGTTATTTAACCCATAACTGGAAGGAAGAGACGGATTAATACCTTTCCCAAGGGTATTTGCATGTAAGGTAATGCAAGAAATCCAACTGAATTTCGAACTCGGATACTTGGCGTAAATTAATACAGCAAAAAGCTGTGCTTATGAGGCAACAATAATGAAGTAGTTTCTGTAACATAAAGACAAAATTTGAAGATAAAACCTGATTGAACTAGCAAGGTGGGCTGCATGAAGAACTTGCAGAAAATCATGCCAGGATAAGTGTCCCGGGAACACATGGTCAATGAAACGTACGCTGGGAAACTGAATTCTATTTTCATTCTTTTATCAGTTCACTTATTTTTCGATCACCAGTTCAGAATTCTTCAATGTGCCGTTTCCTTTCCTGTTGAAGTTAAGCAACGTCGAATGTTGTCAGTACCTAGATGGGTAAACTTGGATGTGCACGTGGTGTAATGGATAACGGCTCTAAATTATTAATCGAAGAGGCCAGTTCAGTTCCTCATATTTCTTTTTCTATCCGCCATATCTCTTCAGGTCGATCATGGCCCTCCACATCTCTCTATCCCTGGTGACTCTGAGCATGCTTTCTCAAACCCTGCCTTCACTTGCTCAGGCCTGTCAAGTATGTTCCATAAGCTTTCTCCTGTCTCTCTTTCCCTCTATCTGAGCTGTGAGTATCATATTCTCCAAACCCTTCTTCCTCATTACATGTCCCAGGTAGTCTTTTTTGATTTTTAGTATTAATTTCATTTTCGTTTCCCTCCTTCCTAAAATCTCATCATGCTCGATCCATGATATCCGCATCATCAAGTTTTTCCTTCATCTTTGATAAGATTGTCCAGCATTCACTGCCATATTGAAGTACAGACATCACATAGCAATCCAGTACCTTTTTCTTTGTTTCTAGCGAAAGTTTCCTGTCTCTCAATACTCTACTCAGCTTATGGAATGCGTCCTTCGCCATGCCAATTTGCCTTTGAATCGCTTGTGTCGCACTTTCCGTCTTCTGTTAGAACACTTCCAAGTATTTAAATTTTTCTACCTGCTAGATTTTAGTATCCCCCACCTGTAATTGGCATTGTAGGCTGCTTTTTTTGCTGATGACAATACATTCGGTTTTCTTGTAGTTTATTTGTAGTCCTTTTCAACTCTCTTTTAACTACCTTCTTGAGAGGTTTTGTAGTTTCTTTTCCCTGTATGCTATGAGCACTGAATCATCTGCGTATCTTATGTTGTTCAGATTGTGGCCTCCGATGACGAATTCTGGCATGATTTCTAGGGTCCTCGGAATAGACTCGCTGTATAAATTAAATAGATCCGGTGAAAAGACGCATCCATGTCTTACGTTCCTTTCTATTTTTGTATATTGGCTGAATTCGTTTCCTGTCCGTATGCAGTCGGTTTGCTGCCAGTAGAGATTCTTGATTATTCTAATGTCTTTCCTGGATATGTCGAGGTTGCTGAGCATTTCTAACTCTGCCCAAAAACCCTTTATTATGAATCGATTTCTTCTCACTCACTTACAGGTTAATGAGTAATACTTATATCACTATACCATTAATATCTTTAAAAAATTTTCTGGCTTTAAATAACCTGCAAAGAGCTGATAATCCCCAGACAATAATTAACGAAACCTCATTGTTAGGGAGTTTATTTGCTGCTTACCTCTGTCTCTCTTGCATTCAATATATCCTGTGAGTGTCTAATTCTCCAGGCTTTCTTTCCCCATTATACTCTTCGGTAATGTCAGTTGTATCTTTTGGATTAGAAGCATAAGTATTCTTTCTGCTTACACTTCCCATAAAATTTACTTTTTACTCTCATGTTTAGTCCAGCATTCACTGCTCTATAAGAAGACCGATATTACAAAACAATTTATCACTTTATATTTAACGAAAATTTTTCCTGTTTCTTAATTATTTACTTAGGTTTTGAAGGATTCCTTCAGCTATTTTAATTTGTATTTCTTTTTGATTGTTCATTTTGCTGACGACCATAAATTTTGTTTTCTTAAAATTGATGCTTAGTTCTTTCTTCTAGCTTTCTTTTAATACCTTCTGGAAAAGGACTTGTAGTTTTTATTCCATGTCTGCTATCAACACTGTGCCATCTTCATATATTGTTAAGATTGTGACCGTGAATAATGAACTCTCGGTAAAAGTTATAAGTCATGTCAGAATTGCTTTACTGTAAAAGTTAAATAAGTCTGATGAGAAAGCAGATTCAACGCCTCTTGCTATTTTTGTGCAAGTATTGAACTCATTAGCTTCACTTATAATATATAGTTACTTAAGTGCTATACCTTATACACGCTTAGGCGATCATGTCACTCTCGAGACATGACTGACTAGACAGAAGATTTTCCAGCCACTTCTTTCTACGGTAGACTGGTTGCTAACAAAGGCTATATAACCCAGTGTGTCCTGCTATTCAACACATAGCTGGAGGGAGAAGAGATGGTTTCATACCTTCCCCAAGGGTTTTTGCAACGAATTCAACAGGAGTTCGAACTTAGATTCGATCCGATATCCATTGTACCACAACGCACATTTATATAATACAAAACTGTGCTATAAACGTAGACTTTATAGACATTTTTTTCAGTAATCTATCCATTTTTTCTCTCTCTCTTCCCCACCCTCTCTCTCTCTCTCTCTCTCTCTCTCTCTCTCTCTCTCTCTCTTGAAAGAGTTATATATGTGTGTGCGTTCGTGTGCTTGTATAAAGAAAAAAAATTAAGGAATTGTACCAGGCGTAGCAATATATGTAGGTTACGTCAATTCCTTTTGACGTGTGTCGCGAACAAATGTCATATTTGAAAGATACATTTTCGTTTCATTTTTCGACAAGCATTTTTATTTTTGTGCAACATTTTTGATCATTGATTTTTGACAAGTTTCTCCGAATGAAACTGAAAAACAGAATGAATCGTTCGCCGTGTAATAATGGCAAATAAGCCCGCTTACCATTCTCTTTAGTTCAATGCCCACTGAATACGCACAATGAGTCCCTTAAGGCATACAAAGCAAAGGTTGGGAAGGAAGAGACTGGCTGTACAGTAGTGACCAACAACTGCTCTCGCAAACAACTGATGCATTTGTAAGTGACACCTCGCGTCTAGTAACTCATTAGGCTCGTAAGGGAATCTATTTACGGCAACCAACACAGCAAGGATGTGTTTTAGGCCAGATAACCTGAGAGATTTCTTCTCTTAGAATCATTGTCACCTCAAGGTAGGAGGGTCTAGTCTACCCTTCTTTTTCAACCCCCACTCGAGAAAGATTGATTTATGCCTTTACCAAGGTCATTAGCGCGAAGTGAACGACATAGAATCGAGCAGGAACTGAAGTCGGCGCGATTTAACAACATCTACGGACACCGAGTAGTGGAGCTGTGGTTGGCAAATTGCTTTGCCTTTGTGACCTTATAGCAGGCTTGTCTAGTTTTAGTAGTTGAAATAGTTGCATACATTTTTCATAAGTTTTTCATAATTGTACTCGTGCCTCTATATCAGCAACATCTCCCTATCAGCCTTCTTAGTGTCATCAATAAGCTCCTTGAATCCGTTATCAACAAGAAGATTGTTGATCACTTTGATAGAAATAACTTCTTCAGCAACAAACTGTATGGGTTTTGCTCTTTTAAATCAACTGCTAACTATCATGACACAGATAATCAGTAAAGAAGTCGATGATAAATTCATCACGACTTAAATAAACCAAAGAATTTTGGTGAGATGTGTCATAGGCGGTAGCTACACAGACTCCCCAGCTATGACATCCCCGAAAGTGGCTTCTTAATTATCAAATCTTACCTCTGAGGTCGGTCCATCTACGACGACTTTTACCTGAAACTCATGAGATCAATGCATGCTTCCCCATAATACTCTCTCCTCGGTCTTACCTTAATTCTCCTTTATATTTACTACCTATCCAGGAACATTCTCAGATCATTAGTAAATATCTATGCAGATTATACCACTGATTATGACTGCACCTCCGAATATATAGATCAGAGCCTGGCAGCCGATATTACTTTTGAACTAACTTTCCCAACTCAGTGGAAGAAAACTGGTTGGTGACATTCACTATCGTCAAGATTACGTGCATCGTCATGGAGTGTTAACGCGTTTACGTGGCCTTGTATGTGATTAATTGTTTTCAATCCAACAGTCCCTTTGCCACAGGCAAAAAAGTAGAAACCGAAAACACAATTTTTAACAGGAAACAAAGGATAAACCTTTGTTCATATTCAAAAGACCGGGGAGGTTTTTGGTTGTACGATAGACAAAACTACCAATTCCTATTGGAAGAGGGAGAGAAATAATTAGTGATAAAAAAAACAGAATTCAGACAGTCATTAGAATTATAGTATTGAAGTAGACGTTAGAAGTAACCTGAAACACAATCCTAAACAGGATACAATCAGTACTTCTGTTTAAAAGACAGAAGATAAATTTGAACCGGGCCTTAGCAAACGTTCGAAAACACTTTTTTGTCTGGAAGTATTCGGAAAATCTTTTTATTTTTTGCTATATACTCTTTTATTTTTAACGTATACTTTCTAATTAATTTGACGCCAATACTGAATTCTATGACATCGACTAAGACTGGAATATTTATTGATATTTGGACAAACTTATAGCCAAAATTTGTTCGGGTCGTAATATGCTGTCTTACAGTGAGGAATCTAGCTGTCACTGCTTTAATTGGCGGGAGGTCATCTTTCAGCTTAAACAGCTGGTTCATATCTATGACAGCATCTATTAAAAACTTCATAAAATGTGTTTCTTGTTGGTGAATGCGAATGATATTCACGAAGGATGTACGACGTAAGCTGCCAGATTGAAGTTAGTCAGTCAGTTATGTACCAAACTCTTGGGTGATCATGTCTCTTTCGAGATATGATTGACTGGGGATGGTTTTTCCGAAGTGGGTTGCCATTACTTTCTGCGGTAGAAAGACTATAGAATTGTCTTGAAGTTGCATAGTAAAGGTTTTAACGCTGAAGAAACGAGGATTCCTCGCTGAAATGGTCATACCACACAAGCAATTTTTGAAGTTTTATTTGAAAATATACATTTTGGCTTTGTAAGTAGATAATACTTTTTACATTGAGTCCTCTACCTGTATCATTTTAAATATTAATATGATCTGTTTGTAGATTTTACCTACATGCCACCTACTTTCTCTCTCTTTCTCTCTCTCTCTCTCTCTCTCTCTCTCTATATATATATATATATATATATATATATATACTAGGTGTGATATTTATATTTTATAGGCGCATTTTTTTTATTTTGTCAACGGCACCTGGATCATTTTTAATATTAATAAGAATAATAATAATAGGATCTGTTTGGGGATTTTACCTACATGTCAGCTACTCTTTCTCTTTCTCTCGCTCTCTCTTTCTCTCTCTCTGTGTGTGTCTCTCTCTCTCTCTCTATATATATATATATATATATGTATATATATACTAGGTGCGATTGACGCCATTTTATATTTTATACGCATTTCTTTATTTTGTCGACGGCACCTGTATCAATTTTAATATTAATAAGATTAATAATAATAGGATCTGTTTGGAGATTTTACCTACATGCCACCTACTCTCTTTCTCTCTCTCTCTCACTATATATATATATATATATACTAGGTGCGATTGACGCCATTTTATATTTTATATATGCATTTTGTTTATTTTGACGACTGTACAGTATAAGGGGTCAATAGGCACTGTCAGTGAGAAAAAAAGCACCATGGTGCAATACATTCTTCCAGAAATCTGGAAGCGGCATGCTGTACTGTTTGCCATTCGCGATGGCGGCTCCAATACAAACATTTCAGAGTGTTTGGGTGTCTAACTGAAGACAGTGCAGCGGATTCGGAAATAGTTGGAATGATATATCCAGTCAGCATCTAATTAGTGACGGAAACGTTATACCTCCATTCACCTTCCCACATCTCCTCAGACTCAGCATGGAGGCCTACATCAAGTGCTTTGTGGAGATAGTGCTGCCCTGGGTCAAGAGGGTGGCTGCTGGAAGACTATATCTGGCAACAGGATTCTGCGTCATGCCACATAAGCAGATGAATCCAGTCATGGAAGTCAGACATCTGGCCACCTGACTCTCTAACCAGCACCAACTTGAGTATTATGTGTGAGGCGCGGCTGATACGAACAAAACTCCTTGTAACAGTAAAAATGAGCTGAAGGCAATGGTACTATTCATCAGCTTAAACAAGAAGTAATTTAGACGACAATTCAACCATCGCATCTTGTAGATAGCTGCTAAGAATGTTAGTTCACTGTGTTGTATGGCACATTTTTTTCTCTCCATAATCTACCTTACATATCTATATGTAAGGTACATTCATTCATTCATGCTTAGAATATTGCCTACATTAAACGTTATAATATCATATAATAGAATATCATAATAAGATAAGTAAAATAAAGTTTACTAACTGATGAGATATTGTTCTTTCAATGTCGAAAAAATATACACTTTGGTAGTAGATTGTAGTTTAGACATATTCTAAAATATAATTTATAATAAATATTCATAGCTCTATTTCTATATATATTTCACTGTTCTAAATTAATGTTTTGAACGTTGTAAATATTTTCTTCGTTCCTTATTCATTCGGATTTATATATATATATATAGATAGATAGATATAGATATATGTATAATTATACCGGCCATAATTATTAGGCAACCCCAGTTTTTAAAAGAAATTATGTATTTCATACTATTTTTAGTGGATAATTCAAAATGAAAATAGAATGGTTCTTTTGCTATTATTATTTTGCAAAATTTTCAAGGCAAGAAAGCAAAGATGAACTCATCCGAATCAGCCTAAATTTTCTTCATTCATTCATTGATGAAACTGTAATATAGGTAATTAGTTAATATTTATAACATCATTTGATTAACAAAAGAACCATTTTATTTGCATTTACAATTATTGACTTGGCAATAAATACTAAAAATAGCATGAAATATAACATTTTTTAAAACACTGGGGTGACCTAATAATTATGGCCGGGAATGTATATATATTTAATGCTATTTAAAAGGTCAACAGATAACAACAACTCTAATATATATATATATATATAATATATATATATATATATATAAGAAAAAAAAATATAATATATATATATATATATATATATATATATATATAATATATATATATATATAAGAAAAAATTAAGATAGACGCGTTATTTCATGGTAATTACCATGAAATAACGCGTCTGTCTTAATTTTTTCTTATATTTGCTCTATATGTATTTATATGCATATATGTTTAGAGCTCTCGTAGAGAGTTATCCTACCATCATATGTAAAGGATACTCCTTTGGATTCTTCTATGTCCACAGGGAATGTTAATATATATATATATATATATATATATATATATATATATATTAGAGCCCTTGTTATCTGTTGGCTTTTTAAATCAGCCCACTCCGAGTAAACCTGCTTTCTTCTCCATTAGTTTGTATATCTTATAATGGTGGTGATGGTTTTGCGATGATTATGCATCGAGCTGGTCATAGATGTTTGTCGGGAATTGTGAGATTAGCGAGCCCTTACTGCTGTTTCTTTGTTAATACTTTTTTCCCCTGATCAAAGTGGCATCGAAGTTGAGATTGTGCTCCTATGTATTGCAGCGAACCACCAGTTCGTTTAAAGTGTTCGTAGGCAGCGTTTATCAGCAATCCTCATTTTCGAAGTGATTTAATTCAGAACAACAATTTGCAACGATAGTTCAATAATAAAAGAACATATATTGTACACAAAAACATATTTAATATTTTGCATAATCCCATCTCTTTTCAATGCCTGCAATTTCGTGGTGAATATTATTGATAGAGGAGTGCGACATTGCCGTAAAAAATGATGGCAAAATATTTATATCGATAATAATATATCGTCTAATATAACGGCAACATGTATATTAATGTACCGACATTAAGACATGAGAAAAAATCCTCTCCGCCACCTGACAGGTCACACTCCACCCACGTCTATTGAACAGGTGAAGAGGCTCATCCCTTGTTTCCTGTTTAGGATGTGGTTTCCGGTTTTTCTCTTTTCCAATCTTTTCACTCTTACGTAGCCCCCTGCGTATCAGTGGCGTTTTCACCTTGCTTGGGGTGAGATGCTTATCTATATATATATATATATATATATATATATATATATATATATATGTTAATCATCCACATACTAGCCTGTTTCGCTGTATCACAGCTCATCAGTGTGGCTAGACATATCCACTTGTCTCTGGCCGGGATCGAAACTCGACCGATTTGGTGTCAGTCGGAGTTTCTACTCCCTAAGCCATCGGCGCAAGGGGTCAGAGAAAGGAAATTTTAACGTCTTGTATGTAAGCAGTGTATACAGACGCCAGTCGCCGAGAGAACTCAATTCATTTCTGAAGAGTCACGCATTATAGCCGAAGTGGAAACTGTTTTTAAAAATTTTGTTCTCCATATATATGTGTGTGTGTGTGTGTGTGTGTGTGTGTGTGTGTGTGTGTGTATAGATGTCCAGTCCGTAAACGGCGAGGATAATCCAACAAGATCAATTTAATATAAAATATTAAGGGTTATATGTATATAGAGTGCTCAATGGATGCTATCCAGAGCAATATGATATTTATAAAGGAAAACTCAACATGTCATTTAGATTGGTTATAAATTATAATTCATTATAATGTGCTAAATTTAGCTCATTGAAATGAATTATAATTTATAACCCATTTAAATGACATGTTGAGTTTTCCTTATATATATATATATATATATATATATATATATATATATATATATATATAATGTCCAGTCCGTAAAAGACGAGGATAATCCAACAAGATCAACTTAATATAAAATATGCTATACAGAGTAATATGATATTTATAAAGGAAAACTCAACACGTAATTATAAATTGGTTATAAATTGTAATTCATTTCAATGAGGTAAATTAGCTCATTTCATCATTTTATAGAAATAAATTACAATTTATAACCACTCTAAATGACGCATTGAGTTTTTCTTTATATATATATATATATATATATATATATATATATATATATATATATATAAAAGTATTTTTGGGCAGCAATCTTTCATTTAAACATGTTTCGTTAAAAACGACGGAAGGAAGTTTTTATTAATTTTCGATTTAATTTTTCCATTATTTTACATGTTTTCTTTTTACTGGAGATAAGTAATGTAAAAATGTTCCATAATTTTCAGCCTCTTTATAGGCTATTTTAAGGATGTTATTTTTCTTACTGAAATTTACTTAT
>JBBBDQ010001130.1:1575000-1707500 GCA_037127315.1 Ascarosepion bandense | reverse complement strand
TTGGCATGGCAAAGAACGCGTTCCAGAAGCTGGGTAAGTAGTAACATACAGGAAATTTTCATTAGAAACAAAGAAAAGAGTGCTGGATTGCTACGTGATGTCAGTTCTTCAATACAGCAGTGAATGCTGGAGAATATAATCAAAAATGAGGACAATTTTGAAGCAGCGGAAATGTGGTTCTACAGAAGGATGCTGCGGATATCGTGGCCTGAAAACAATAAGTACCACGCAAGCAACGATGAGGTGTTGGAAAGAATGGCAACGCAAAAGAAATTAATAGTGAACATCAGGAAGAGACAACTGAAGTTCCTGGGAAATGCAATAAGGAAGGAGAGCTTGGAGAACCTGATACTGACAGGCCAGTTAGAAAGAAAAAGAGACAGAGGAAGGCAGCGGGTAACATATTTGCAGGGCCTGATCAGGTGAATGACGGAACGGGGGTTGCGAGGTGTAACAGGAGCAAATATACTAAGAGCCACCAGGGATAGGGTGACGTGGAGAACAATGATCGCCTACGTCCTGAAGGGACAGAACACTTAGAAGAAGAAGAAGAAGAAGAAGAAGAATGGAGGAGGAGATGGGGAATTAAACTAAAGAAACAAAGCAACTCATAACTTATTTACAAAACGTCCTCCGCTTCCTTCTATACACAGAAAGATCACAGACTAGTGAATAATTTTTATTACTCCGACAAACTGTTGAATGGTTTCTCAGGCCCCAGTGGCACGTTGATGAAGCATCTCTGTATTATTAATGTCTGTTGCATAAACCAATTGTTTTAGGTTGCTTCACAAATACAAATCCAAAGGATTTATGTCGGTATATCGTGCAGAACATGGAACCCGTCCTCTCCTACTTATTCCTCTTTCATGGTCGATGTCAGCCAGTGCATCACGAACAAGGTGACTAAAATGTGCTGGACTCCAATCATGCTACTTTCTATTATCAGAAACTTTGATAAAAAAACATTAAAGAGGCCAATGAGCATACAACCCCGAGCTAAGTTAATTTGGCATAAAACTAAATGCAAAACAAACATAAACTAACCTATTTTGGACAGAGTTGCCAATGTTTAATTCCCAACTAGCAGTATAGCCCGGCGTTGCTCGGGTGTAATGAAAACTTTAAAACTAATCCATGGTCCTGGAGCTCAGATTCTTTGGACGTTGACACGAAAGACTAAAAATCAATAGTTGTTTCTCGTTAAAGCGAAACCGTTGACTGAAAGAAAAATGAATGGATGTAAGTCAAATTTTGATTTCCTGGTATCAATACCAAATTAGTTTTTTCGTCGTAAACTGGATTTTGAAGGCTTAATAAGTCGTCTGAGTAAACGGTATCATGGCTGAGACTAAGAACTACAATTATACCTACTTAGAGCCAAACCCGAAGCAAAAACTAAAATAAAAGGGCCCAAAAAAAATACAGACATACAGGCAGATAAACAGACACACACACAAACATCTTGCTTTATATATATATATATATGTTTATATTATCGGTTTTTTGCACTATTGTAAGAACTGCAACCTTGGAACTTCTGAATATCGTTTCTTATGTTATTGTCTATGAGTGTATCAAATTTGATTAAAATCGGACCACTCTTTCTATAACCCGATTTTTTCGATTATCGATTTTCGATATTTATCGGGGGGGGGGGCTCGACACAAAACCTAGCTAAGACACTCACAGACGCTTATAGTACAACTGTGTAAATTTTCAAAAAATCGATTCAGCCGTTTCGGAGTCTATAGGTAACGGACGGACACACACACACACACACACACACACACAGACAAAGTTCTATTTATAAATAAGTTTAGATATCATGATGCCTAACCGGCATCAAAATGCCACTGTATGTCAGCTCTTTTCACTCGACAGATACGCGCAAGACTCATCCCTCCTCCTATCCTGATTTTGCTTAAAGAAAAATGACAGGAGGTAAAATTAGAATAGAATTCCTTCTGTAGTCCATATTACGTGTCACATAACACATAACAAGCACAAGAACGCACAGAGCTTAGCCTTAGTTAACGATGGTACCAGATTGCTACAAACAGAACTGGCCTCAAGGACAAAGAACTATCTGCACAGCATCCAAACCATACTGTCTTCAATAAACTTGCACAAAAAGGACTTTGACCTTGCAGTGGAAGAAGGCAGAAGCTAGAGTCTCTACCGATTCACCGCACCGGACGTAGTTAAGAAAATTTCTTAAGACGACTGAAAAAAGATTTTACCGACCCAAAGAACTCTTCACATCACCATCCAGGGGAACGTTAATTTCATAGCTCTATACAGGGAGGGGCGAACAAAAAGAGAGATCTTCCTTAAACAAACTGATTTATTCTTTTTACATTATCTTCGTTGAAGAACGCCAGGGGAGGGATTGTACGGAAGCCGCTATTTGCTTCTTCAAACATCATCCATATTTGTTGGGATCCCTGTCCCAGCGATACCACAGTTAGCACCCTCATGGCGGTTTTCAACGGATTTTGTGTGGACTTTTTGAAATTGAGAAAATGTCTTAAATCTCTTATTTTGCAAACTTGCGTTAATGCCCTTTTCCTCTGCTCCCTCGGCACCCGGAACAGGATTTCCCCTAAATTATAGATGGATTTAAGTTTTTTCTTTTCTTCATTTAATTTCGCCAATAGACTTCTTTGACTTTTTTCTTGTCCAAATTTTTAGGTGAATCAACCGGTGTATGAAGTTTGGTGTGTTCGTCGGTGTTATCTTCTTTGATAAGATTTTGGTATGAGAGCTGTTTTGAGGGTGGTTATCTTGAAGGGTGTGTGTGATAAAGACTTTTTTTTAACTGGAAACGGGTTTATGTGTTTTAATTGGAGATGATGGTTTCTAGAACCTTTTAAACTTTAGCAATTTTTTCAGTTGTCTTAGTTTCTCCTTTTTCTAAAACTTTGTTCTTATCTTACTTTCATTGCTTTCATCTTGTTGGCGTATCTGGCAGGGTCTTTTACCTTGGAACAGGTAGAAAGAGTGACACTGTGCGTGTCTTTGCTCGTGGTGGCTGCTAGGAACTCAGATCTTGCTGTCTGGATCTTCTCTCTGGTCTTCCTAGCAACTAGCGATTCCGTTTTTTACTTCTCCGTTACCGCACAAGCGGCTGGCAAATGCTTTTTGGGAAATGGGGGTTGAGCATTGGACCTAACCCGTGTTTTTACCACACCGGTCCCAGTATTTGCATGCCCCTCACAGGAGAAATAGAAATAAGATACTCAACGAAAGGGGGATTTTGGTCCAGAACTCCAGATGCTTTCTTTACTTGGCAAGAAGAAGAGACCAGTCTCTCCACATTTCCAAAAGGTTGGTTTCCGGCCGATCAAAATGACCGGCAGTTACTGGTCTACATCCAGGCAATTGGGGACGGAGATGAAGGCAGTTTGATCCACTATCATCTCAAAACTTCATCCCTCGTTCCAATTCGTCAAAGGTAGCACTGAGTATGTTCTACTGCATAGGCTGCTAAGTACATTTCTAAGCCTTGAGACGGAACCTCATATACTGATACTTGCTACTTCACTTGTCCTTATGTGTGGAATATGGTTTTTTTTTTGTTTATGAGATTTTGTCTAGAAGCGTTCCCACAGTTAGCATCCGTGGGTAACAGTACAACTCATATAACCTTTACCCTTTATTACATTTTGGGGTTTAACCCCAAAAGATATCAAAGATTTTATCACGGTGCCTTTTATGGTGCGACAAATTTGCGCGAACGCTTGTTAACGATAAAGACAGACAGAATTCTTTTTTCAACCTTATCTAATTCCAAGGAGTCTACCAAGAGCTGTAATGTTGATTATATACTTCGAAGAGGAGGAATTCCAGCATGAGGGTGATTTCTTGGCCGCTACATAATCTTTGCTGCTGTTGGCGTCGTTGTTCTTGTCCTTTTTATTCTGGGTTTTCTTATTTTTGTTGGTGTATTTTTGGTTTCGAAATTTTGGCTATTTGCGGCCACCATACTTTTTGCATTTTTCGTTTTGTCGTCAATGGTAGCACCCTCCTGATTTTTTATTTCTTTATCCGGTGGTTCTGTTAGTTTTTTTTTTTGTTTTTTTTAATCAAGGAAGGTTTGAACAGACCAACTTTTAAAAGATGTTTGCTTCTTTTTTTGACTTTAGTGTTTTTTCTTAATAGGCAAAACAAAGAATATACAATTTACCAAAAACAAAAACAAACAAAAACAATAAAAAACAAACAAACAAACAAATTAAGACACATATTAAAGTAAAAGTGTAAGAAAAAACAAAACTAGTTTATCGTACAAACATTAACACTAAAAAAATTAAAAGGAAATTACAAAAAGATATTACGAGTTAAAATCAAAGAAAATTACTTCAAAGACACGAACAATAAAACAACGCAAAAGGGGGGGGGAGTTCTTTTGAATTAAACAATTAAAAATAACTAAATGAATGAAAAATATTTATAAAACAAGGAAAAGTGAAAAATAAGGCTTACATCAAACGCACGTGTAGTGAAAAAATGTTCGCTTGTCAAGAAAACAAAATAGCCAAAATAAACCGAAAAATGAAAAGACATTTGACAGAAAGTATAGCTTCAAATAAAAATTAAACTGGAAAAGAATATAGAAAAATAGGTGTTAAAGACGAGCGTTTTAAGAATAAGGAAAGAAAAATTTAAACACAACAAAATTAAAAGCAAGAAAAGAAAGAAAACTAAATCAAGAATACTAGTGCAACAAATAAAAAAAGGTTACACCAGAAAAATAAGAAAGTGAAATTAGCTTATTACCCGGGGACGGTGAACGAAAATTGAAAATGAAGAAGAAAACACAGATACATTGATGTAAAAGTAAATGTAACCAAATAATTTAAAGCTTTTTTTAGCAGTCTTTAAAAAATAAGTTAAATGAACATGAAATCAGAGGAATAGTCTCGTCAAGACTTAAATTGTTAGACAGAATTTAAAGATTTTATCAAAGCAATACTCTAGTCTCTTAGCAGCCTACTGTGACTATTCTCGGCGTCATTATTATAATTTTTGATTCAGTCGACGTCAAACTCTATTCTGAAGAGATGTGTACATCTCCCCCAAACCCTTCTTTTTGGATATGTACTTTATTTAGTCGATATTTTTTCCCGACATGGGCCCACTTCTAAAGTTTCAGTTGGATTATGATTTCTCTTACCTAGGCGCTGTGTTGCAGTATTTGTATTAGGAATAGGTACTTCAAAAGTACTGTAAAGCATGTCAATCGGTAAATGAAATTGTATTTTTTTTTTTTTTTTTTATAAGCGTTTCACCCCGAGCAAGGCATGTCACTGCCACTACTGTGCAGGGGGCTACGTAGAGTGGAGAAAGGCTGGTTAAATATAGGAAATAACAGAGGGTGGGTGATAGGCGGGTGAGGATACCGAGAATGAGGGTTGGGTAGATGAGAGTGTTGTGAGAATAGTTGGGAGTTAGTGTGATAGGAGGTGTCTATTGACCCTACATTTAAACACCTGGAGATTGTAACTGTCGGGAAAGCAGACTTGTGGAAGGGAGTTCCACAGGCGGGAAGCGCGAGAAGATTGCTTATTCTGTGCATATCTAAACCCCAATTGATTTATATGTCTTCTAAGACATAAGAGACCACCTTCGACAATGTACATCATTATAACAATGCATTGTGTTATTCTTTTTTCCTGCCAATCTTCCATTTCGGCTTTACAATTTTTAAAGAAACTTTTAGCACCGATCTTAAATAATCTAGCGGTTGGAAATTTTGAATTATTTTTTAATCTCTAGGCAACAATTTGTCGGAAATAGATAACAATTTTCTAGCAAACATGATCTCTGCAGGTGACATTTTCGCAGTGACGTTTGCATTTTAGTCATTTGATATACTATAACACTAATTTGGTAAATAGAAAAATATGATAATAATTGCATGTGAAAGCAATATGATACTATAATATTGCATGTAGAGAAATATGGTACTATTTTAGTACGACGGAGCGAAAGAAATTATTACGAGTGGCATTATTAATTGTGCAGATTACAGTCGCAATATGAGTACAGTGAAAAAAAATATTTATTCCAAAATTTTTAAAATCTGAAAAACTAGCTGAAAATAGAAGAGAATAAAAAGGAAAATATATTTTGCAGGTGTAAATCAATAGATCAGGCGAGGTCATCATTGGCAGCCATTATGTAACTGAACGAAAAACAAATAACTAAGAAAGACACCATTGGAACCCTCAAAAACTTTTAATGAGGTTAAGGAACGTCAAATCCTTAATTCCCGAATTCGCTGGGAAAGGATTTGACTTGGGAAATAGATGATGAACCAGAAGAAGAAGATAAAAAGAGATGACGTCGCCAGAAATATTATTTCATTGGTTAAAGCAAGGGGAGAAAATAACTCTACCTCAAAGTGTGGAGCGGAAATAATTTAATTGGTTAAATGCATGGACACCCGTGTCTGTCATGCACCCCAAGAAAATTTAGGACAGGCATAAAAACTAGAGCCCAGAGGGCCAACGTTAGAGTGGTCGCTGTGCCGAGCTAAGGCAGACAGGACGAATTGACCGCCGCCGTCACGAAGATCCATCTTCGGTAGTCTCCGTAAAGCCTCGGTGGAAAGCTTGAATATGACATTTTGAATCGTCACAACTTGAAAACTCCGATTGGAGTGATAGATGTTACCAACCGAGAATTTAAATTAATGTTGAGAAGACAAACATTACTCTTAATTGAAGACTTTCGCCCCATTGTAAGGATAAGAAATTGACGTCTGTTATATTCAATTTCTATTAATAACTAAATATATATATATATATATATATATATAAAGACTTTTCCGCAACTTATTCAGGCGTCATTGAATTTATTTTTTGGCGCCGTTTTTCATTAATCCAAATGTGTACGCGCGTCCGGTCTGGTTCGGCATGGTAAAGATACAGCTAGCAAGATTTCAACGTGAATTCAAAATTCACAGCGTGGGCAAGGAGGAACACTGTTGTAATAGACGATTTAAAGACCAGCTAGTGTTGAAGCCATCACGACTAGCGATCGGAGGGCGGCATCATAATACACTTAATACTTATTGTTGCATCTTCTGCTTACAAACCCTTTAGCTAATTTTAATGCTCTTTTAAAGGTTCCAACAGGCCTCTCAGTTTAACAATTCGATCTCTGATAATAAATTGGCATTGTCAAATGTTCAACCCCATAGTTTTTGCAGAAATTTTATAACACATTTCCATTAACGAATACTGTACTTTTAGGTACTCCAAATATTGCAAACTGTTTGCGTAGCAATTTAATCTTTATTGTGGTAGTCAGTCGTTTACTCTTCAATATCTTGGGCTATTATGAAATTGTCGACCCCATTTAAATAATATGAACAAATCTGGTTAAAAAAAATCTATATGGAGTCTTGTACAAGGTTTATCAACGCTTAGTAATGTATAATAATTTCTAGATGGTAATTTTACTGCCTAATTATAACCCTCACAGTTTCTAACTGTATTTTTAATATATTTGTCCAGCTTTGGTCAATAAACGTAGTTTCTTATCAGGGAATTCATCCGCACACTTTCCGGATGTCCTACGTGGAATTGTTTCAAAATTCTATTTTTTTTTTAACCATAACGGAATTACCACTCTTTCCGTGTACAAGAGGACTCTATCATAAATAGAAAATGCTGTAATACTGATATGAGTGTTACTTTTAGTTTTACTCCATTTCCACTTAATGTCATTCATGGTATTTTTAATAAACGTATAATTTTTAGAAAGAATTTTGTTATCGTCTGTCGTTTTCATGCAATACTTTAATAGTGTTACACACAAGGCTTTTAATTTGGCTTTCGAATTCAAATCAAGAATCACAATGTCTTCAAAATCTTTACATTTTGATATCAATCTGGACGTACTATCTGCGAGTCCCAATTTTTTGGACGATTTTCTTCCTTGAAATCATAGTTTAACAAAATCATAGCCCAACGCTGTAGTCTGATTGCAATATGCGTAAGAATCTTCTTCTTCTAGGTGCCTCGTCCCTTCAGGACGTAGGCGATCGTGGCCTTTCAAGTCTTCCTATCCTTGATGGCTCTAAGCACGCTTTCTCCTGGTACATCACGCAGCCCCCGTTCTGCCATCCATCCGTTCAGGCTTGTTTTCCCCTGTCTCTTCTTCCCTCTATCTCACCTGTTAGTATCAGGCTCTCCAACCCCTCTTTCTTCATTGCATGTCCCAGGAACTTTAGCTGTCTCTTTCTGATGCTCAGTATTAATTTCGTTTCCATCCTTTCCAAAACCTCATCATTGCTCACATGCTCGATCCATGATATCCGCAGCATCCTTCTGTAGAACCACATTTCAGTTGCTTCAAGTTTTTTCCTTCATCTTCGATGATATTGTCCAGCATTTACTGCCATATTAAAGAACTGACATCACATGGCAATCAAGTATTCTCTTCTTTGTTTCTAGCGAAATTTTCCTGTCTTAATACTCTATTAAACTTCTGAAATGCGTCCTTCACCAGGCCAATTCGCCTTCGCAATACAAACTTTTTTCTTATATCATCACGTGAAATTTTTCTACCTCCAAAATTATAGCCAGCGTTTCCGCTTCAATTTGACTGTAGAATTTTCGCGTGTTTTGTCTAACTTGGGCGACTGCTTTCACTGTACCATCTCTGAATTTATGGTTCTATTACTGCTCTTATGTCATATTCGCTCGTATTCGGCGTTACTATTATTTGTCGCTGCGGGTCGTGATGTGTCAGAGATAACTCTAAAGTCAGCGATTTAAAATTTTTTGCAAAGCTATTTTACATTTTACCGACCAATCCCATTTTGTACCCTTTTTACGCAATTTGTCCACATTTGGCGCATGATGATTATAATGATTTCCTAATCCGAGGGTTACTAATTTGTGTATTACTTTTCCACCTCCAGTAGCTTTCTTTGTAATCTATTTTTCGCAACTAAAATATGTCTTGGTTTTAAATGGATAGTCCTTTCTGAAATTAAGCATACCGCACCCATAGCATAAGGTAGTATTTGTTCTTCGGATTTTTACATTTAGTAGTACTGGCTTTTTTTTTGTTTTTGACTAGTTGTACTTATGACGCATCATTTTGTTCGATTTTTGCTGTATTGTGTCTTTAAAGAGACAATTTTTGGCACTCTTCCGCAAAACTCTGCTTCGTATAATTTTGTAAGAATAAGAGAGTGTATTTCTGCACTGTTGCTTAATGTTAAACCTTAACGAAGATTAGACATTTAAATCTATCTAGAGGATAGTTAATCAAGTTTAAATTTCTCACACTCATTATTGACTTTTGTTAAAGATAAGGAATATAAAGATTGTCTATAATTTTTATTGTTCCAAGCACTTTCGCCAACTTCTATTGACATTTTCAAAGGTGATTATTTCTCACGTTTTGACTGTTAATTTATGTTGTATTGTTTTTGAAAAAGGAGCGTTTATTCGAAGTTCTCACATGCCGTGCGCAACTGTAATTCACATGGGCATATTTTATATTAAAAAGCTTTCAATACTCTATTTGCATTATTTAATGTGGGGAGAAATAATTGATATATAGGGCCTCCCGAATATCGAGATATTTCTGATATTGTGATTTATATAGAAATCTTGTTTTCCTGAATTGTAAATTATGGGTTAATAAATGTGTTTTTATGTCGATTTGAAAAGTGACGTACAAGGTGTCTACTCAAGGAGATGTTAGTGTATCTAGACACTTGATTTGTGACAAGAAACCGTCTTGTACTGTGCAGTGAGTTTGATACACTATATTGTTCATCGTTAGTTCAGAGTTGATGTGCTTACTCTGATTAAGGACGACAAGGTTTGCGGTTTTCTCTTTTCTGTAATATATTATAAATTTTACATGTTTTTCAGGAATTACGTCAGAAATATGCTGTTTAATAATTATTCGTAAAGCGAATTCGTCTTGCTTATAATTATTGTGTACTTGGTTGCAGTAAAATATGTTGATATTTTGTTGTGTGCTATTTTT
Source organism: Ascarosepion bandense (assembly GCA_037127315.1). Classification (NCBI taxonomy): domain Eukaryota; kingdom Metazoa; phylum Mollusca; class Cephalopoda; order Sepiida; family Sepiidae; genus Ascarosepion; species Ascarosepion bandense. The sequence goes on along the minus strand of JBBBDQ010001130.1, from coordinate 1,697,477 downwards.
ATCGCTTGTGTCGCGTATTTTTTGTAAGCATAATTTTATTTGCTTATTAATTGTGTAGTTGGAAAGATTATTGTTCACTTATGGTTGGTTTAAGTGTTTGAGTTCGCTCAAAAATATTCTTTGGGAAGTGGAATTTTGGTGTGTTCTATTTAAGAAGTTTGTTATCACTGTTTTCTTTTATGACTTTCTGGGCATCGGATATCATAGTTTATCTCCAACAAAACGGAAAATGTTAGGATATAAAAAAGTTATTAAACTATTAATTAAATCTTCCTTGTTAGCCGTATTTAATGATAAATATATATATATATTGTAATTTTGTTATACAATGTTTTATAAAAGCAGAATATCACGACACAAAAGTTTTTATGTTTCAAAACAATACCATTCTTCTTCAGGTGATGTGTTAAAATAAATGTTGAAAATGATTTGTTTTTAAAACATAGATGAATTCATGTTTATTTAAAAAATTAAGGAGTGGTCGTTGGAGAAAATGCTTTAGGTGTGTCAATATTGTTCAATCAAAAATGAGAATTATGTAACCATGGATATTTGATATTTAGGTTATGAAAATGGAGCATGTATTGTATATTATGATATACTTACTTAGATTGTATTAAAAATAACAATTAAGTATTGTGTGGGTCATTTATTTTAGTAAAATAATTTTCATTTTTTTAATTATGTTGATGTGTAACTTATAAATGAAACATTGTAATTAATTAAATTTTAAAGAAAATTATTTTGTCTGAGTAAGGTACATAATGGGACCACACAATACTTAATTAGATAAATAATTTTTAACAGCAAGTTGGATTTTTTAAAAAGTACTTCTTGTGTGAAGGGCCTAGAATGTTTATGTTACAATTATGATTAAACAATTATGGTATATTAATGTATATTGTAGTTAAGAAAAGTAATTAAGTATTGTGTGGGTCTTTTAGTTTAATAAAATAATTATTAATTGTTAAGTTATATTAGAGCATAAGTTACAAATGAAACATTTTAATTGTTGTTTTTAATAGAATATAACTAAGTATACCATAATTATCTAATCCTAATTTTGATCTAAACATTCTACCCCATTTACTCATAGATAGTAGTCCAAAAAATCTCTTGTTCAATAAAAAACAAAACCTAAAATCTGTTAATAATTATTTTCTACCCATTTTAAAAATCTAAGGTTCCACTATATATCTTATCCGGACATAATTAAAAAGTGACATGTCTACAGCCAAGCCATCCTGTGCCTTTTATAACCCAAATATTAAATCTCCACGGTTATATAATTCCCATTTTTGATTGAACAATATTGACACACCTAAAGCATTTTCTCCAACTACCATTCTCTACTTTTCTAAATAAACATGAATTCATCATATATTTTAAAAATAAATCATTTTCACCATTTATTTTAACATATCACCTGAAGAAGAACAGTATTGTTCTGAAACATGAAAATTTTTGTGTAGTGATATTATGCTTTTATAAACCATTGTAATAACAAAATTACAATATTAAGCTCCACTCTGTATCGAGCACTCTTTATAAAAGTAAATGCTTGAACAGTGGGTTTTAATCTATGTGTTCTTTCTTCTTTTGTAATATATGTATATATAATTTATAACATGAATATATTATAATATCACTACAAAAGTAACCATTTGTGACAACGCTATCTGTGTCTTATCAATTGATGAGGTTTATTTTAAGGAACTTGAAATAAATTCATCACTTGATAAGACACACATACCTACTTTTGTAGCGATATTATAAAATATTTATATTATAAATTCTAAATAATTATTATTCGCTATACTGAGCTTTATTGAGCACTTTTTAAAGAATAGTGCGTCTTTGGATACGGAATTTTATTCTATCCGTATCTCCTCTACACACACACACACACACACACACACACACACATATATATATATATATATATATATATATATATATATATATACTATAGTCATACAGCGAAACAGGCTTGTATGTGGATGATTAATATATTATGCTCTCATTACGATTGAGCTCTCTGGAGAAGAAAATTTTAAAAACAGTTTCCACTTCGGCTATAATGCGTGACTCTTTAGAAATGAATTGAGTTCTCTCGGCGACTGGCGTCTGTATACACTGCTTACATACAAGACGTTAAAATTTCCCTTCTCTGACCCCATGCGCCGATGGCTTAGGGAGTAGAGACTCGGTCGAGTTTTCGATCCCGGCCAGGAGCAAGTGGATATGTCTAGCCACACTGATGAGCTGCGAAACAGGCTTGTATGTGGATGACTAATATATATATATATATGATACAGTTCTCTTCCTACATTGAGAGCTCTTTCATTAAGACCTGAATAATATTACTATAGATATGTACACCCTCCTCATATGTATATTTATTAATTTACGTCACTATATATATATATATATATATATTCTTTGGCGTAAATCCTTTCTCTGTCGACAGAACGAGTTTGTTAAGTCGTTGGACTTGTTCGGGTACATTTTTAACACTTACCACCCCCTCTTTCAACTATTTATTTTTGTATATACTTTATACAATTGTATATATTTAATCATTTCCCCTCAATTTTATCCCCCTCGCTAATTGTTTATACGCCTCTGTTCCCTACCCATCGCTTTTTGATCACGTGAATATTTTTTCGTTTTTTCTTTGATCACTACCAACGGTTCTCTCCTGATGTGTTGTTGGCGAAAGGGAACCCTTTGAGAGATGTTTCCGTTTGTGATTTTTAAAGCAATTTATATATATATATATATATACTTCATCCACAGAACACATGAATTCCAGATGAGAAGTGAGTGAAATATATATATATATATATATATATATATATATATATATAAGGTGCACGAAGTCTGGGTGTATTTTTAAACAATATTCAGTTGACCTCAAAGAAGTTTCCATCGGATAAGTTATTTTTGAAAGAGAAGAAAAGCCTTCATGCTATCCAGCGCGCCTGTCAATGATTGATTCTTCGGAGACGTAAAGAAGATAGTCCGCCCAGATCGGCGCAGAATGAGTATGCGTGAACGATAATCCAATGGTTGTTCGAGTGCGGAAGAGGCAAGAAATTAGTATGCAACTCAGGTGATGATGTCATTACTACTCCCCATCGTCAATCATTCAAAATATGCCCCCACTGTTGCGGAACGCGCTTGGTAATGTGCAGATACGCACGCACACATAAGCACACAGTCACGTAAGAAGGCTCGCACGTTTATGTATATACACTAACATACAGATGCATTTATGGACAAGGACTTTCTCTCTCTTTGTCACACACACACACACACACACACACACACACACACACACACACACACACAGACGTTTTTAAAAAAAATTACTCAGTATATTACAAAATTAAACGGAGGTTTAGGAAGATTTTGTTACCTCAAATACATATTTGGGGTAAATCTGACAAATTTATTACAAATGATTTAATTCATTGCATTCACTTAGGAAAGCTATTAATCCATCTCTTCCCTTCAGCTATGGGTTAAATAACAGGACAGATTAGGTTCTATAGCCTTGGTCGGCAACCAGTCTACCGCAGAAAGCAATGGCAACCTACTGCGGGATAATCTTCTGCCCAGTCAGTCATGTCTCTTTCGAGACATGATCGCCCAAGCGTGTATCGCGCATGGCACTTAACTGGCTGAATGATAAGACAACATTTATTTAAACTTATTTATAAATGGAACTTTGTCTCTGTGTGTGTTTATGTATATGTGTGTGTGTCTGTGTGTGTCTGTGTGTGTGTGTGTGTGTCTGTTACCTATAGACGCCGAAACGGCTGAACCGATTTTTTAAAAATTTACACAGTTGTACTATAAGCGTCTGCGACTGTTCTTAGCTAGGTTTTGTGTCGACGTACCCCCGATAAATATCGATAATCGAAAAAATCGGGTTATAGAAGGACTGGTCCAATTTTAATCAAATTAATCAGACGCTTATGTGTAAATTTTCAAGGAAATTGGTTCAGCCGTTTCGGAGTCTATAGGTAACGGACACACACACACACACACACACACACACACACACACACAGACACACACACACACACAGAGACAAAGTTCCATTTATAAATCAGTTTAGATGTTGGTTTCTCTCCTAATTACTAGGTTTTTCTCATTTTGCGTCTTAGGGGTTTTATTGCTTTGCTTGGGGCGAATGTTAAAAAACCCCCAAAAAACAAAAGAAGAATAGCTGATAAATTTAACTTCAAGGGGAAGATAATACTTGAAGGAAGACAGGAGATAGTTAAGAGTAAGATTGTAAATGTAGAAGCAGCTTGACCTGAACGCTTCATTGTCCTTTATATCACATTTAGGCATACACTTTAATTTTTTTAAAATCATTTTACCCCAAGCAGGGTAGTTGCGCAGGGAGTTACATAGGAGGAAACTGATGAGAAAAGAGATAGGTTTTAGGGGTGTCAAGAAGAGGGTAATAGACGGATGAGAATACCGGTGTGATGGGAGTGGAATTGATGGAGAAAAGAGCTTGAGAGAAAGGATGCGAGTCAGAGAGATAAGAGATGACGATTGACCTTAAATTTAAATTTTTGGAGATTGTAGCTGTTGTCGAAGCAAGTATATGGAATTGTAATTCCACATGCGGGAAGTGCGAGAAAAGAAGCTATTAGAGTAGAAATTGCGGTTACATTTCATCGGTTTCACTGTAAAAGGGTGGGACTTAGTTGCTAGTCTAGTAGCTCGCGTAAATTCATACATAGAGGGCACCAGTGAACTAAGTTCATTGGAGTAAAAGCCATGAAAGTATTTGTAAAAGAGACACATGGAAGCCACATCACGCCGGTGAGAGAGTGACTGCAACCGAGCTGGGGTATTTTTCTCAATGGTGAACAGACTTTTCGCTCAGAGACAAGTGTAATTGTAGCCTAATGCTGTATTTCTTTTTATATACATAACTTAATAACCAGAATCTATGAACCCTGTCGAATCGTTACCAAAATTTAAGCGTTAATTCAATGATCAGATAGTAATTAACTTATTAGATGATATTGCCAAGACTCTGAGCGGCCCACATATATCTCAAATGGAACGTCAAGACAAAATACACATTATCTAATCAGAAGCGAATATCAGTCTTGTTTAAATTGGCAACACGTGCCAGCAAACGAATTCTTTGTACTTTGGTATTTTCATTAAACGATTTTAAATTTTATTTTATTTAATCAATTCAACATTTCAGGCTAGGGTTCGCGTCGTTGTGGACTCCAAAAGTCGACACATTTGAGTTAAATAAGGTTTTAATATACATGGTGATTACCACCTCTTCACCTCCCGCATCACCTCAAATGGCGTCCGTTTTGTTTCGGCGTTCGAGACCGTTAAGATGACTCTTGAGATTAGCATTTGATTTAATAGGTAACTGCATATATAACAGATAAACTATATATTTCGTTGAATGGGTTGATTAGATCTGCATGGCATAAAACTCCCCTGTGTAACATCATATGTCTTTTCAGTTTAAATAGTAATCGGCAGGCATTGTTGCAAACAACACAAGTATTTTGTACAGGAGGATTAGGCAGGTTGGCTTAGTTGGCTTACTTCAGATTGTTATATACATGCATAATAATGACTGGCCACTCGTATTCGAGGATACACGTCTAATCCCCATTGTAAACGCCTACTCAGGCACACTTGTGTTGGTTCAACAGTCACAGAGCCCACCTGTGGTTTATACTGCAGCTATGCTGAGCAAACCTTAGTTACAGTTTTTTGGATAGAGCGCGTTATCTAGCGTGAACAACAGTCTGAACAAAGCCAGGACGCTCAAACTCTCGGTCACAATGACTTGTGACTTCGAGCTAGCACAACCATCGACAATTCATCAAAGAGAGCCGTCTACCCAATTTCACTCACATCTCTTGGGTTAACCCGTGGTATGGTTTTCAGGCACTTTCCAATGGTGCTGCACGCTGGAACGGCCTCCTCCAGAGAGATAACATCAAGAAGTTGACAAACATACATATATACAGGCATACATAGCGAGAATATATATTTTTAGATAACCTTGAAGAATGTACAATTGTGAAAGAATTTACTGATAGTCTCACAGAAAGAATTTACTGATAGACTCACAGAAAGAATTTACTGATAGTCTCACAGAAAGAATTTACTGATAGTCTCACAGAAAGAATTTACTGATAGTCTCACAGAAAGAATTTACTGATAGTCTCACAGAAAGAATTTACTGATAGTCTCACAGAAAGAATTTACTGATAGTCTCACAGAAAGCCGTTACAATGCGGCAACTGAAATAAAGTAAGGAAATGGTATGTACACCGTACGCAAAACTTAAAACGAAACTTGAAGTGTTACCGACCAAATGAAAAGTGAGCATCCTTGAACATGGACCGATCAAAGTAAAACGGAAATAGCCGCCGGTGACCTTCATGGAGTCCTCCCACCGCCCGATACAAATATTTCGAAAATCACAACAAATAGCATCGACATAAATGCAGTCGTGTCACCGGGATGACGAGCGTGATGAATGAATGGATGGAACTTTGCAAATGGGCAACTGAAAAGAGGAAACGCTGGCATCGCCGAAAAGAACGCGTCGAAAATGCAATTACGCGACAAATTCTAAATAGGTACCAATAAAGGTGTTATGAATAAGGGATTTAATGAATGCACAAAATTAGAGTTACTGGAGAAAAGTTATATATATATATATATATATATTATCTCTACAGAGGAACAATATGAATGAAGAACGAGACAAGTGGAAAACTCCATTTAGTTTTAGCCGACGCGTTTCGTCCACAGGTGAAATGAAATGAAATATTATATTACATTAGATTAACGGCTGTTGGATAGGAGAAAATGATTATATTTTAAATAATTTTGTTAGACATGACTAAAAATAATTATCGGCCAGAAAAGTAATTATTATGGAGGCGTCGTTTGATAACTTTTAACTTATTATTGATCTATTATTGATTACTTTAGGTTATTTTGTATTTATTAGTTAATTTAATGTATTTTATTATATCTATCTATCTATCTATCTATCTATCTATCTATCTATCTATCTATCTATCTATCTTAAAATATAGTTTTAAGGTATGCTATATTTATGGGTTAATGAGCTTAATATCAGGTTCCCGCCTGTGGAACTCGCTCCCGTATTCTTGCTTTCCTGACGGTTACAACCTCCAGAAATTTAAATGCAAAGTCAATACTCATCTACTAACCACTGGACTCTAGCTCTCTCCCCACCCCCGTATAACCTTCTCTTTCTCTCCACCTATGTATCTGTCATCACACCTGCTTTCTCAGCTTTCTATTGTTCCTTTCTAACTAGTTTGTACTCCTCACTCTTTTCTAATTAATCTTTTTACATTTATGTAGCCCCCTGCACATCAGTGGCGTTTCCGCCTTGCTCGGGGTGAAATGATTAAAAAAAAATAGAGCGCATAAAGATATGAAAGTGCACATTGAGGTCAAGACCAAGCGGCGACAGTGTGATTGATTCCTGAAGATTGCGTATAAGTATCAAATAGACGGTTGCTGCTGGGTGTAGACTTTAATGTTCACGTGTATATATATATATATATGTGTGTGTGTGTGTGTGTGTGTGTGTGTGTGTGTGTGTGTGTGTGTGTGTGTGTGGCTAGCATAGCCTAGCGGCCATAAGCTCGGAAAGAAGGATTGGTGTACCGGGTTCGAATTTTAGCGAGGACGTTGTGTTCATTGTCTCACAAATATGCTTGGAAAGGTGTGAATTTCTTTCTTCTTTCTCCAATTAGTATTTTAAAATCAGGTAATAATGGACAGTCTACATTTGACAGGCAGAGAAGGACGACTCTGTTTACAGAACTAACTTGCTATGGAAACCTCAACATCACCCAGCATTGTGGGGCTTTGGCCTTGTAGTACATTCGGAATCTACGGTGCCAACAACAACAATAACAAAAAACTGAACTGTGTTGTTTAAGACCGAAAAAAGAGGGCGTGAAAAGTGCAGACTATTAGGATATGTAGGAGGGATAACTCTTTACCCTAGACTAATAATCCGATTGAGCCTAAATTTTGTCACGTGCTATTTGAAGGTTATTACTTTATAAAAATTATATAGATTTTTTTTTATTAGTGGCGCCGTTTATATATCATGGGACTTATTGAAGTGATGTGATACACCTGCATGTTTACACCTGTTTTGCTTGCATCTTTCCTCACTAAGCGATGAGGAAACCGTTTTTATTTTATTTTATTTATTTATTTTTTTATAAGCGTTTCACCCCGAGCAAGGCATGTCACTGCCACTACTGTGCAGGGGGCTACGTAGAGTGGAGAAAGGCTGGTTAAATATAGGAAATAACAGAGGGTGGGTGATAGGCGGGTGAGGATACCGAGAATGAGGGTTGGGTAGATGAGAGTGTTGTGAGAATAGTTGGGAGTTACTGTGATAGGAGGTGTCTATTGACCCTACATTTAAACACCTGGAGATTGTAACTGTCGGGAAAGCAGACTTGTGGAAGGGAGTTCCACAGGCGGGAAGCGCGAGAAAAGAAGCTGTTGGAGTAGAATTTACGGTTACATCTTATTTGTTTAACTGTAAAAGGGTGGGACCTAGTTGCTAATCTAGTATCTCGTGTAAATTCGTGCTTAGGCGGCACCAGTGATCTAAGCTCATCGGAGCAGAAGCCATGAAAGTACTTGTAGAAGAGGCACAGGGAAGCTACATCACGCCGGTGTGAGAGCGGCTGCAGCCGGTCTGCCAAGTCAGTATCAACCACGTTACAGATCCTCCTTTGTATTTTGTCAAGAAGCCCAAGGAGAGCAGCAGGGGCACCCGACCAGATATGGCAGCAATATTCAATACACGGGCGGATGGTAGATTTGTATATGTGCAGAATAGTTTCAGGTGGGAAAAATTTCCGGGCCCTGCACAGAGAGCCGGCTTTCATAGCAGCAGATTTGGCAATGGATTCAATATAGTCATTCCATTTGAGGTCCGCCGAGAGTGTAAGGCCAAGGAGGCGTAGTATTTTACTCTCTGGGAGGCTAGCCTGTCCCATGCTAATGGGAGGTAGATGCGATTGTCTATGGTGGTTAGTTGGTAACAGCTTTGTTTTGGAGGCATTGAAATTTACCAACCATTTCCTACCCCAGGTCACTACGGATTGGAGGTCCCTTTCAAGTGCGGCAGCGAGGTTCACTTTGTCGTTCAGACCTGGTTTCTGATCGATGCGGGAGTAGATTGTTGTGCCGTCGGCATACATGCCAACTTGGGATCTAATGGTGTCGGGGAGATCATTAATGTAGATCAGAAATAGCGTGGGACCTAGGATAGAACCTTGAGGGACGCCCGCGTTCGTCTGGTAGTTTTGGGAGGCATGCCCATTTAATACCACCTTTAATGTGCGGTTAGAGAGGAAGGACTGGATGAGGTCAAACAGATGTCCAGTTATCCCATAGCTCCGCAGTTTGCACAAGAGGCCAGCATGACAGACCCTGTCGAATGCTTTGGAGATATCCAAGGCAACGGTTCGGGCTTCACCATTCTTGTCGAGTGCCTGGTATATGTACTCGGTAATGGTCGTTAGCATATCAGCAGTAGACCTGGTGAAGCGAAACCCATACTGTTTGTCAGAGAGAAGCCCGTTGGTCATACTTCTTTTATGTTAGTACTTAGAATTTAAAAAAATATTCAGGACGTCCTACTTTTCAACCGTCTTCAGATGTTTGTTTGTCGTACTTTCACAGACTTTGAAACCGGAATCTTTATTCAATTTACAAGTAGGATTTTTTTCTTGTGACATGTCAATTTATATTCACTAGTCTGATTCATAGTTCTGCATGTCCACCCGATAATGTTGCCAAAACAATGATCAAATTTGAATTAACATACAAGATGACAATGTCAGTACGCTGGGTGGTAAACGTGCATCTCAGCTGGATTATTGAAACGAGGTTTCACACTCAATTTGAAACGAATGCAATTATTCATTGTCCGATTCTTCGACTTAACCAAAATAATGAAAAATGAGATGTTTATCTAACATGTAATCAAAACCACATAAACTAGTGTGACATTATCACGACATCATATGTGGTTTTAAATGGGATTTAGGCTATTACGGTCGTTATTTTAAGTAAGCCTATAACTGTTTATGCCACTGCATTAATCTTCAGGTCAATACACCATAGTCACGCTTACCTGTTTCTTATACAATCAACCGTCATTTCACTGAGGAAAAGTGTTTCAATAAATAGAACAAAGCATATAGTTTATATTGGTTGCTTTTATTACAACTCAGTCGGAAAATATTGTCGACTGTTTATCAGTGGCAAAGATATAAATGTCCCTATCGTCGCCTTTTGTAGCGCCATAGGTTAGCTATTAAGCGTAAAAGATTTTTACCAAGAAATCTCGCATCCTCACTAATTACAGATTCGTTATTTCACATATGAATAAAAAAGGCACTACTAAATCCTGTTTTTTTTTTCGAGAATGTCTTTTTTCCTAATATGACATTTCAAAAATACGATATATTTTCAACATCTGTAGCCGTTTAGTGGATTTCTTTTTTTTTCTTAAAATTCAGCTTTAAATTCATTCTCTTTTTTTTATATAACGTTACAAGAGTTTATCGCCTCTAATTCTTTGAATTCTTACATGAACGTTTTATATTACATTTGTAAACAAGTAATTATCCACATACTTTAATTTAATCGAACAAATGTTGTGAATTTTAATAACATCGATAGTCTTGTCGGAACAACGTTTCGTCCAAGCACTCTTTGGTCCTTGGGATGCCAGTTTTTGTTTGTTCTTATTGAACAAGGGTATTTAATTTCACAACCTGATCCGGGCACTGAACTCACGATCAATAGCTATTTTGTCCTTGTAATGTCAGTTCATGTTCATTCCTGCTGAACATACAGTCCTGGGTATTATGAAATACTACATTAGTCACTTAACTTGTTATGTCTTTTTATGGCATTATCCATTTGAATAAAAAACGTATTTAAAAATGATTCTATATATAAGTTTTGCGGCAACGATTTTAAGAAAAAAATACAATTATAAAAAGAAAACATGAAACAAAAAATCTAAGTGGAAACAGAAAACTAGATTAGAAGTTTTGAGATGTTTGGAACCACCCTTTAATTGCTATTGTTCCCAGTTCCACCCTGGTTCGGGTAGGTAGCACCTATTAGGGTCCCAGCTATGGGTAAATAGTGAACTTTCAAACAAAAACTAAACACTATGAAAGTAAAAAAAAAAAATACAAAAAACAAAAAAACAAAATCAAACAGAAAAACAAACAAACAAACAAACAAAAAACAAAAACAAAAACAAAGACAAATAAAAACACATTTTTATAGCAAAAGTACCAGCAATACCTGTTTATATAAAAAAGTTGTTGTGGAGATGAACACACCTCTCCAGAATATGACTTGGACTCGTCCAAATAGCATATATACTGACACCAAGAATCATTAGCAGAGAGCTAGTTGGAAGAAAGCCTTATATTTTTACTACAGAATTCAGTAAGACTACGTGTACAAGCGACATTATAATTGATGATTGTGTTATCATTCAAGAGAATGAACACATAACAGTAGTGACGAGAATTCGAATTCATATACAAAAAATGTTACTTCTCTTCCTTAACATAAATTTTTAGCAAAGAAAATTTAAAATTGACAGAAAAGAATTTCGTAGAAATCGTGTATATTTATAAGATGACGCGGAAGTCGATAGATTTCAAGAGTGATTGGTAAACTGCTAGTCGGAAAAAAGATTTCTTTCCTAATTAAGGACAACTTGTACAAAGATAATACACTATAGGAGAATTTAACTATTTTATTCAGCAAATATTATGACAAACGCAGATTATGACGAATTTAATCGAGAACAATTGAAGACAATGTTGGAAAAGCAAGGAACAGGCAATTCGTCAATTTCAATTTCATGTTGCTAACTCAATTACTGAATTTAATTATGTCCCAGAAGAAAAATTACATTCTTATCGTATTTCGGAATGTACTAGGCCATTTTCAGAGAGGAATGATCGGATGAAAAGAAGGTACGTCTTCTCTTGTAAAAATTGTGCCCCGCTAAACATGAAAAATATCTGAATTCCATTTTGACGATTACCACAGAAAAAGTGTAGTTTCGTGAAACATTGTCGATATTATCAAAACCTTTTGGTAAAAAGAATTCACTTTTTATACACGTTGCCAGCGCATGAACCTTACTAAAGACAAAAATCAAGATTTTGACACATACCGGTAAAGTCAACCGTGATTGTGAGAGATTTAAACTTGATGAACTGTCCCCAGACAGATTTAAATGTCTAATCTGTGTTAAAGGTCTCTCATCAAACGACAATGCAGAAATACGCTCTCGAATTCTTACAAAACTTGAACAAGATTGAAAGGTAACGATGCAGAGTGTTTGGGAAGAGTGCGGACAAATTGCCACTAATAAACGATAAAGCGAAAATCGGATAAAATGGGTGTCAGAAGTACAGATACTTAGAAAAAAGACAGTAGAACCGTAAGAAAAAAAATCGAAATTAAAATATTGACAAACTTAACCCGTGCTTTGGCTTGGTATGGTTAATTTAAGAAAGGACAGTTCATTTAAAACTAAAAAATACTTTTAATTGTGGAACAACGGGTCACAAACGACGCTACTGCAAGTTGAAAACTAAAAGAAATACACAAACTAACTTGCTGAAAGTAGTGCTACCAGCTAAAAAACTGGAAAGTTCAAATAATAAAAAATTCACGCCAGTAAAAGTGAATAACTCTACTTTGAGATTTCAGTTAGACACTGATAGTGCTATTACAATTATTGATGAACAAACCTGGAACAGAATTGGCAAGATTAACTTGAAAAAACTGACAATGTTGCAAGAGGAATATCGAGCAAGAATTTCTTTTCTTGGGAAAATTACGTTTTACGTTGTTCTTGCAGGTAAAAAAAGATGTTTACTCATTAAAAAAATCTACCTCGAATTTCCAAAGCGTTGCTTGAATAGAATTATTTAAACTATAGAATTGACCGATTAAGTTATTCTCTGAAAAAAGTAATTGTTCCTCAGAAAAAGATTAAAGCTAAAGAAACACGAAGTAATCAAAAAATAAATAAACGAATATTTTCTCAGAAGTGTTGGAAAACGCGGTAAACTTGTTACTAATCAAGGCTATAGAATCCAATCTTTCCTGCTATTCAACCCGTAACTGGAGGGAGAAGAAATAGCTTAATACCTAGGGTATATGTGTGTAATTGAAAATAATGAATTCAACTGAAATTCGAACTCTGCTCATTCTGAGCTGATATCGTACTAAAATATTAACCCCCGCCTACTTATCATTTTGATTTTGCCAAAAAGTTAAAAAGAATTGTATTTTTACCTTACTAGCAGAAACCATGTGTTTGGGATGGGAGCTCAACTTTCTTTAAAATATTGTTAAAAGTCATTTTTTGTTTAATTTTAAATTTGTTTTCATGCTTAATAGATCGTTTGGTTTTCTTTTTAATTTGGCAAATTTTTTTCTGGTTGTTGGATTCTTTGTTTCTCTCTTTCTCTTTCCTCCTCGGCTGTTACATTCTATCTTTCTTTCTCTCCCTTCGCGGCCTACGGGTCACATACTGGCTATTTAGTTGAAAGAGAATTTAAACTGAATGAACAGTTTTGTTTTGATTTAGAATTTTTTACCTATATTATTATTCGAAAATACTTTAAAAACATTAAAATGTTCCTAGAAAAATCCGTGTATTTATGGTTTGTGAAAGTTTTGACAGAGGTCCTTTTTTTTTAGCACACTCACGTATTTTAAGTCCACGTATTTAAGAGTGATATATAGGCATGTGCAAAAGTTTCCAGAATTTTTATTATTCATTTTGATTTACTCTTTGGTGCATATTGTAGAACAGTTGACACTCCTCTAGCGCACTCAAAGAGAGAATGGTCTGTGAACCGAAATAGCTAAGGTGATTAAAGATTAATAGCATTCAGAGACTTGGAGTGTCAGTGACAGTATGAGAGGATCGACTGCGTGCGTCAGTCGTTCACTTTGTCGAACTCTCTGCTTTCGGGCGGAGAGGAACCCAGACGAGGCTCCGTCTGGGGGAAAAGCAGACGAATTTTTGTCCGGGCTTAAAGGCTCGGTGTTCCCACTGAAATGGTCTTGTGCCTCATCTATCTCGGGCATCTGCTCATTTGGGAAGGTAGTTGATATTTCGGATTGTCATTGAGACTCTGAATGGATCGACTGCGTGTGTCAGTCTTTCACTTTGTTGGACTCTGTCTTTGGGAATAGAGAACCTTAGTGGCTCAGTTTTTTCCACGTAATTAGCCTTGTACCGCATTTGCCTCGGGCTTCTGCGACGTGGGGAGGTCGTAAATAATTTGTAGTGTCACCGACGATTATTATCGGACTGTGCTTTCTGCGACTTTCACAATTTCTCCTCTTTTTTACTTATTGTTGTCCTGTCTTGTGTTTGTCTTATTTGTACTTAATATCCGTTATCACGGATATTGTGCTGTAGATACTTCAGCACACATCTCGTATCGTACTGCCACCTCGTCGATACAATCATTTACTAATTCGTTCACATGAGAATTAAAGTAAATGAAGAAATTTCTATAGAAATTATTGGAAGAGTTATCCACAGCAAACGGTTAAGACTAAAATTTTTGCAACAAGCGTCAGCATATTAAAATCTTCTAAGTATTTAGTATTGTTAAAATTATCATTAACATTTTTTGACAAGATTTACAAACTCTACGTTTTGTTTACTTTTGCAAACCAATCGATGAAATCTAAATAATCTGATTTGTTTTTAAAAAAAATACTTTAAAAAACCATTGCACGGTTTAATAATTTCGCTAATTTAATTTTATAAGACTTCATGTTAAATAATATCTTTTAATCTTTTAAGTCGGTCAAGCATGGAAATGAATGCAATATTGGAACCAGTAATACGGAGTGCTAAAGAAAAATCATTAGCGTCAAAGGATTGCAATATGAGTTCTGGTAAAGAAAAATTCTGAGACATTAAGTTTATAAGTCTCAGAAATTTCTGTACTGATTTCCTTAAGGACACATGGCCTAGTGGATATAGACGTTGCTTAGTTCCAGTGACTTAACCCAAAGAGTTGTAAGTTCAATACCTGGCTACAGCAGTGGTAAACAAATAACATATAGAGTTGAGTTAAAGGGAAATAACTACATGGTATACGGAACTGGTATAGCACATGTAATGAGAATGATATACAACTGTGATCAAAATAAAGGGTTCGGTTCGAAATTTCTAGCACCTGAAGAAGGCCAGGGCTTACAACAGCAGAAACATCGTAAACCTGGCTATAAAGATGAAGAAAACAGTTTAAATAATGTAATATGTTTTTAAGGAAATTTATTTATTTTTTTTTTTAACAACGAAGAATAATTTCTGAGGAATTTTTATTTCATGCAGCATACAACTGGCCATGCATTAATATTTCTTTCTGGAGCCAAATTCCAACTTTTTGAAGCGTTTGGCTTCGTTAATTATATTGTCGAAACTGCAACCGGTTAAGTAAAATAAGAGTGACTTGGGAAATGCCTGACGAAGGTCAAAATCTCTTTGTTGAAAGGTGCATTGGAGGGTTTTCGTATGACGTTTATGGTTGCAGTTATGTCCTTTGATATCTTTCCCTAGTGCAATATTAAGAGAAATGAGATTGACGAAGTGCTGAACTTATTCTGTATGTTAGATATTAATTCTTTTAATTTTACATAAAAATCAATTAAAATTAATTAAAATGAAACTACGTACCTTTGTAAAACCAACTGAACTTTGTACCCACTTACATGTTTGCACTTATCACCAGAAATTGGTTTTGATCGGTCAATGTGCTGCTCTTTTAGAGGGTGTAACGGACTTCAGTCACAGAATTTGATACATAAAGGAAACTTCTTCTGTGAAGACGTGACACGCTTGGGTGGATGTGGTATTCTTGGGTGGATATATCTCTTTCCGATTCTTGATCACCCAAGAACTTCCCGCCTGTGGAACTCGCTCCCGTATTCTTGCTTTCCTGACGGCTACAACCTCCAGAAATTTAAATGCAAAGTCAATACTCATCTACTAACCACTGGACTCTAGCTCTCTCCCCTCCCCTGTATAACCTTTCCTTTCTCTCCACCTATGTATCTGTCATCGCACCTGCTTTCTCAGCTTTCTATTGTTCCTTTCTAACTAGTTTGTACTCCTCACTCTTTTCTAATTAATCTTTTTACATTTATGTAGCCCCCTGCACATCAGTGGCGTTTCCGACTTGTTCGGGGTGAAATGATTAAAAAAAAAACCCCGACTGGGATTCGAACTCAGCTTTGCGATATCTCAAATTCAAGATTATAGCACCTAGTATTCACAAGCGGTCATTCGGTTAGGTACTGACCAAGATTGACGTTGCTTAACTACAGTGATTGGATGAGTACCGGTGTTTGCACATTTTATGGTCGTACACCAAAATAAATAAATAAAAAGAAAGAAAGAATCTACCGTAGCATCAACGTCAGAAAGCTAGACCTGATGATCATAATGATATTGTAGTAAGATCGATTCCCGTTGGATGCTCTACTATTATAGATTGTTCCAAACTAAAGCAACTTTAGCCTGTAACTTGATATGACAAAATCGGTTCGTTACAGAGAAAGAGAGGAGAGGAAAAGAGAGATAGAGAAACGGAGAGAAAGAAAGAAAGAGAGAGAGAGAGAGAGAGAGAGAGAGAGAGAGAGAGAGGAAGAAGTTGGATATAAATAAAATAAAAATTATTCTTCCTATATTACCATGAATTTTTTTATTACTATAAAAATTAAATAATGATCGTTATAAAATTCATTATAAAAATTACTTGAAATTATATTTTTATTAGAGCTGTGTGAAAAGTGACGTTTTATCATAAAAAATTCTCGCTGAAGAGTTATCGATAATTTTTGACACCTCATCCGTCGCCCTGTCGGTGTAGCCACTGAGCTTAGTCCCTCATTTCTCCGATAAGCATGCAAGACAAGCAAGTGAGAATAAGCGTTGCAGTCTATTTTGGCCGACCGCCTACTGTCTCTTTTACTCAGCGGTAAAATCGTGTAAGTGTTTGGTGAGTAACTCATACAAAGGCAGCTTGTATTTAAGCTTATGGGAGAATTTTCATCTGAACAGGCTAACTTCTCAACTTATACCTAAATACAATAGCCATATATCATCACGAAATCCTGCGTACATGTAATTACCCACACACGCATGCGTACAAACAGGCTATTTCGATATATATAACAGGAATAAAAGCGATCATTGGTCTCTGATAATGAAGTCAACCTTCTATACGGATTGTACGTTTTTAGCCATAATCGAAGTCTAGGAATGAAACATTATGCTTCGATCAAAAATATTGTATGATACAAAGCTAATTGAAGATATTTTTTCATGTTCAGACAAGATTAAATTCTGTGTGGTCGAATCTGTGGTATAATTTTGTTGTATTTTGGAGAAGTTTCCTTGTTCAGACGAGATGAAATCCACACAGAAATTTTAACCTTGTCTGAACATCGAAACTGCTTCAGAAACATTCTATCAGAAGATAATATATCTTTTTCTTTAAGTGCCATGTTCCTTTAGGATGTAGGTGATCATAGACTTACAGCTGCCCTTATCCCTTGTCGCTCTCAACACTTTTCCCAAACTCCGCTCTGTAATTTACCTGCACAAGCTTATTAAGTATGTCTCGCGCTGCTTTCTCCGATCTCAGACTGTCTCTGTCTTTCCTGAGAGTATTAGATTCTCCAAACCCTTCTTCCTCGTTACAGGTCTCAGAAACTTCAGCTGTCTCTTCCTGCTAAGTTTCCTTTTCGTTTGCATTCTCTCCAAAACCTTGTCGTTGCTCAAATGCTCAGTCCATGGTATTCTCAGTGTTCTTCTGTAGAAATACACTTCTGTTGCTTCGAGTCACTCCTTCATCTTTGGAGAGATCGTCCAATATTCGATGGTATATAAAATCAATCAACTGTCAGATAACAGTCCAGTACGCTTATCTTTGTTTTCGACGAAATCTTCATGTTTCTCAGTCCTCTACTTAGCTTTTGAAATTCATCTTTAGCCGTGCCAATACATCTTCAGATCTCAGTCTTGACTTTCCATCCCTCTCTATGAACCCTTCCCAGGCATCTAAATTTCTGCAGCTGTTTGATTTTAGTATCCCTGACTTGTAGTTGGCGTTTTGGGCTATGTTTTTTCCTGGAAGATCTATCTAAACTTATTTATAAATGGAACTTTATCTGTGCGTGTGTGTGTGTGTGTGTATGTGTGTTACCTTGAGACTCCGAAATGGCCGAACCGATTTACTTGAAAATTTACACAGTTGTGCTATAAGCGTCACTCATAGACAAAGACAAAAGAAACGATATTCAGAAGTTTCAAGGTTTCAGTTCTTACAATAGTGCAGAAAATTGATATTATCATCTTCAGGCAAGATGTTTGTGTGTGTGTCTGTTTATCTGTCTGTATGTATTTTTTCAGCCCTTTTATTTTAGTTTTAGTTTGCGAGTTTGGTTCTAAGTAGGTGTAATTGTAGTTCTTAGTCTCATCCATGATACCATTTACTCAGAGGACTTATTTAGCCTTCAAAATTCAGTTTACGACGAAAAAAACTAATTTGATATCGATACCAGGAAATTAAAATTTAACTTACATCCATTCAGTTTTCTTTCAGTCTACGGCTTCGCTTTAACTGGAAACAACTATTGCTTTTTAGTCTTTCGTACCAACGTCGAAAGAGTCTGAGCTCCAGGACCATGGTTTAGTTTTAAAGCTTCCATTACACCCGAGCAACGCCGGGCTATACTGCTAGTATGTATATAAACGAAGAAAATTGGAATTTATGATTGTTTAAAGATTTTGGCACGACAGAATACATTTTTATTATATCTCAAGCGTCATTTACATGTTTGTGCTGCATTTACACGCGCTACACTGTGTGAAATGCATCCATTTAGCTATACAGATATATTCCTGTAGCCGAAGCGAACCATTATTGATTTGGATGTGCGTTGTGGTGCAGTGGATATCGACTCGGAACGACAAATCGGGGTACTGAGTTCGAATTCCAGTTGAATTCTTTGCATTCACCTACGCACAAATACCGTTGGTAAAGGTGTTAATCTGTCTCTTCCCTCCAGTTATGGGTTAAATAATAGGGCAGATTATATTCTATAGCCTTGGCGGGAAACCAGTCTACCGCAGAAAGCAATGGCAACCTACTGCGGGATAATCTTCTGCCCAGTCAGTCATGATTTGCCCAAAGCGTGTATTATGTATAGCACTTAACTAAGACTATCTTTAGAAAGCTAAGTTCCATTACATATTTAAAGAAAGCCTATCTCTTACTAGGACGACTATGAATCTGTATCTACTAGCTTCATTTTCGTACCAGAAAGGTAAAATGCAGACATTGCGTAGTGCGTACACGTGCTTGAGTTGATATCACAGCTTTTTATTTTTGTCAAGCAGGGCAATTGAAACCATCCAGCCTAGTTCGAGAAGTTTTACTAAAAAATGTGCCTCCTAACAGGAAGAGAAACATTTTTTCCTCATTTGCCACCAGGAAAAACGCTCCAACATCCAAAGCGTGCTGTTAAAAGTTTACCCTCGGGAGACGATCTTGTTATTGCAACGTTCAGTTATCTATATAAGGAATGCGTGTCTCTCGTTGGCACTTTTATTAATCTGTTTGCTTTATTCCGTGTCCGAGGCTTAATTTTTGAATGTATCTTTATAATGCAACATTATTTCTCATTGCTATGAATTTGGATTAAAAAATTCTGAAAGAGAAATTACTACTCCAACCAACAATATATATATATATATATATATATATATATATATATATGAGAAGAAAACCCAACGCATATCTAGACGGTTATAAATTTATTTTGACAATGTAAATTTACATTATCGAAAAAAATCTTTATTTATAAACCGTCTAAATATGCGTTGAGTTTTCCTCTAAATAGTATATATATATATATATATATATATATGTGTGTGTGTGTGTGTGTGTGTGTGTGCATATCTATATATATCTATATCTCTATATATATAATATTGAGAGGAAAGCTCTATTATATATATAATAACTCTATTATATATATATATATAATATTGAGAGGAAAACTCAACGCATATAAACACGCATATACGTATATATATATATATATATATATATATAGATAGATAGATAGATAGATAGAGAGAGAGAGAGAGAGAGAGGAGAATGGCTGATCCTTAAAAACTGAGAGGATAATCCAAAAGATTTTATCCAATTAATATAAATTATAGAGTTTTCCTCTCAATATTATATATATATATATATATATATATATATATATAATATTGAGAGGAAAACTCAACGCATATCTACGCGGTTATAAATTTATTTTCACAATGTAAATATAATATCGAAAAAAGTCTTGATTTATAAACCGTCTAAATATGCGTTGAGCGTTCCTCTCAATATTATATATATATATATATATATATATATATACATATAATATTGAGAGGAAAACTGAACGCATATCTAGGTGGTTATAAATTTATTTTGACAACGTAAATTTACATTATCGAAAAAAGTCTTTATTTATAAACCGTCAAAGTATGCGTTGAGTTTTCCTCTCAACGTTTTATAATGCTCTGATGCTCTGAATAATATCCATTGAGCTCTCCATTTTTATCTAATTAATAATTTATATTAATTGGATAAAATCTTTTGGATTATCCTCTCAGTTTTTAAGGATCAGCCATTCTCCTCTCTCTCTCTCTCTCTCTCTCTCTCTCTATCTATCTATCTATCTATCTATCTATATATATATATATATATATATGTATATGCGTGTTTATATATATTATATATATTAATAAATATACTTATTGTCCAAAGTCGATGGCACAAACACGGAGTTTCATGGGTTATGCAATCGTCAGGCGCGTATTTGAAAAATGCACCTGATGATTTAAAACATGTGCCTGATGATTGCTTAACGCATGAAACTTCGAGTCGTACCATCGACGTAGAACAATATGTATATTTATTAATAATGTTTATTAAATTTATTAATAATAATGTTAATTAAATTTATTAATAATAATGTTAATATTAAACAGCTCTGTTCATAGAACATTGAGCACTGAACACCTGAATACTGTACTTTTGTACACCCTCATATGTATATTTATTAATGCCCGCTACTATATATATATATATATATATATATATATATATATATATATATATATATATATTGTAAATCAAACCCAGATCAAATATGAATTTGAATCTTACAGAATTATAGGATAAAAGGTAAGTAGGAAACGTTTATCAATCCAAAGTTTTATCAGAGAATGAAATACAGAGAAAGAAAGATTTTGTTTTCGTTTTTGTGTTTTTTGATTTTCATTGTTTAAACAGACTTCACGTGTATTTTACTTGTCAAGCAGCGTTTGTGTGTATAATTGATGTGTGTGTCGGTATATCATAATTCTAGTTGGCCCATGAAAATTGAGATGTTTGGTCTATGAAATACAAATTTGAGGAAGTCAATTGGGCCAAGTAATTTCCACCACCCTTGCACTCATAGAGTGCAGTGATTTAATTGTCGGCATTTTATATTTCTTTTAATTTCGTGCATGTGCGTTGTTTCTTTTTTATTTTTCGATTTATCAATATAGTACGGTCAGTTGGGCACCGTCCGTGAGAAAAAGATGTCCATGACGCAACTCGCTCCGTCAGAAACGGCATGCTGTACTGCTTGGCATTTGCACCGGGAACTCTAATACAAACCTTGATTATTATGTGTGGGGCGCGGTAGAGTGCCTTTTGACGCCAAAGATGAACTTCAAGCAAGAATTATGACAGCATTCACCAACTTAAACAAGCAAACCGTCTGAAAGAGGTGCAGGTGATTCTATAGTAGTCTGGAGGCCGTGGTTGAAGCCAATGACGATTATATTGAATAAAAATGTATATATCTGTAAAATAAAGAGCTTTTTATGGATATCATAAAGACAAATTTAAACAATTACTTTACGAGAACTATTTATAAACTGAAGTAAATATATTGTTAGTTTTTGAACATTTTTAGATTAAAAAAGATTTTTAAATTACAAGCCATACATTTTTTAATAAAAGTTAAAAGAAAACGGATAAATCAAAACCTCTTATTAAAAAATAAATGCATTCATAATGGATTAAAATAAAATAATAAATAATATTTTCATTAATAAAATTAATGAAATAAATATAGCGATATATAATCAAAAAGAAAATAAATATATCAACAATAGAATTTACTCAGATTCGTTATTAGGCATTACATTATATCACTTAGCATCCTCCATAATTGAAGAACAGTTTTGAGCGTTGTTAAATGTAAAAATTTTGAAATCCTAACGATATTTCTAGTTTTGTTTATAAATAGATGTTGCAAAATAAAATCCTTATGTTTACTTGAATAAATCCATTAGAGAACAAAACGAATCGCTGAAAAAAAGGTTTTCTTTATGTCTCTCTCTCTCTCTTGTTCTCTACTGCATATTGAAAACACATTTTCATGGTAACCCACTCGGTATATATATATATATACCGAGTAGTTATCTATACCATAAAAATGTGTTTTCAACATGCAACAGAAAACAAAAGCAAATACGCACATTGAAATATTATTAAATATTTCACAAAATATAATTAAAATGATAGAATATGGTTGCCAGAAAGACGCGCTTTACGTTGACTACAGCGTCCGAATCCAAATTATTACATTTTATAGGAATCGAAATGTTTTTAGAGGTTTTCAACTCTGGTTGGCGGGAAGCGCTCCCGTGTAAGATCTGTGACTAAACGTAAAGGAGGATGAAATTAGAAAAAATTATTTTTGAAAATATAGGTATCACTCAGATGCTGCTATCACTCATATCCTCTACAGCCATTTGTCTCTGTCTCACCCTGCTATTGTGAGTTAAACTCATAACACACACACACACACACACACACACACACACACACACACACACACACACACACACACACATATATATATTGTGCATTTGGGCAGCAATCTCTCTTTTATTCGGAATAAAAAAATCTACACTTAATAATATAATGAACACTGCAACAATGTGCTTACCCTGTCCGAAATATAACACTACTTTTCAAGTGATGATGCTGAGCTCTCGCAATTAGCACGATCACTTGAAAATACACAAGAAATGTTGAAACAAAATAGCTACTTTGTAATGGCGTTAGAACATACTTATGTTATAGATTTTAAATAAATATCATTTGCTGTACTCTGTATTGAGCACTCTTTTAAGAATAGTGCTTCTGTTGGATATCATGTATTTTATTCTATCCATACCAGGCATAGACTTGTTTATATATATATATATATATATATATATATATATATATATATATATATATATATAATAAAGTTACAGCCTTAAGGTGTTCTCTGTTTATGTGTAAACATGTTCAATGTCAGAATAGGGAACCTATGTAAATATATATGTCGATACTGATGTCAAAACTTAGTATCGACAGTTTTATCATCCAACGCAATCTTCAGTTCTGACTGAGTGTCCACTCATATATATATATATATATATATATATATATATATATATATATATATATATATTAGTAGGTAGATAGGATTTTTACATGCAGCCGCGTGAATAATGATAGACGCGAGGCTGCATGGCTTTATCAGTTTGCGTTACCAGACCGAAGACAGCGGAGTCACCCAAAATTTGCTGCTGTTTATCGTTGTGTTGAGATAGCTAAGACACGATCTGTGTCACCACAAAGTATGGATCGAGGAAGACCGAGATCCACTCGTACGCCTGACCACGAAGAAAACATTCTACAGGATGTCGCTGAGCATGCACACGTCAATTAATGTCATGTTTATATAGATTTTTGTCCTTGTTTTCTCATGAGGAACCCGTTCTCAAAGTTTTAAACAGTATTTTTGATACACCCTGTATATATAAATGTGTATAAATACAAAATGGCCGATCCCATCTGATACATTTGGCGTCTTTTTGTCTCGTACGAAATCATTTTATGCAGTATATTTTGTTTTTATTACTTTTGCCGAATCTCCCAATTGATTTGCACTTAAACTTCGAACAGACTTATCTGTCATGCAAATACACTAGCGCAGTGGCGCGTGAGTAATTTCTATGTATAGAGACGTGCATGGAATTATGGGAAGGGCTGAAGGTGAATGAATAGGACAGCAACATAAGAATTTTGATCGGGCATTAAACACATAATGATAAATAAGCAAATTTACATTCACACGCACACACACACGCACGCAAACACACACACTCACACACACAACGAACTATGTACTTAGATTCTCATACAAACTTATTGTTAACAAGAGAATCGCGTTGATGAGCGACTGGTGAAATGAATAGCGGCTCAAAATAAGAATTCCGAGAGACGAGTTTGAATTCCAGTCTTGTTCGTTATATTCCATCGCGCGCAAATACCGTTGTGAGAGTAGAAATGGCAAAGAAGTTAAGGATAATAGTTCGAATAATGTAAATAGTGCAAATACTAACTCATCTCACTCAGAAATATAGAAAAATGCTAATATTAATACTGAATCATCATATCACATCCCACAACCTACTCTCTGACAAGCAGTATAGCTTCCGCTTTACCAGGTCTACTGCTGATGTGATGACAGCCATCACTATATATATATATATATATATATATATATATATATATATATATATATATACATATATCACTTGGTAAGAACGGCGAAGTTCGAGCTGTTGCCCTGGATATATCGAAAGTATTTGATAGGGTTTGACATGCTGGCCTTCTGCGCAAGCTATAGGGTATTTAAATGTTCGATTTAATCTAATCATTTCTATCTGAATGAAAGCCGTTTTGAACGGGCATGCTTCTAGATCCTTTCATACAAACTCGGGCGTCTATCCCAGGTTCTACGATATTCTTGATCTTCATTAATGATTTTCCTAATGTAATCGATTCACAAATAGGTATCTATGCAGATTACACTACTATCTACTCCTGTCTTAACAAGAAATCTGCCAAGGCTGATAAAGTAAACCTCGCTGGAAAAGACCTCCAGTGTGGGTTGGATTGGGGTAACAAATGACCCGTAACCTTTAATGCTTCGAAAATGCTTTAATGCTTTAACCACTATAATGGAACTTTCCTACATTCCATCAGTATAGATGACGCTAGAGTACCAGAAAGCAACACACTGCGCCTCTTTAGTCTCACTCTCTCAAAAGACTTCAAGTTAAACGACTATACCGAATCAATAGCTACATCTACCGCTAAGAAAATTGAGTCAGGAAGCTTTTCTCATCAGAATCCATCTTGAACATTTATTAATCTATCACTCGTCCGTGCACAGAATTCTATTGTATATCTAGTCGGGTGCTATTGCCATTCATACCGAGGTTCTCGAGAAAATACAAAGAAGGATCTAAAATGTAAACGAACCGATTTAGCAGCTTGACTTCAGTCACTTTCTTACCAACGGTCAGTATTTTCCCTCTGTCTTTTCTACAAATATTTTTGATGAGCATCTTTCCCTGGTGCCCGACCACATGAATTTACTCGTGCTACTAGATTGGCATCTAGGTCCCACTCGTTTACCGTTAAAAAAGGCAAATTCAACCGCCACTTATACTCTATAATTAGAGCACTCTGGCTATTGGGCGAGTATAACGATAATGTATACGTTAAAAAGTCTGCCTTCTTCTACCGAGCGCCTATGGCCCAGAGGTAGAATCGCCGACTTATGTCAATTTGGTCGGGTTTCAAACCTGGGTTAAAAGCAATCGGAGTCTAACCGTACTGATGAGCTGTGATACAGCGAAACAGATCTGTCTGCGGATGACTATATATATATATATACACGCATCGCTCATTCTAACTACTGGCGTATGATACATCATACGCTAAAAAGTCTGCCTTATTCTACCGAGCGCCCATAGCTCAGAGGTATAATCGCAGACTGACGCCAATTCGATCCGGTTTTAATTCTGGGTAAAAGCAATCGGATGTACTGGTACTGGTGAGCTGTGATACAGCGAAACAGATCTGTCTGCGGATGACTATATATATATATATATATATATATATATATATATATATAAATTTAGACAATTTATCCATCGTACCCTATATATATATAGGGTACTATGGATAAATTGTCTAAATTTCGCAAAAATCAAAATTATACAGACATACTAGCAAAAAGTATACTAACATCGCATTATAACAGCTATATTTACCAAAATTACATAAAAATCATCTTGAAATACTAATTATCTAATTTAATAGGCATTGGCACTAACCTTTAAATGACATCAGAATCTTCTGGACAGTCTCCTTGTTTAAGTTGGTGAATGCTCCCATAATCCTTGCCTTCAAGGAGTTTTGTTGTTCTTTCTATCAGCTGCTCACCAGACTAATAATCAAGGGGGTTGAATTATGGGGATTTAGCTGAACATATATAAGGAGTGATACGGTCACAGAAAATGGTTGACAACTATGACTGGGTTCTATTGCTTGTGTTGCATGGTGCAGTGTCCTGTTGCCAAATCTTGACCTAAGACCGCACTATCTTCTCAAGACATTTGATGTAGCCTTACGTATTCAGTCTAAGACCCCATGTGAAGAAGAATGGAGACAGAACGTCACTAACACTAGTGATCATTGCAAAAATCTTCGTATCCACCATTAAACTCATCCAAATCTTTCAAATCCTGTGCACTGTCCTAAGATTAACACCTAAACACTCTGAAATGTTTGCATTGGAGCTTCTGGCCCGAATACCAAGTATTACAGACGGCCGTTTGTAAATTTCTGGCGGAGTGAATTGCGTCATGGCGGTATTTTTCACAAAGACGGTTCCCAACAAATTCTACTATACTCTGAAATCGACAAAATAATAATAATAAAAAACAACATGCCTGTTATTTAAATTATTTAATTTATTCACTGATACACTAATTTAATTTGTATCTTTTCATCATGTTTTTATTGAGAGACCTATTTGCAGGGACTGATGCAATACTGTTTCAAAGAAAAACCCTATTTCAATTACATCACTTTTAGGTGTACGCGCAGCTGCTTACAAGGCACACATGTCGTTATGTACACAGCGCCTGCCAAGTTAGATAAACATAATTAAATCCATATTATATGTGTAATGTAGAAACACTATAGCTGTATTCAGTTACAATCAGTCTTGACGTCATGCTAAACGCTACTGAGTCTGACAAATAACTTTACGAATAATTCGTTGCACGATTGTCGAATTGGAGCGAAGTTAATTTTCCTGATTACCTTGTTGCACTTATGGTGAGATATCTCTTCTTTGAAAGCGAATTGTGATTGCATTTCTAACGCTGTTTCTTTCAACATTCAACAGTGAGATGCAATCGGCCAGGGTCGTTCAAATTACAGCTCAGGTAATTTGTGTTCGCTTCGCACTCCTTCCCCTCAACATTTCGCAGGGGATTCTTCGATA
Organism: Ascarosepion bandense; assembly: GCA_037127315.1. Taxonomy (NCBI): domain Eukaryota; kingdom Metazoa; phylum Mollusca; class Cephalopoda; order Sepiida; family Sepiidae; genus Ascarosepion; species Ascarosepion bandense. Next base: position 1,669,814 of record JBBBDQ010001130.1, on the reverse strand, counting down.
TTGCTGTTAGCATGTCAGTTAGTACAACCTGTCGCATATTACATGGAAAGATGTTTGACCCGGACAAGTATCACCCGTTGCACTGGTAAACACTATCTTCATATATACACTACGTGTTTTTTAAAAAATGATGTATTTCTTACTATTTTTTAGTAATCATTGACAAGTGAATAATTCTAAATGAAAATAGAATGGTTCTTTTGTTATTATTTTGCAAATTTTTACAAGGCAGCCAGGAAGCCTTTGCTTCGGCCAGCCAATAATAAGAGATTAGCAGAGGGAGAGCACAAAAACTGGACACCAGAACAGTTCATTTGATGCACATTTTATTGCGCAGTATTAACAAAAGAACCATTCGATTTTTATTTAGAAATATCCACTTGGCAATAAATATTAAAAATAGTATAAAATGCATCATTTATTAAAAAAAAAAAAACTGTGATGGCGTAATAATTATGACCGGTGGTATATATATATATATATATATATATATATATATATATATATATATATATATATAAGGGAGATAGATAGATAGATAGATAGATAATGAACAATCTTAGATATCTAGCTAGATATGAAGAGATAGATAGATAGCATCGTTTTCTACGATGTATCACTCCCTTAGAGATTACTTAAAGCCAAAAATATTCTTGGAATATAACAGTTTGGTTTTGAAATAATAGTGGTTTAATTATGCAAGTCTTACTAATTAACCCGTGACTGGGAGGAAGAGGTAGATTGATTCGTTTCCCAAGGGTATATATTGAACTCAACGGGAATTGGAAACCGGTTCTCCCAATTTCAATCCCCAGCTATTATACATTACACCACCTTACCTCATGTAATATAGGTGGGCAGGTATATAGAGAAATAGATGAATACATATTAAGTGCCTAAAATTCTGTTTTATAATCATTTCACTCCAAGCAAGGCAATGCTGCCACTGGTGCGCAGGGGGTTACAATGGTGGGGGGGGACGGATGACAGAGAAGAAAACAGTATAGGTGATGTAGAAAAAGTAAGAGAGACGCTAGAGTCACGGTGATAAAAGATGGCAACTTAAATTTGTAAGATTGTAGCTATCAGAGAAGCAAGTATATAAAGGGTGTTCCACAGGCAGTTAGTGCGAGGAAAGAAGATGTTAGAGTAGAATTAGTGGTTGCATTTGTCATTTTTTTACAGTGAAACGGTTTGACCTAGTTGCACGGGTAAATAAGTGTGAACATGGCACAAGGCAATAAAGCTCGACAGATCAGAAGCCATCAAAATATTTGTAGAAAAGGCCCAGGGAAGCCACGTTTCGTCGATGAGAATGTGGCTGAAGGCGATCAGCGAAATCGGGACTAATTACACTGCAGATTTTCCTTTGGATTTTTCGAGAACCCCGAGATAAACATCCGAAACACCTAACCAGAAATGGCAATAGTTACACATCAATATACTGATCTATCTATCTATCTATCTATCTATCTATCTATCTATCTATCTATCTATCTACATTAAAATATCTATCAATCTATATATATATATATATATATATATATATATATATATATATATATATGTAAAATAATCGACTGTGTAACCGTACTGATGAGCTGCGATACAACGAAACAGATCTGTCTGCGGATGACTATACATATACATATATATATATACATCGTATGTTTTTTTTTTTTTGAGACATGAATTGGTAGAAGAGTTTTTAGGAGTAGGTTGCTAATACTTTCTTCGGTATACTAGTTGCCAACCAAGGCTACAGAATCTAATCCATCCTGCTATTTACCTAATAGCTGGACTAAGATGCTGCGAATTAATACCTTTCTCAAGAGTATTTGTGCGTAAGTGAATGTAACGAATTCAACTAGAATTCGAACTCGGCTCTCCGATTTCTTGTTTCCAGTCGATGTCTACTGTGCCACAACGCACATCCTACATATTGATTGTGCGTTATAGTGTAGTAGGTTCTATAGCCTTAGTGGGCAACCAGTCTAACGCAGAAATTCTTTCGAGACATGATCGCCCAAAGCGTGTATCACGTATGGTACTTAACTGACTCTGTGAAATAAGATTCTTTATTTTACTACTGTTTATCTGAAACATTGAGATCGTCTTACTAAAACTTAAAGATGGTTAAATACAATAGTGCACTGTCAAAAACAAATGGAACATATACCAATCAATAATCTTAGTTTAAAAATGTTTTTTCAAACAATCTATACTCAAATTGAAATTCTGAATGTGATATATAGAGGCTAAATTTGACGTACCGAGTTCAAGTTGAATTAGATTTTGTTTTGTTCATTTCGCACTAAAGCTCTTGGAAAAGCCATTAATTTAATGGTATAAATAGCAGAGCAGACTGGGTTCTTGAGCCTCTAGGGGAGAATCAATATTGGAGAAAGACAAAACAATGGATTCATAACCTGATCAATGAATTCATAACCAGATCAAAGAGGGATGGTTTCCGTCATGATATTTTTCCCCAGACACACTACTGCTGCTTTGGCGTTAGTACATGTGATATCCTTGCGACTCTAATCGGTTACGAGACTCTTGTTAAACACAATTGCATAAGATCAGAAATCATATGTTGTCAAGAGTAACTTTGTATCAATAAGAAAAAAAAACACTCCGTTTATTTAATAAAATTTATAGCCGCCGTAACTCACTGATTAGAAAATCTTTGTGACTTTTGGTAACGAGAAAATAATACGAACTGATCTACAATCAATTATTAGTTCAATGACCAACTGAGCAAACCAGCTCAAACAAAAATCAATACATAACAATTATCTTGATTAAAAATCTTACACGATTCCCTGATCTGAAGATAAAAAAAAAATCACCCAGTTGTAACTATGTTTCTTATTCACCGCCATTCATAAAGTACATGGGTGCAATATCAAACTGATGCTTAATAAACAAAAGCGAGAAAGGTTTTAAGAGAATAATTTGATCGTCAGGCTGATTGACAAACAAAAGTTGTTTTTTTCGACGGCTCAAGATATGATATAATCGAAGAGATTCTAGAATGTTTCTTATTCTTTTTGAAAGTTGTTCATATTCCATTTTAATGCTTTTTTTTAATCTGAATTTGATAATGATTTCATTATTAACACTGTCTGGCGACCCCAATTTGTTTCTTGCTGACCAAAATACACATCCACTTTACAAATTCCAGTTTCTAAAGGAAAATAAAGTGATCTAAAATATAATTAAAAAAGAATATATAACCAAAGTTAGAATCAGTCTCACTTTTTAAAAACATTCTTCTTCTTCTTCTTCTTCTTCTATGTGCCCTATACTTTCATGACATAGGCGATTATGGCTTTCCACGTCTCCCTATCCCTGGTGGCACTGTTACTCCACGAAACCCCCGTTCCTTCATTTACCTGATCAAGCCCTTCAAATATGTTATCCGCTGCCTTCCTCTGTCTCTTTTTCCTTGTATTTGGCCTGTCAGTATCAGGTTCTCCAAGCCCTCTTTCCTCATTGAATGTCCCAGTAACTTCAGTTGTCTCTTTCTGATGCTCACTATTATTTTTCTTTTCAATGCCATTCTATCCAACATCTCATCATTGCTCACATGAACAGTCCATGATATCCGCAGCATCCTTCTATAAAACCACATTTCCGTTGCTTCAAGTTTTTTCCTCATTTTCGATGATATTGTCCAGCATTCACTGCCATATTTAAAAACTAACATCTCATAGCAATTTAACACTCTCTTTTTTGTTTCTAGGGAACTCTTCCTGCGTCTTAGTACTTTACTTAGCTTCTGGAACGCGTCCTTCGCCATACCAATTCGCCTTCGGATCTCTGTGGCGCACTTTCCATCTCCTGTTAGAACACTTCCTAAAATATTTTCTTCTTGTTCTTGTTCTTGTTCTTGTTGTTCTTCTTCTTCTGTGTGAACTGTCGCTTCAGGATATAGGCGATCATGGCGTTCAAAGTTTCTTTAATCCTGGTGGGTTTGAGCACACCTTCTCCCGTTACACCATGCAACCCTCGTTCTGTCATCCACCTGATTATGTCATTCAAATACGTTATCCTTTGCTTTCTCCTGTCTCTTTTTCTATCTATCTGGCCTGTTAGTATCCGGTTCTCCAAGCTCTCCTTCCTCATTGCATGTTCCAGGAACTTCAGCTGTCTGTTTATGATGCTCAGGATTAATTTTCTTTTTGTTTCCATCCTTTCCAAGACCTCATCATTGCTCGATCCATGATATTCGCAGCATCGTTCTGTAGAACCACATTTCAGTTGCTTCAAGTTTTTCCTTCACCTTTGATGTTATTGTCCATCATTCACTGCCATTTTGAAGAATGGACAGCACGTAGCAATCTAGTACTCTCTTCCTAGTTTCTAGAGAAATTGTCCTGTTTTTTAATACCTTACTCAACTTCTGGAATGCTTCCTTCGCCATGCCAATTCACCTTCGGATCTCTGCGTCGCACTTTTCGTCTTCTCTTATAATGCTTCCCAGGTATTGAAGTTTTTGTACCTGCTTGATTCTGGTATCCCAGACCTGTATTTGGCATATTTGGTTGCCCTTTTTACTGATGACCATGCATTCGGTTTTCTTGCAGTTTATTTCTAGTCCTTTCTTGTTACTTTTTTCAGCTACCTTCTGTAGGAGATCTTGTAGTTTCCTTTCTGTCTCTGCTATCAACTGCGTACCTTAGGTTAACTGTTCAAAATAAAGGCTTTATTTTTGAAAAGCATTACATTTCAGCACTAAATGACCCACTGTGTTGATACACCGTAAAACAAACAAAACAAACTTGCTGCGAATTATTTTGATGCGGTGAGTATGTTATGTTTTTTTTAATTAATAAGTTTCCGATTCCATAAAATACAGTTAAGTAAAGGATGCGAGAAGGACTATTTCCCAATCGTATGTTAAGTCAAAGTAAAACCACGGAAAGTGAAAAAAGACAAAAGCAAAGACTCAACTATAACGAAAGACTTCTGAATGATGCAAGCTCAATGATATATATATATATATATATATATATATATATATATATATATATATATATATATTGTGTAATTCGATAGATTCTGGTCATAATAAGATTAGACCAGTGCACAATCGTATTAAAAATTGTTCAATACAATTATATTGTAAAATTTTTGAATATTTTCCATTTGTAAACGAGTTATTACGACACCTAGGTTTCTACCATGAATGGTGACTTCAGGTGTTTTTCAAAAACTGATTTAACCGTTTACCTTTTTTTTTGTAAGAACGGAAATTATGACTAAGTATAACCATACTTAAAAAATACTTCTTAGGTTCACACAACCATGGATGAAAATGTCATAATTTCTTGTAATTTTAAAAATTGCGCGTTTAAAATTTCCTTCAAACGTGAGCGCTCAAAAAAAAAAAAAAAAGAAAAAGAAAAAAACACCATTACGTATTCGTTCTTAAAAAACAAATGTTAAAGTCAGTAATTGAAAAATCGCTTGAAGACACCACTCATGGCAGAAACCTAGGTCGCGTAATAACTCGTTTACAAATGGAATATATATATATATCCGCAGACAGATCTGTTTCGCTGTATCACAGCTCATTAGTACGCTTAGACATCTAATTACTTTTTACCCAGAATTGAAACCCGACCGAACTGGCGTCAGATAGCGATTCTACCTCTGAGCTATGGGCGCTCAGTAGAAGCAGGTAGATTTTTTAGCGTGTACATTATCATTTTACACACGCCAAATAGCTGAGAGTGTTCTAATTTATTGCTGAATGAACGGTGCGTAGATGCTAGAGTTTCAAAGTCTACCATATATAACTTGAACAATACTGCAAATTCAAAGTGGGATATGTTTGGAGAAACATAACCACGCCAGTTATTGAGACACCCTCAGAGAAAAATGAGAAAAGCAAAAGATAACGGTGGATGAATGAGGAGGAACTTCTAGAGATGTCAAACGCGACGGCAAACGATACTGTGGAATGGAAAAGAGTCCAGCACATTAAAGCAAAGAATTTGAAACAGATGTACGTAGGCTAAAGAAGAATGGCTTGATAAAAAACAGAAATAAAAAAAGAATAGCAACACAAATAAAGCAATGGAGTAAAAGAATTGGAAGGAGAAAAATAAGCCAATCAAGAGGCTGTAAAAATAAAAAAGAACATTGATAATCGTAAAAGAAAATACTCCAAAGAAGAAACGAATAATATATATATATATATATATATATATATATATATAGAATAAAACAAATTCGGATGTTCAAATTCGCTGAATGTCCATTTCTACGAGAAATTTTTACGAGAAATTTCTTGCGTCATCAGCAAAGAATTTATTAAAAAAAAAAAAATCAAATAACAAAATGAACAAAGATATTTTACCGGCGGAACTTGCGAAAAATTTTGATGCAATTTTGCGTTTATATTCTTATAGTGATCTTCATCTTTGTATTCCAGATGACAATTGATAAAATTGAGCTGCGAGTTTTGATTCGTTACTGCTGGAAGCGTGGTCTTTCAACCAGAAAAGCTGCAGAAGAGATTTGTGCTGCCGAAGGTGAAGGAAAAATTGCATATGCGGCGATCTCAAAGTGGTACAAGCGTTTCGATTCTGGCGACATGAGTCTTGAAGATAAGCCTCGTTCGGGACGGCCGTTAGTTGGATGATGGAGACTTGCAAACCGGGTTGGACATTGCGCTTTTATCGAGCACTCGAGAATTGGCTGATGAGCTTGGAGTTGGCAAAATCGACAATTCACCGATATTTAAAGCAATTTGATTTTGTTCACAAAAAGCCGCGCCAAGATCCGCACGAACTCACCGAAGCACAAGCCAACAGACGAGTTCCGCTCAATGCAACACTTTCTGAAGAGCCGTCGATTCGACTCGTTTGATGAAGTCGAGGAAGCGCGTCAAGAATTCTTTGATTCTAGGCCGGCTGAATGGTACTTTGACCAGATCCGAAAGCTTTTTTTTGGAAGTGTTTTCTGGTAACCTTAGATTACTTGGCGAGTAAAATTTAAATTTTTTGCAAGTGTTTACGAACTTTTGGGACAACCTAATAGCAAGGCTTGGAAGGAAAGTGTGTGGAGTGTGGTCCGCTCATCACACCACAGAGGTTCTATTAGTGACCATGACATGTGCAGTACATTTGGACCATCCCAGATCCGACTACCACCATACTCTCAAGATATCACACAGGCGACTTTTTCATCTTCAAAAATAAAATCTCACTTAAATGGAACAAGATTCCAAGTAAACCAAGAAAATTCAACAAGGCTGCTGCTCGCTATCCCCAAATAGGACTTCCAGAAATGCTTCCATCAATTTAAACGACGCTGGATAAAGTATATTGCTTGAAATAAGAGGCTACTTCGAAGAAAATGAAATGTTGAATTGATGTGTGTTGTAGTTATCTTTTTATAGCATCAGTTTCGATTCATTTTGATCAAACCTTATATATATATATATATATATATATAATGATCAGATTAGATCATTAGTAGAGAGATCATTAGTATGTGTCGTCATAGAAATAAATATAAATTGCAATAATAACCTTATTCTTCCATTTAATCACAATAAGATTTTTTGGTTTTAAATTTGGCAGAGCACTTATCCTTTCCCCCCTACCTACCACTACTAACCCAGTGGTTGAGCCACATACTTTCCACTACCTTAGAAAAATACTACTAAGATTCCGTTAGCTTAACCCTATAATAGCCAATATTCCTCAGCCCCTTCCTTTACTAGACCATGACTCCGGCATTAGAATTTTCCCTCATTCTTTGTTTAAACGGGGTTGACAATGTATATCTTAAAACGACACGTTGAAAATGGCTATTTCCCCTCTAAATTTTATCTGAATTTACACCCACATATAAATAAATAAATAAATAAATATATATGTTTGCTCTCGTAACTTCTCTCAATTCTTTTCAATACCACAGAGGTTGTTGACTGTTGATAGAGCAGTGATTTAAATTGGAAATCAATCACATCAAAAAGAAGGGAAATATACCGTTCATTCATAAACAGAAAGTATTACATGGGGTTATTCAGTCAACAGTAAAATGTCATACCAGCATTTTGGGGGGGTAAAGTATTGCATCATCTCGGTCATTTGGTGGGTCTACAGCACATATTTGGCGTCATGTTTTGCCCAAAGCTAGAATTTCTTTTGAGATATCTTGCATGAGAACAAGGCGATCCTGAAAGGAGATTTTACAGATAGTTGTGAAAAAGTGGAAGAATTGCTTGGATTAAATGCTTGTCTTTTGAAAGTGTATACTTTGAATTGAGCTAAGGTGCCAATGTGCTTGGTAAGCTGTTTTTCTGTGATATTAAATAGCTTAAGAATTTCCTCTCTCTGTATCTATTCTTAACACTCGCTTTCCAGTTGTATTGATCCACCTGGTCGGAAGATGTAATGGAATTACATTTAGACAGTTGACATTACTTTCCTACTTGTATCGCAAACTTTCAAAATTTGTTTATCCTTGCGTCGCTCAGTGCAGGAATACGTTAAGCAAACAAAATGTTACTGTTTGATTTCCTTTGACATACAGTAGATATGCTTCACGAAATTCCAGTTATGTGGTTTGTATAAAAACGTGCATAATTTTCAGGACCATGTCTTCTGTTTAAACCCTTCTTTAAATAAATATTTTCAAATACAATCTAGAATCTGCATTGTGATCGATACCGACTAGGCTGACCGCCTGCAGTCACTCTCTCACCGGCGTGACGTGGCTTCCCTGTGCCTCTTTTATAAACACTTTCACGGCTTCTGCTCCGATGAACTTAGCTCACTGATGCCCCCTAGGTACGAATTTGCACGAGACACTAGATTAGCAACTAGGTCCCACCCTTTTACACTGAAACCGATAAAATGTAACCGCAATTTCTACTCCAACAGCTTCTTTTCTCGCACTTCCCGCCTGTGGAATTCCCTTCCGCATACTTGCTTCCCCGACAGCTACAACCTCCAGGAGTTTAAATGTAAGGTCAACAGACACCTCCTAACACACTAACTCGCACCCATTCCCTCAAACACTCTCCATATGTACCCCCTTACTCGTCTATCACCCTCCTACTGACATTTCCTATATCCAGTCGCTCTCTCAGCACCTTCCCCTATGTAACCCCCTGCGCTATAGTGGCAATGAGAAGCCTTTCTTGTGGTGAAATGATTAAAAAAATATGACCATAGCGAAATTACACCCTTTAGATGAAGGTGACCCACAGACACGTGGGCAGATGGCCCAAATGTAAGTTCTACTCTGTGCATGAGAAACAAAACTTTACCGCTTTCACTGTCTTCAGCTTATATTATTTGAGCCTTTCTATCCTTTTTTTTTCTAGCAGATCAGTTCTGAGTGGATAATGTCTGACCAACACAATATTAATCGCGCCAGGTTGAGTAAAAAACTTTGAAGTCTTTTGTTTGTTTCGGAAGGAACAACATTAAAAAGGAGACAAACTTTAATTTGATGTGAACACTTGCAACTCGTAAATCAGTTACAAAAGAAAAAATGAAACTATTCATAAAACAACTAAGAATATAATATGCATAAGAAAATGAACTGTTTACTACCGCAGAGTCGGCTCATAAGCGATGAAGGCTGTTCTCCTACCAGATTGGCAAAATGAATGAACCAGCCAACCAACCATCCAGGCGTTTTCTACGGCTTATGAATTCTTTCAACAATATTTAATGACAAAATATTTTTGGGAGATAATAATGGTTTAGATATCCTTCGCCAAATATAAATTAGTCAGTTAATTGCCATACGTGAAGCACCTTTGGGCTATCATGTCTCTTTCGAGACATGATTGACTAGACGAACGATTTTCTCGCAGTAGGTTGTCATTAGACCGCAGAAAGTAATAGCAACCAATTCAACCCATAACTGGAGAAAAAAAAATGAAGTATTTGTGCGTAAGTGAATGAAATGAATTCGACTGGAATTCGAACTCGCCTCTTCAATTAACTGATTCCGAACGGACATCCAATACACCACAATATTTGTACAAGAAAAGTTATGCCTGAATGACTACCTCTCTGGCTTTAAACTCAGTTATGTGGAGGGAACTGGTCAGATGTTCAGCTACACGGTGACCCCACAACCACACCCAGTTACAGGACTGCTGCTTCTTATCATGACAATGGCACAATGAGTGTTTAGATGTATCTCCTTACATCCGAACATTGCCTAATCATATTGTCACTGTAAATATAAAAGCGAACATGTTTGAAACATCTGTATTAAAATGGCGTCATTTTATTTATTGTGTCTCTCATTGAATGTAGAAGATATAGAGATTATTCATGATTGTTTTTATCTATATGTTGCTTCCCTTCCGTATGTTGTTAATCATGGCTCTTCACAACTACCTATCCTTGTTTCTAAGCATAGATACCCTACATCCCCCACTGGAGCGAGATGTGACACAAGGTCTTTTAAAGGTGGGGACCCATTCGCGTACGGACGGGCAGAGGGACAAAAAATTCCTCAGTCCCCTCCACCGTCGGTTGAGCTGGCCCCGGTGACGAGAACCTGGTCCACCCCTCTGCTGCAATAGGGTGGCGCGGGCGCGGAACACTGTTCCCCGGAACCGGGCATCTATCAGTGCAATTTTTCTCAGAAACAACCCTGTCCTCGCGGACGGAACTACAACTGAACCGTACTCTGTCTTCGAGGACAGAGACGCAACTGAGAGATGATTTGGGTCCCTAGTCTACACAAAAATGTGGCAAATAAGTAAGCAATGTTCCCCCTTACTTTAACTCACAATGTTTGTTATGTCATTCATTTATACGTGATCGTTATGTAAGTTAAACGCTGTTTCGTGTGTACCTCTCTTGCCTTTAATATGTACTATGAGTTTCAAATTCTCCAAGTCCTCTTTTCTTATTATATATCCCAGAATTATCAACCGTCTCTTTCCGATTCTAATTATAAGTTCTCTTTTTGTGTACGTTTTTCTTAAAATTCATGGTATTCCCAATATCCTTCTGTATAACATTATCTTTGTTGGCTCAAGTCTGTCCTTCATCTGTGAGGAATGTATTTATCATTTATTGTGATATAGGTAAAATGATATCAATTCATGAGACAAAATGTATAGTTGATACCAGAGGGACGATCGAAGATGCGAGCTGTGATATGAAGGCGTTAAAACCAGGTACGTACAAAATAACAAAAATCTGGAAAGTGTTTTATCAAAAGAGAAAATATGTTGGCATAAACTAAATAGAGAGAATCAGTTAGCCAGTTAAGTTCTTTAAGTATGGGCGATGATGTCTCGAAAACATTCGCTTTCCAGTTGTGTTTATCTACCTGGTTCAGAGATGTAACGGAATTGCGTTTAGACGATTCACATGTTTTTAGATTGTTGCATCGCAAACTGTCGATATTTGTTTATCCTTGCGCCGCTCTGTGCAGGAATACGTAAAGCAAACAAAATGTTAGCTTGGCTTCTTTTCTCATACAGTGGATATGCTTCACGAAATTCCAGTTCCGTGGATTTTATAAATATGTGCATAATTTTCAGGATCATGTCTTTTGTTTAAACTGTCCTCTAAATAAATATTTTCATATGTCTATAGCGAAAATACAGTCTTTAGATGAAGGCAACCCACAGACACGCAGGCAGACGGCTCAAATGTAAGTTCTGCTCAAGCAAGAGAAGCAAAACTTTCCGGCTTTCACTGGCTTCCATGCATATATTTTGAGCCTTTCGATCATTTTTTCTATCGGAACGAGGGATCTCTGTCCAACACAATATTGATCGCGAGAGATTAGGGAATAAACCTTAAACTCTCGAAAGAGACATGGTTGTCTGGCAAAAGATATTTTTAAGCAGCAGGTTGCTATTTCCTTTTTGCGGTAGACTGGTTTCCAACCAAGGCTATAGAACCCGATGTGTCCTGCTATTCAACCTATAGCTGAAAGATGAAGAGGCAGATTAATACTTTTCCCAACACAACGAATTCAACTGGAATGCGAACTCGGCTCTCTCATTTCCCGCTTGGAGCAGATATATTGCTCGCAACAGTCAGTCAGTTAAGTGCCATACGCGAAACACGCTTGGGCGATCATGTCTCGAAAGAGACATGACTGACTGGGCAGAAGATTATCCCGCAGTAGGTTGCCATTGCTTTCTGCGGTAGATTGGTTGCCAGCCAAGGCTATAGAACCCAATCTGTCCTGCTATTTAACCATATCTGGAGGGAAGAGACGGATTAATATCTTTCCCAACGGTATTTATGCGTAAGTGAATGCAATAGATTCAGCTGGAATTTGAACTCGGCTCCCCGATTTCTCATTCTGATCCGCTATCCACTGCACCACAACGCACACCGCAACGCAAATCCTAAATAGAGAAAATAAAAAATAATAAAAGGTGTATATGTAGAGATGTCCATGGGCGTTTCCAAAATTTCTAGGAATGACACCCGATTAACATACACTTGAAAAGATTTTTTTCTTTTTCGTTGATTTTGGTAGAATTGTTAAACAAATCTCTAGCTTAAGAGACTGCATGCTGCTTACTGCTTGTGTTGTGTTCAAAACGACATCAGATTCGCTGGAATATTCCTGGGGGAAAACGATATATATCTTTTCTCTGAGTCATCCTGTGAGTAAAATATACAGAAAATAATAGCGTTTGGAAGACTTCACATCTTTTTCTTTATAAGCGCCTTTGGCAACGCCATCTAGCGGTCGTTAACAGAAATTCTTTATCAGATAAATGGTATGATCCAACAAAGAAATCAAGCGATATTTTCGGCATTTAATTTATTTTTAATTTAATAAATGTAAAGAGGCATTATATGATGAAAGTATTGTTAATAATCAAATCTGTCAAATGTAAAGATTTTTCGCTTGTTCTACCTTCACGGTCAGGTAGAACAGAAGAATTTCAAAGTGATCAAATCACGAGAATGCATAAAAATAACTAACAACGCAGAAGCTATCCAATATACTCATAATACCCAACAGGAACTTTTGAAATTTATCTAAGTAGTATTGATCATGATAGTCACTTTCCACACAAATGAAAATCCAAACGACAACTGTATCGTATTTAACAGATCTGTTTTTACATATTCTGTGATAGACAATGAAATATAAATACTTTCTAACAACGTGCAGCGCAAGGAACCCTGGGTAAGTCTAAGCAACCATCAACGTCAGTACCAAGTGCCTTCCTCTGTCAAAACACTTGCTAGATATTTACTGCTATAGTTCTTGGATATTATTTTATTCTTTCTTAAAATTCATGGTATTCCCAATATCCTTCTGTATAACATTATCTTTGTTGGCTCAAGGCTGTCCTTCATCTGTGAGGAATGTATTCATCATTTATTGTGATATAGGTGAAATGATATCAATTCATGAGACAAAATGTATAGTTGATAGCAGAGGGACGATCGAAGATGCGAGCTGTGATATAGAATAACAGACTGTACTTCTACAGAGGTGAATGGACAATACTTTTAAACAATGATGACAGTCCAGATTGAAGATTTATGAATGAATTTAATATAATCCACATGAGTAATCTCTTTTGAAAGAGTGTCTGTTCCCAAAGACGCAGTAAATTCGTCTCTGATCATTTTTTAATTTAGATGAAGATCTCTCAAACTGTTCTCGTGATATTTAAAGTGACTGGGTACATTCCACAAGAGTCCAATAATTCTTTAGAAATTGCATTGTTTACGTTTCGGGTACGAAATCCATAAGTTATGAGATTTGTAGAAAATCTGAATGAAGTAATGTGAATTCTTTAAAATGGCGAATAGAACCATGCTGGGGTATCACATCTTCTGTTGCCGAGTAGTCTAAAGTTCGCTGAAAAAACAAGTGGTTTCTCCTACAAATCCAGATATATTATCAAACCCGGGCAGAGGTGAGATTTTCAGTATTAATTTTTCTCACGTGCGCAAGCCGGTAGGCGAAATACAAAATATGAGAAAATAATAAAAGGACATCTATTTCAAACACGGATATAAACTAAAATGACATCTGAAGTAATATATATATATTACTTCAGATGTCATTTTAGTTAATATATATATATATATATATATATTGAGAAGAAAACTCACCATAACTATTCCACTCAATATATTTGCGCTGGATAATATGAATTGAACTCTCTATTTTCATCTAATTGATATTTATATTAATTAGATAAAAACTTTTGGATTATTCTCTCCTATATATATATATATATATATATATATATATAGATAGATATAATCAATTCAAGTAGCAGTGTTGATACAATCATGCCGACTTTAAAGCTTGAAAACATGACAATAGTGCCCACAAGCTTCTTCACATTAACTCTGTTAACGCTCTATCCGTATCTTGATATCAAGCACATTCGACAATAAAAATTGCTTGCCTAAAATCTCTTTTCACCAGTAAACTACTAAATAAAACCCCCAGCAATTTTGGCAGTAAACATCATTACATTTTAACACTATATATATATATATATATATATATATAATATATTTGTTTGAACATTTTTTAATCGATACTTGTAGTTGAGCTGATATTCTGTTTTTAATTGAACAGTATATATATATATATATATATATATTTTAATTCAGATACTTCAATCCAAGGGAAAAAAGCAGGAAGGTAAATTCCAAAAAACCCGATCCTAATTAATATTAAAAGTTTATTTTAATATTAAAAAATGATACAGGAAGAGAGCTCCATGTAATAAAATATTACAGAGCAAATATATATTAAAAAAGGATTAATTCAAAGATGTTGAATGGCCATTTCGATATGAAGATCCCCACGGGGAACGACACATCACCTCAGCAACAGAAAAAAACCTTTCAGAAACTGGAGAAAAATTAGTCTACTTTTCCTTATAAATAGATTGCAAAGAAATTAAAAAATAAATAATAAAATAAAATAAAATAAAAATAAAAATAAAGGGAAAGAAAAAGAAAAGGAAAAAGAAAAAGAAAAAGATAGAATAAAATCAAATAAATAAGAAAAGAAAAATGTCATTTTTTTCTTATTTATTTGATTTTATTCTATCTTTTTCTTTTTCTTTTTCCTTTTCTTTTTCTTTTTCTTTCCCTTTATTTTTATTTTTATTTTATTTTATTATTTATTTTTTAATTTCTTTGCAATCTATTTAAAAAGGAAAAGTAGACTAATTTTTCTCCAGTTTCTGAAAGGTTTTTTTCTGTTGCTGAGGTGATGTGTCGTTCCCCGTGGGGATCTTCATATCGAAATGGCGAAATGGCCATTCAACATCTTTGAATTAATCCTTTTTTAATATATATATATATATATATATATATATATATATATATATATATATATATATATATATTTGTTCTGGCCTGATTACTTAAAAGAAATCTTATATATATATATATATATATATATATATATTATATATATATTTTCGAAATAACAACATCACTCGAAAAAACACAAAAAGTGTCGAAACAAAATAGCTACTTTTGTAGTGATATTATAACATATCAATGTTATAATTTATTAATAAATATATTATATATATATATATATATATATATATATATATATATATATATATATATATATATATTTGTTCTGGCCTGATTAATTAAAAGAAATCTTGTTTCATTTGGCATATATCGGTTGTTCATTCCATTGCGTCAATCTTCAGAATTTTCTGTACCATTATATGTTTACATTTATTTATATTACGATACATTTCAATACAGTGATGGCTATTTACGAAAAATGGAAAGGTGTGTGTATCAGGCTTGATTTATCTTTGATTAAACTGTAGAATCAGCCGTGTTCGATTGGTCTAAGACGCGCTTGATCAATTTGTAGCTTTCTCTATGTTGTTGCAGGTTCGAATTCTACAAAATACAAATATTTTTGTAACAAAATTTCTCGTAAATAATCAGGCAGGTAGAAAAAATATAAATATACTGCTTAATTAAAAACAGAATATCTGCTCAAATACGAGTATCGATTAAAAATATAAGGTTCAAACAAATGAATTGAATATATCGGTTGTTTATTCCATTTCGTCAATCTCCGGAATTTTCCGTAATATATATATATACGATATATGTGTATATACTTATATATAGGCATAGACTGTGTGCAAATAAAAAAATCAATATTTCTTGGTGATTGTCAATTTCACGCTTCTTGGTCTGAAGATAGCAATTCGTTCAGAAACTTACAGTAACCCTGCAATGTTGATTCTTATGTCTACATTGTCTATTTTTATAAACGCTCTATCTCCAATATTGAGCCTTCGTCGCATATAAATGTAACACACTTTAAACAGTGCATATTTAAGGATGTTATTTTGCAATAAGTATTTATATCAATGATACTTTTTAAAATTTTTTAAAGAGATGCTCATAAATATTCATTAAGTTAGGTAAAAAGTTTAGATGAATTATAAATTTTGAAAAAAATAGATTTTTTACTTTTGCTTATAAATACTTGTAGCAAAATAAAATGTTTACATTTGCCTTGATAAAGTTTATCAGAGGACGAAACTTGTCGGTTAATATAAGTTTTCCTTTTGTTTTTATTTATATTGCCATTTTACATAGCTTTTAGTTACATATGAAATTACACACAAACACATACACATACACAAGCATATATCAAACATATATATATATATATATATATATATATATATATATATAATTAAGGCAGACACGTTATTTCATGGTAAATCGAAAGTATGGGCCTATTTCAGAAGAACCATAATCAGCTTCCCTTTTTATTTTACAAAAGATTTAATCCTACCACTGTATGTACAGTATACTACTTTGGATTGTTTTATACCCACAGTGTATGCTGATATATATATATATATATATAGGAAAGGATAAGACAGTATACGTGGATCATCACTATGCTAATTATGCCTTTTTAAGTAAAGGCCTTTTTCTAATACTTCAACGTTTTGGGGAAATTAGGTTTTTGAATTTGTCCAGCGTCTGTAATATTTAAAAAAAAATTTTTTCTTTAGTTTCTTTCTTTTTCTTTTTCCCTCCCTTCCTTCTTTTATCTCTCTTACCACCTTTTTTCCGTGTTGCTTAAACTTACGTCGATTTAACACGGCTGTCTGTTAATTTTTACTTACATTCTCCCTTTTTTTGCGAACCCAGACGATGTCAATTTTTTTCTTTTCTTATTTATTTGATTTTATTCTGTCTTTTTCTTTTTCTTTTTCGTTTTCTTTTTCTTTTTCTTTCCCTTTATTTTTATTTTTATTTTATTTTATTATTTATTTTTTAATTTCTTTGCAATCTATTTAAAAAGGAAAAGTAGATTAATTTTTCTCCAGTTTCTGAAAGGTTTTTTCTGTTGCTGAGGTGATGTGTCGTCCCCCGTGGGGATCTTCATATCGAAATGGCCATTCAACATCTTTGAATTAATCCTTTTTTAATATATATATATATATATATATATATATATATATATATATATATATATATGAACGAATATAGTCGGTCGGTTCTCTAGCTTTTCTTTTTTAACCCTTATATGGTTGTTGCACTTCGTTCTGTTCTCGTGTCAGTGTTTCAGTTCGGATGAAAGAAATCCTGATATAATCAAAGCAGACATAGATTCATGCCTTTGTCTTTAAATAGACTGGTCTGGAGAAATCACAACCAATTCTCCATCGGGAATATTTTTCACAAGAAATCGATTTTTTTTCTTCGCACGAGTCTCTTGCTATTGCCTGATATATGAGTGGTAAGTTGTTGCAACATAAATAAATTAGCAAAGAGACTAATCCACTTTTGCATAACGAAAGCAAAATTCGCTTGTGTATGCCTCAGTGTATTATGATTATATAATTACGTGTGCATCTATCTATCTATCTATCTATCTATCTATCTATCTATCTATCTATGTCAGTCTATCTATCTATCTATCTATCTATCTATCTATCTATCTATCTATCTATCTATGTCAGTCTGTTTATCTATCTATCTATCTATCTATCTATCTATCTATCTATCTATGTCAGTCTTTCTATCTATCTATCTATCTATCTATCTATCTATCTATGTTAGTCTGTTTATCTATCTATCTATCTATCTATCTATCTATCTATCTATCTATCTATGTCAGTCTGTTTATCTATCTATCTATCTATCTATCTATCTATCTATCTATCTATCTATGTCAGTCTGTTTATCTATCTATCTATCTATCTATCTATCTATCTATCTATCTATCTGTCCATGGTAGGTCTTAACTACTGCTGGTTTCAAAGGTAGGTGGGGATAAAAGACGCAATGATTCGAGCTAATCGATTTAAGCGAATTACACGCAACTGGTGTCTGGCACACAATAAAAATATTCTTTTATAAAGTGTCGCGACCTTTTATGGCCCTCCACAACATTCTACCCATTCTAACACTAAGCAATGTTTGATCCTCTGCTATCGCTTTCACTTCATGTTCTGTCACGTATTTATAAAACTTACCCATGCGTCAACCGCTAGGGTATCCGTTCCTCTCAGGAGACGATGGTGTAGCACAGAACACTATGAACCTGGGAAAAAGCTATAGATATTTTAAACCTCACATGTTCCAAAACGTCGCGTCTTGGTAGAAATTAAAACAGTTAAGTACTGGCCCTGCACCAATCGTCTTAGGAGGTCCACGTCGGATTTGAGTAGGAGTTACTCTTAAGAGAGCTTTTTAAATAAAGATCGGATGTGCGTTGTGGTGCAGTGGGTATCGAGTCGGAACGAGTGATCGGCGTACTGAGTTCGAATTCCAGTTGAATTCCTTGCATTCACTTACGTACAAATACCCTTGGCTCTTCTCCGCAGTTATGGGTTAAATAATAGGACAGATTGGATTCTATAGCCTTGGTCGGCAACCAGTCTACCGCAAAAAGCAATGGCAACCTACTGTGGGATAATCTTCTGCCCAGTCAGTCATGTTTCTTTCGAGACATGATCGCCCAAAGCGTGTATCACGTATGGCACTTAATTGACTGACCCACAAAGCATAAAGTTTTCTTTTACTTCTAGGCTGGCTACTACCAAAGGCAAGAGAGCTGAGTCTTTTACATCTGCATGAAATCGTAATAACCTTAATACGCAATATACACGTCTAGCACAAGAAAGAGATACGTACCCTACACTATAAAAAGCGTTTAAAAGTTATTATTATAAAAACAAAGTCAGCTAGGTACCATACACGTTTGGGTGATCATGTCTCTTTCGATCCACGATTGGCTAGGCGGAAGCTTTTTCCGCAGTAGGTTGCCATTATTTTCTGCGGTAGACTGGTTACCAACTAAAGCTATAAAACTCGATCTGTCCTACTAGTCAACCCATAGCTTGTGGGAGAAGAGATGGATTTATACATTTCCCAAGAGTATTTTCGCGTAAGTCAATGCAATAAATTCAACTATACTTCGAACTCGGCTCTACCATTTTTTTTATTTCAAACCGATATTCTTTGTACCACAACGCACATACCAAGCCTAGATAAACTTATGAACACTGAAAAGTATATCAGCCGTATTTGGAAATTAACAAAAAGTCTACTTTCAACAACTTTTATGCGGTCTACAATAGCATTACACAGAATTTACTATATTAGAGTATAAAGTAATACAAACAGTGTAAGCAAATGCGCATGAACCTCGGAAAGAGCGCTAATTCTTCCCTCTGTAACGGTCTTGAGAGCTATTTCGCGGTCCAGTGATCTTCTCATGGTCTAGGAGAATCTTGTATTGGGACCTAGTGAAGGGGGTTACGTTGGAGCAACTCTGTTGTTGGCGACCGAGTTGCACTCTTTCTGGTTCTGAGAGCAAGCGGCGAATTATCCTGAGTTTTTGCTTATCTGGCGACTGACCCGGAACGCCCTTTCTGTCAATGACGGGTTTCAAAGCGAGCTGGGCAGATATATCCGACTGTCATCTGCGTAACCTTGGTTTTGAAGAAACAGCTGCGCACGCCTTCTACCAATGTTCTCAGGTGCGCTTGTTCTGGAGCATGTCGGCGAGTTGACAGCTCGTATCGATCCCGAGCCTCGCGTGTCCATCGATCTTGCATACGCGTGAGATAATATGTTACCACCGGGTTCTGGGATGTTGTTTCTGAAGCTGCTGGCCGTGGCAATAATGGTGGTAGCGACGACGCAGATAGAGGGAACCTTACGATAGAAACTTTATTCTCATCGAGATCTGGTTGAATTCTGTAGGCATCTGCTCAGGATGAAGATCAGAACTCATAGAAAGTGTTTTCTATCAGTAGATTTCAAAGTTGAAGTTTCGCGTAAACAAAGCTTTTCTTGCTTTTGCTTTTTTAATTGCCATTTTGATACCCTTTTTTTTTGTTCATCTAGTTATTCATTGCGGTTCCGGCATTTTCACAGTATTCTTTTTTCTTATGATCCATATCAAGATTCCTATTTTGTTTTTTATTCTCTTAAATTTTTTTCATCTTTAGTGGGTTAGCTTTTGTTTACTCCCAGTTTATTTTGTCCCTCTCCCTCCTTTAGTGAGTGAGCGTCTTGATTTTGTCTATTTGGAAAATAAAGTTCTGTTTCATTTTAGTTTCGTTATTGGGTTTTCCCATCTATTTCATGCCTTATATTTTCATAAGAAAATGGAGAAACAAGACATTTGTATATATTGTAAAATTTTTATAACATGGGTGATTTTTGTAGGACACAAGAGAATAAGCGGTATCGTGCTATATTTTGGATTAAATGGTGATGGATGGATTCGTGTGGTGAGTGAGTAAATTGTAATGGGTGATTGGTTTGCGAATCAGATTAGCAAGGTTTAAGAAAGTCAGATGACCAACTTCAAGCCATCCCCGGTTTCAACAACTTGATTCATACATACATAGATACATAAGTAGATATATGTATTCATGTACACACACACACACACACACACACACACACACACACACACACACATATATATATATATTTATATATATATCATGTGTATTTGGGTAGTAATCTCTCTTTTATGCGAGTTTCATTAAAAATGACAGAAAAATTATTATTGTTAATTATTTAGGTAATTTTTCATTTTTTTTCGGAACAGAATTATATAAGAATTGTCTGAATGGTTTGTTTTTCCAAATGCTTACAGTTGTACTTTTAGACATAATCATGGATGGATTTTATTTTACGTGTAACTGAATGTATGTAGTGTTATATATGATGGTAGAGTATTAACAATATTACCTTGTTTGTCATTTTTATTGAAACCAGCATATATATATATATATATATATATATATATATATATGTGTGTGTGTGTGTGTGTGTGTGTGTGTGTGTGTGCAAATGGATACTGAAATGGTCTCAGTCTGGCCAAGAAGATTTTCACAAAATTCTGAAGCTCGGACATTTTGATGCGTAATTCTTCAAGATTAATTTCCGAGTGTAATAATCCGATTATTGTAGTGCGGCCTTGTGCCAGTTTAAGCCTTGTGCCAATCTTGCTGAATATAAATAGCGTAAATACTTTATCTGAAAAGCAACAATAATAAGATGAATAAAATTGAGTAATAAATAAAAATAGTGAAAATTATTTACCTAAAAGAAACTAAACAAAAATTGAAAAAAAAAAAAAAAAATAGAAATAAAAGATGGAGTATCAGTGGCAATGAAATAATAGTAACATGTTAAAGATTTTTTCCCTTTTTTCGAACATTGCATCATCGTTGATGCATGTTCCGAATATAAACTGCGCAAAAAATAAAACAAACAAAATAAAACAGATTTAAAAAAACATCCATCAAGTTATTTCAGATAAATAAATATTAATGTTTCAAGTAGAAAAACAATAAAAACTCATGAGCAGGAATATGGCCAGTAGTCCTCGAATGTGAAATCTAGTTTTGTTCAGATGCTCCTCATTATCTTTATCGATTGTATTCAACTATTTAAAGGAAATAAATATATGGGGGGAAAAATCATTTATTTCTTCTGAAAACAAATCAAATTATTTTATTCTTCGTAGAATTGCTAAGTAATGATTACATCTTCTTTCAGCACCGAGACCTGAATTTGGGTCTTGGCGCTGTGATGCAGTGGATATGGGCTGGGAAAGAATTCAATTGAATTCGTTGCATTCAGCAACATGCAAATACCCGTGAGGAAGGTATGAATCTATCGATCTCTCTCCAGCTTTGGGTTAAATAGAAGGACAGATTGGCTTCTGTAGCCTTGGTTGGCAGTCAGTCTATCGCTGAAAGTAATGGCCACCTACTGCGAGAAGATCCACTGCCCAGTCTGCTATGTTACTTTCAAGACATGGTTACCCAAGCGTATATCAAATATGGCACTTAATTAACTTAAATTCTCACAAGCTAAATGTAGACAGTCATATTAGTTTATACTGTGAGGTGAAACAAGTATTTGAACATTTTTAATAATTTGTATATAAAATATATATACGTGTCAAATAATTTATTTTTGGTGTTTATTTGCATTTATAATTGTTTTACGAATATATTGTGAGCTTTAGACAATGCTTATATGATTCTATATCCATTTTTTTACTGTCTAAATACTTGTTCCACCTTACTATATATATATATATATATATATATATATATATATATATATATATATATATTTTAATCATTTCACCCAGAGCAAGGCGGAAACGCCACTGATGTGCAGGGGGTTACATAAATGTAAAAAGATTAATTAGAAAAGAGTGAGGAGTACAAACTAGTTAGAAAGGAACAACAGAAAGCTGAGAAGGCAGGTGCGATGACAGATACATAGGTGGAGAGAAAGGGAAGGTTATACAGGGGAGGGGAGAGAGCTAGAGTCCAGTGGTTAGTAGATGAGTATTGACTTTGCATATATATATATATATATATATATATATATATATATATATATATTGTTTGAATGTTCTGTATGCCCCTGCTGCTTTCGGCTATATTTTAGCCATTATTAAGGATGATTTTTATCTTTGTTACTTTTAACTAAATTTATAGAAGATTTTATGTATGCATCTTATCTTGGGTTATAGCAATGTTTTTCAAACACGGTCAACGCATTGTTGGCGTATTTATATTTAATGTCATTGAATGTTAACTTTTTGTTTTTTATTCTATTTTTTATGCCTCTTTTATTTTTAACATCAATAATATCAATATTATTATTCCATTGATAATGTGTTGTCACTGTTTAGAAAATAAAACTTTCCTATAACTCTAGATATTTACATAAATTAAATTCATACATTCAGTTAGAAGTAAAAATATAATCAGCTTTGATACGGGTTAAAAGTATAGCCGAAAGCGCCGAAACATGAAGGACATTCTGATAATTTCTGCATAATTTATGACTAGAAAAGAAACAAGTTATATATATATATATTTTTTTTTTAATCATTTCACCCCAAGCAAGGCATTCCACTGCCACTATTGCGCATGGGGCTACATAGGGGAAGGTAAAGAGAAGGAGTGGTTAGACATAGGGAATGCCAAGAGGAAGGTGACAGATGAGTAAGGATACCGAGGATAAGGGTTGGGCAGATGGGAAGAGTGTTTGATAGAATGGGAGCAGGTTAGTGTGTTAGGAGGTGTCTATTGACCTTACATTTAAACTCCTGGAGATTGTAGCCGTCGGGGAAGCAATCGTGTGGAAGGGAATTCAACAGTCGGGAAGTGCGAGGAAAGAAACTGTTGGAGTAGAAGTTGCGGTTGCATTTTATCGGTTTCACTGTAAAAGGGTGGGATCTAGTTGCTAATCTAGTATCTCGTGCAAATTCGTATTTAGGGGGCACCAGTGATCTAAGTTCATCGGAGCAGAAGCCGTGGAAGTATTTATAGAAGAGACACAGGGAAGCCACGTCGCGCCGGTGGGAGAGAGATTGCAGGCGGTCTGCCAAGTCGGTATCTGTCACATTACAGACCCTCCTCTGAACCTTATCGAGAAGCCCGAGGAGAATAGCAGGGGCACCCGACCAGATATGGCAGCAGCATTCAATGCACGGGCGGATGGTAGATTTATATATGTGCAGGATAGATTTAGACGGAAAAAACTTCCGGGCCCTACACAGAGAACCGACTTTCATAGCAGCGGATTTAGCAATGGATTCGATATAGTCATACCATTTGAGGTCCACTGAAAGTGTGAGACCAAGGAGGCGTAGTGTTTTACTCTCTGTTTTAAATTTATTTGTTTGAACATTTTTTTAATGGATACTCGTATTTTTTTTTATAATCACATCGCCCCAAGCAAGGCATTTTACTGCCACTGTTTTGCAGGGGGTTACATAGGAGGAAAGTTATGAGAAATAGTGACAGGTTATAGGGGGTGTCAGGAAGTGGGTAAGAGAAGGATGAGAAAACTGATGAGAGTGTAGTGGAGGGAGAAAGGAGCATGAGAGAGAGGATGCAGGTTAGTGAGCTAGGAGATGGCTATTGACTTTACATTTAAATTCTTAGAGATTGTAGCTGAAAGGGTTAGGGGTAGGCAAGGCAAGTAAATGGGAGGGAATTCCACAGGCGAGAAGTGCAAGAAAAGAAGCTTCTGGAGTAGAATTTGCGTTTACATTTTATTGGTTTCACAGTAAAAGGATGGTACCTAGTTGCTAATCTTGTGGCTCGAGTAAATTCATATATATATATATATATATATATATATATATAGTAGATACTCTATATTTCTATATTTTTCGTTTTTTAATTAAACAGTATATTTATATATATCAGCAGCCTGGATAATCGAGAAATCTTGTTAGGAAGATATACAGCTTCGGACAGGATTCGAACTTGCATCTTTTATATACATAAAAAAACTGTCAGTTGATTTGACGTGTCTTAATCTCTCAACTACGGAAGATTAAATGTTTAAACAAGACCAAATTAAACCATATATATGTATAAGTTCCTGATATCTCATAATATCTATATTTGCTCTGGTTCGTATCCTAATGTAAACAAACGTAAACAAAGTTAATTCTACGAAATGTTAATCTAGTCATCATTTATCCATCACACCCAATGGTGCATAGGGCAACAACTTTTTGTTGCTGTTTCTGTAACAAACTGTTTTTTACGGGGCAAGGTTGTTAGCCCTGCACCCAACCGCCAAACCTGGAGGACCGGTGGACCATTCTTGGTCCTTTACGTTTACAGCACCTCGTATTCCCAAATGGTTACCAATTTAAGTATTGACCAGGCTCGATGTTGCTTAACTTCGGTGATCGGACGGGAACCGGTGTATTCAACACGATATAGCCGTAGATCAACACCAATCTAGTAGCACGCTAAAATTCACATGGACAGGACACCAGGGAAAAAATCGTCAGAGTAGTTGTCATGAAAACATTTGTGGAAAAATTAGAGGGAAGCCACGTCACAGAGTTGAGAAAGTGACTGAAGTCGAGATGCCAAGACAGGGCTGATTATATTGCAGATGCTTCTTTAGATTTTGTCGAAAAACTCGAGATGAATAGCACAAGCACCTGGCCAGATATGACAACAATATTCAATGCACGGACAAATGGTAGATTATATTAATGTGCAAAATAGATTCTGACGAGAAAAACATTCTGGCACAAAGCAGATACCCATCCTTCCTAGCAGTAGATGCAGCTATAGATCTATAGCTACGGAGTAACGATATCATATCTGGATCACAGCTTGACGGTCCTCATTTTCAAGTCTTGATAGAGCCTAAAAGCGTCTACGTGACATTGTGCGTGTTTAATCATTTCCCGCTCTACAATCCCCTTCATCAAAAGATGAAACATCGCAAACCTCTCGATATTCGATCGCTAATTTTGTTTTAATCGTTTCACCCCAAGCAAGGCGGTACCTCCACTGATGCGCAGGGGTCTACATAAGAGTAAAAGTTTAGGTAGGAGGAGAGTAAAGAGAAAGACGAATCAATTACAGAGAAACGACAAGAGAAGTATTGGAACAAAGGTGTGAAGGCTGTTGCGAAGGTAGAGAGAAAGGAAAAGAACAAGATATACCGGGTGATGTAGAAAGAACTGGAGTCAAGTGGATAAGAGATGGAAATTGACATTACATTTAAATTCCATGAGGTTGTAGCCGTCAGGAAAGCAAGTATACGGAAGGAAGTTCCACAGGCGGGAAGTGCGAGAAAAGAAGCTGTTGGAGTAGAATTTTCGGCTGCATTTGGTTGATCTAACTGGTTGGGACCTAGTTGCCAGTCTGGTTGCACAAATAAATTCTTGTGGTGGGGGCACTAGTGTCTTAAGTTCGTCGGAGTAGAAGCCATGAAAATATTTGTAGAAGGGACAGAGGGAAGTCACATCCCGCCGGCGAGAAAGTGGCTGGAGTCGAGCTGTCAAGTCGGGACCTATCACATTACAGATTCTCCTTTGGAGCCTGCCGAGAACACTGAGATGAACAGCAAGGGCGCCTGACCAGATATAACAGTAGTATTCTACGCACGGACGGATGGTTGATTTGTATATATGCGAGATGGATTCAGGCGGAAAAACTTCCTGGCCCGAACCAGTGACCCAACATTCCTAGCAGTGGATTTAGCTATTAACTCAATGTAATGATTCCACTTGAGTTCGGAAGATACAGTAAGGCCAACGAGGCTCAGTATATTGCTTTCAGGGAGACTTGCTTGGTCCATGCTTATCGGGGGCAGGAGAGGTTGCCTGTGATTGTTGACAGATAGCAGTTTCGTTTTAGAAGCATTGAAATTTACAAGCCACTTCTTACCCCCAGTTCACCACTGAGTGTAGGTCCTTCTCAAGATCAACAGCGAGGTTATGTTTGTCCGCCTCGCCAGATTTTTTACTCATGCTGGAGTAAATTGTGGTGTTATCTGCGTAGATGCCTACTTGGGATTTGATCACGTCTGGGAGATCATTTATGAAGATTATTTCCATGGCAAATATTCTTACGAACTACATTTTTCGCAGCTAAAATTCACCGTGTCACATACACACGGATGAATCACCCCAGTTTCCTTCATATTCCATTAGTACAAAAAAAGTTCCACCCAGGCATCTTCTCACGAACTGCTACTTTGTGAAAGAAACTCCATATCACTACAATCTTAACTTTTCCAAGTCTAGAATTAACCGTTACCTTTCCTCATAAACTGCACTTTTTCCCTTCTATATTCGTTCAATATCACTCTAAAAAAAACTAAAAAAAGATAATGTTGACTAGAGTATTTTAAAAGACAGCAATTTTAAGGCAAAGCAGTTTTTGAAAATTAAAGTGCTCAATATCAATAGACAGAGCCTTAATCACAATAAAATGAAATATTTAACATATCTTTTTTTAGGAGATTTACACAGATGGTATTCATCCTTAAGGTAACATCGAACAACGAACTTTTGTATATGTATTGCAGAACAGGGACTAGGAGTGACCATTGATTAGAGCTACTAAGGTTAGAAAGTCATGGAGAGCCGTAATTGCTCACTGCCTGAAGGTACAAGACACATAAAAGAATCTGTTTTTATAATAGGTGTATGTGTAAGAAAATTGGCATCTGGCTGAGTGGTTAAAACGTTTGCTTACTGACCATAAGTTCGAATCTATCCGTGGAAACTTCTTGATGTTATCTGTCTCGTAACGATCTCAGTGTGTAGCACATTTGAAAAGAGCCTGAAAACCATACCATAAGTTTATCCAAGCCTTGTGAGTGAAATTGGGTAAACTAAACTATTTGGAAGACGTCGATGTTTGAGCAAGGACGAAGTCGCAAGTCATCGTGACCGAAAGTTTAATTCTAATGGCTTTGTTCAGATTGTTAATCGCGACAGATAAATCTCTCCCAGAAACTGTAACTAAGATCTGCTAGTTGCACAATAAACCAAAAGTGGGTTATGTAGGTATTGAATAAAAACAAATGTACCTAAGCAGTTAGACCGGCATTCTCGGATACGAGTGGGCAGTCATTATTATTCATGTGCAATAGATTCCAGATGAGACCGGATTTAATCTTTGTATTCAGTGTCTAGTTGTATAAATATAGGTCACTGGTAACTTTTGCACGCGTGTAATATATGTTGGTATATTTTTCTGACTTTTTTATAAACTGAACTTTGTTTTAATTTTGGCACAAAGTCTCAAATATCGGTCACCAAGTGAGGATCGAACTCACTATTAATGATATAAAACCCAGTCTAATTGTTATTACACAACGCTGTGGCTTCTAGTTGTTATGTACTTAGTGTAGCTAAGTTTGGCACAAGGCTATATGCAAAGATAATCCGATGAGGACTGAAGTCAATGTTCAACCATTGTTCATAACATAGGCTAAATTCGTTGTATTTAAAATCTTTTTTTTTTTGTTAAATTTCTGGTCATGTATTTGTCTCCGGATAAGAAAATTGGTGTGAGTTCATTATCAATATCGTTCTAATAAATGTACCCAAAATTCAATGTAATTTTTTTTGTTATTTCTTGAATTATTTGTAAATTGGCGTCTTTCTAGCCAACGTGACTTGGCTTCGCACTGTCTTTTCTACAAATATTTTCCTGACAATTGCTCTGATGAGTTTTTGTTTTACCATGTGCCTCCATCCCATAAATTTATGCGTGCTACTAGATTGGCAGTTAGGTCTCACCATTTTACTGATGATCAAACTAGATGCAACCGCCACTTCTATTCTAAATGTTTCTTTTCCCGTACTTCTCACTTGTCGAATTTTCTTATGATTTCTTACTTTACTGTCACCTAGAATCCTCGAAGATTTAAAAGTAACGTCAATCAC
Organism: Ascarosepion bandense; assembly: GCA_037127315.1. Classification (NCBI taxonomy): domain Eukaryota; kingdom Metazoa; phylum Mollusca; class Cephalopoda; order Sepiida; family Sepiidae; genus Ascarosepion; species Ascarosepion bandense. The sequence continues at coordinate 1,641,074 of JBBBDQ010001130.1, read as the reverse complement.
TATCTTCTGTTTCTCAATAAAATCTTCATGTGGCTGGCAAGAATGAGGTTTATTGTCAACTAGTCAATTGAGGTAAAATCAGATAAGTGACACTATTGCTTTTAGTTTACCAACTTAATTTAAGTAGAGTTGAGTAAAAAATAATTTTGTCTATTTTAATTTTCACTTATGCAGATGGTACAAAGATCAGATGTTCGATTGCTTAGGTGGCGTGATCACAGATATATAACAGAAGATTTGTGAGAAGAATCGAGTGTTCTACGTCTGTACAGAAATTGTCGTTAGACTGGAAAAGAGTCTTCGTCGGTTGCCACGTCGAGCTACAGTTTTAGGCACTACCAGGGCCGTAGCTGATGCTAAAAAAACACCGGGCACAGAGAAAATTGCCCGGATTTATTATATGATGACGTCATCAGTTTCATCCGTTTCCAGAAACTATGATTTTTGCGGATTTTTCGGCTATTCCAATGGAAATTAAGCACAGAACATGAACGAAAGCAGGAAATCGGGTTCGGACTTTCTGAGTATAACCAGTCTTTTCTCCCAAAATTAATTAATAAACAAACAGATTTTTACTGCGTTCATTCGGATGTTTTCTTCGTTTTTCTTTCTTTCTTTCTTTCTTCGTGAAATATTTAGTTTGATTTCTGACGAAGACATTTTTTCTTGCCCGGATTTTCACTATGATTGCACGGATCGACCCGGACCCGTGCCCGGTGTGCCCGACAGTCAGATACGGCCATGTGCACTACCACCCCACAGGAACTTGCTGTTGAAAAAAGTGGGTTCTTCCCGTAAACACTGTCTGTTGTTATCTTCGGTGTGTCCAAGTGAATCTATCCTCGACTTAATTCATTGTGAGCACACTCCAACATTCGTAGCTTCGACCAACACTACCAAGAACATGTTGAAAAATAAAAGCAACAAAAGTCGACGTGGGGCCATGTTCTCGCTCGCTTTCACATCCTGTGATCTCCTGTATCCTAGCGGCATAATCGCCTTGCTTGGGATGATATGATTAAAATAACTTATTGACTAGCAAATAATGATGTAAATATTAGTTTATAATTTTACTATATGCAGATTCTCTTACCATCATCAGAAAAAAAAGAACGTCTCACCGACATTTTTCGCTAAATATATTGTTAAAGCATAGATGGTTGATTTTCTGTCTTGATATATATTTCTAAATCATTACAGAGAGAAGAGGAAAAAGAAAGAGGGACAAAATACAAGGAGGGTCGGAGAAAGAATAAGACAAAGATGAAAATCTAGAGGAAAAAGGATGGCAATTGACGTTGCACTTAAACTCTTCGACATTGTAGCTATCAGAGAAGCAAGTGTGTGGAAGTGGGTACCAAAGGCGGGAAGTACAAGAAAAGAAGCTGCTCGAAAAAAAAAAAAAGATGAAATACTATGTGATATTAATCTTCCTATACGTCAGTGAATGCTCGACATTTTCCTCGTGGATGGGGAGAAGATTTGAGTTTGAGTTTTGTTTAACGGCAAATAAACCTCTGTGGGTCATTTAATGCCAAAAAAGTTGGGTTCTAAGATACTTTTTTCAATGTTAGGTTATAGCGAGAAGGTTGATTTAGTTAGATTTTAATAAAAAAATTTTGTTTTTATTTTTTTTATTTTAGAACACTGAAAATGTCTTCTAGTTTTGTATTCAAAAATTGTTTTGTTAAGAAAATTTTTTTTCTTCAAAAATTTGTTATGGCAATAATTTTTCTTCAAAAATATATTGTTGGTAATATTTTTCCTTTAAAAATGTATATTTTTTTAAAATAAAATCTACATTTATATATATATTTTTATTAACATGTATTTTTATACTTTCGTAGTGTTTTAACCTAAGTGGGTTAGCTATTTGCCCATAGCTGGGACCCTAACAGGTGCTACCACTCCGAGTGAGGATGAACCTGGGAACAACAGCAATTAAGATGTGATCCCATGCCCCTCTCAACTTCCCAATCAGAGGTCTTGCTGCCGGATGAACTTTACCGTCATGCCCAGATCAGAAGATTTGAGGCAACAGGATTGATTCTGAGAATGCCATTGACGGGGCATTTGTGCCACGAAGAAGTTGTAGAATAAACGAGAAAAAAGACATACATAGGATCAGAATGAGATGTTGAATTTTTCAGACATACAGGGGTTGGACAAAATAATGTGAACACCTTCAAAATAGCAACCCGATTTTCAATTGTTTGTAACACCGTCAAATACTTTTAGATTTCTATTTTTTTAATGTATTTCTATTGCTGCTTGTCTATATTTCTAATAAATTAATTTTTTTCAGAAACTACTCAAATCATCATCAGAATCATCAGAAACTACTCAAATCCGTCAACATGTCAGACTTATCAGATTTCCAAACAGATCAAATTGTTGGCGCCTATGGCAGGCGCAAATCTGACTGAAACAGTCCGAATGCCGGACGTTTCAAGAGCTACAGTCGTTAACGTAATAGCGGCATATGTAAAACACGACAAAACATCGTCGTCGAAGCACAATTCCTGAAGAAAAATTTCTGATAGGGCCCATCGGACTCTGACGCGAATTGTCAGGAACGAGCGTCCTTAAAGTGACTGCCGAACTTAATGACCATCTCGAGCATCCAGTTTCGACAAAAACCGTCCGACAGGAGCTTCACAGATCAGATTTTCATGGGAGGGTTGCCATCAGGAAACCTTTGCTCTTAACAACTGGTCTATGGAGCAGTGGGAAAATATGATATTCTCTGATGAATCATCATTCACTTTATTTACGACCACCGGTTGAGTTTACGTCTGGAGGCAGCCTAACGAAGCACATGGACCAAACTGCCTTCTTCCTACTGTGAATCATAGAGGAGGATCTGTGATGATCTGGGGTGTGGGCAGTATTATGGAAATCTGCCGGCCTAATAGTTTCCCTCTATGGCAGAATCAATAGTCAGGACTATTTACGCATTTTATCTGACCAGGTGCATCCCATTGTCTCGGAACTGTTCCCGGAAGGAAATGCAGTATTCCAGGATGATAATACTCCAATCCACACAGCTAAAGTGATCTCTGAATGGTACGGGGAACATTCTGATATAATAGAGCACCTCGTCTGGCCACCACAATCCCTAGACTTGAATATTATTGAGCATTTGTGGTGCACATTAGAAAACAAAGTGAGAAGTCGATATTCACTGACGATATCGCGAAAAGAACTGGAAGCAGTTTTGACAGAAGAATGGACAAAAATCCCTGTAGAAACCATTCAAAATTTGTACAAGTCCATAACTCGCAGGACTAAAGCAGTTATTACTGCAAAAGGGGGTCTTACTCCGTATTAAAATTAATTTTTCTGTATTTTGAAAGTGTTCACATTATTTTGTCCAACCCCTGTATAATAAAAAAGAAGAGAATGAAGAATATGACACTCATAGGACAGCTGGTTGTTGGTTGTTTTGTTTTCATGGCATATCAACCTCGGTGGGTCATTTATTGCCAACTAACTTTTTTTTATTTATTACTAGTAATACCTTTTTCTTTCAACAATTTATTGTTGTTTTTATATAAGTTTTGTGTCTAGTAATACATTTTTCTTTTCGAGTATCAAGATTCATTGGGATTTGTTTTTAAGGGCAGGGTCCCCAAGTCCTACCCTGTTATTTAACCCATAACTGGAGGGAAGGGACGGATTAATACCTTTCCCAATGGTACCAGTGCTTAAGTGAATGCAGGGTATTCAACTGGAATTCGAACTCAGCTCACGGATTTCTCTTTCCGAGCCGATATCCACTGCAGCACAACGCACATCCGTCATTATACGTTTACAGTACCTGATATTCACGAGCGGTTTACCCATCTAAGTACTGTCCAGGCTCAACGTTGCTTATCATAGGTCAAACTGAAGTCAAGAATAAAGTAAGGAATAACATACCAAACGAGATAGCAGTACAAGGATTGAGAGGTAGAGGAAAGAAGCATTAGTAAACGACACAAAGGACATGGCGCATAAGAAAAGAATAAAATGGATGTTTTGTCGTTATTTTATTTTTTAATCGCGGTAGAAATCTGTTAGAACATGAATTAAAAAAGAACGCATCATTTTCACTATTATCAGGCCCAGTTCTTAATACATTTCTGTTGATGAAACAAAAAGAACCAATAAGATCGAGTAAAATTAGGAATAAAAAAAATTAATATTAGAAAATAGTTCTCTTGCGGAGAAATGATGTCAAAAACCAAGCCTTAAAAATGTAAAGTTAGCACAAAGCTACAACCCTGGGAGGAGATAATGAACAATTATTAATTGATAATTCGGAAAGTAACAAGAAGCCAAATAATCTCGCGAGCATAATTCACCTGGGCTGAGGAGAGCATAAAAATAACTCTATTAAAATATACTAGCCAATCAGGCGATTCTTGCCCGAGCCTATATTCTTTGCGTTTCACAAAAAACTTGATTCATTGGTTGATTATTAGTTTGACGTAATGTCTATTTATTCACTCAATTAAAAATGTTACACGAGAATACTTAATCTGCGGGTTCAATTTTGCGTTTTCAGTCATACGCGATCAATTCAAAAAATAAATAATAAATTAGTTATCCGCGGTCAGTTAAAAAAAACAAAAACAAAAACAGTTATATGTAGTCAATTCAAAAAACGAATAAAGAATCGGTTATCCGCGGTCAGTTAAATTTTCAGTTATCCATGCTCAATTCAAGAAATAAATAATAAATCGGTTTTCCGTGATCAATTAAAAAAAAAAAAGTAGTAAATCATTTATCTGCAGTCAATTCAAAAACTTAATAATGAATCTGTTATCCGCGGTCGGCTAAATTTTCTGTTATCCATACTCAATTCAAGAAATAAATAATAAATCAGTTTTCCGTGATCAATTAAAAAAAAAAAGTAGTAAATCATTTATCTGCAGTCAATTCAAAAACTTAATAATGAATCTGTTATCCGCGGTCGGCTAAATTTTTCTGTTATCCATGCTCAATTCAAGAAATAAATAATAAATCAGTTTTCCGTGACCAATTAAAAAAAAAAAAGTAGTAAATCATTTATCTGCAGTCAATTCAAAAACTTAATAATGAATCTGTTATCCGCGGTCGGCTAAATTTTCTGTTATCCATGCTCAATTCAAGAAATAAATAATAAATCAGTTTTCCGTGATCAATTAAAAAAAAAAAGTAGTAAATCATTTACCTGCAGTCAATTCAAAAACTTAATAATGAATCTGTTATCCGCGGTCGGCTAAATTTTCTGTTATCCATACTCAATTCAAGAAATAAATAATAAATCAGTTTTCCGTGATCAATTAAAAAAAAAAAGTAGTAAATCATTTATCTGCTGTAAATTCAAAAACTTAATAATGAATCTGTTATCCGCGGTCGGCTAAATTTTCTGTTATCTATGCTCAATTCAAGAAATAAATAATAAATCAGTTTTCCGTGATCAATTAAAAAAAAAGAAGTAGTAAATTATTTATCTGCAGTCAATTCAAAAACTTAATAATGAATCTGTTATCCGCGGTCGGCTAAATTTTCTGTTATCCATGCTCAATTCAAGAAATAAATAATAAATCAGTTTTCCGTGATCAATTAAAAAAAAAAACAGTAGTAAATCATTTACCTGCAGTCAATTCAAAAACTTAATAATGAATCTGTTATCCGCGGTCGGCTAGAATTTTCTGTTATCCATGCTCAATTCAAGAAATAAATAATAAATCAGTTTTCCGTGATCAATTAAAAAAAAAGAAGTAGTAAATTATTTATCTGCAGTCAATTCAAAAAACTTAATAATGAATCTGTTATCCGCGGTCGGCTAAATTTTCTGTTATCCATGCTCAATTCAAGAAATAAATAATAAATCAGTTTTCCGTAACCAATTAAAAAAAAAAAAAAGTAGTAAATCATTTATCTGCAGTCAATTCAAAAACTTAATAATGAATCTGTTATCCGCGGTCGGCTAAATTTTCTGTTATCCATGCTCAATTCAAGAAATAAATAATAAATCAGTTTTCCGTGATCAATTAAAAAAAAAGTAGTAAATCATTTACCTGCAGTCAATTCAAAAACTTAATAATGAATCTGTTATCCGCGGTCGGCTAAATTTTCTGTTATCCATACTCAATTCAAGAAATAAATAATAAATCAGTTTTCCGTGATCAATTAAAAAAAAAAAAGTAGTAAATCATTTATCTGCTGTAAATTCAAAAACTTAATAATGAATCTGTTATCCGCGGTCGGCTAAATTTTCTGTTATCTATGCTCAATTCAAGAAATAAATAATAAATCAGTTTTCCGTGATCAATTAAAAAAAAGTAGTAAATTATTTATCTGCAGTCAATTCAAAAACTTAATAATGAATCTGTTATCCGCGGTCGGCTAAATTTTCTGTTATCCATGCTCAATTCAAGAAATAAATAATAAATCAGTTTTCCGTGATCAATTAAAAAAAAAAAAGTAGTAAATCATTTACCTGCAGTCAATTCAAAAACTTAATAATGAATCTGTTATCCGCGGTCGACTAAATTTTCTGTTATCCATGCTCAATTCAAGAAATAAATAATAAATCAGTTTTCCGTGATCAATTAAAAAAGTAAAACAAATTAATTTTATCTGCAGTCAATTCAAAAACTTAATAATGAATCTGTTATCCGCGGTCGACTAAATTTTTCTGTTATCCATGCTCAATTCAAGAAATAAATAATAAATCAGTTTTCCGTGATCAATTAAAAAAAAAAACAGTAGTAAATCATTTACCTGCAGTCAATTCAAAAACTTAATAATGAATCTGTTATCCGCGGTCGGCTAAATTTACCTGTTATCCATGCTCAATTCAAGAAATAAATAATAAATCAGTTTTCCGTGATCAATTAAAAAAAAAAAAAAGTAGTAAGTCATTTATCTGCAGTCAATTCAAAAACTTAATAATGAATCTGTTATCCGCGGTCGACTAAATTTTCTGTTATCCATGCTCAATTCAAGAAATAAATAATAAATCAGTTTTCCGTGATCAATTAAAAAAAAAAGTAGTAAGTCATTTATCTGCAGTCAATTCAAAAACTTAATAATGAATCTGTTATCCGCGGTCGACCAAATTTTCTGTTATCCATGCTCAATTCAGAAATAAATAATAAATCAGTTTTCCGTGATCAATTAAAAAAAAAAAACAGTAGTAAATCATTTACCTGCAGTCAATTCAAAAACTTAATAATGAATCTGTTATCCGCGGTCGACTAAATTTTCTGTTATCCATGCTCAATTCAAGAAATAAATAATAAATCAGTTTTCCGTGATCAATTAAAAAAAAAAAAAGTAGTAAGTCATTTATCTGCAGTCAATTCAAAAACTTAATAATGAATCTGTTATCCGCGGTCGGCTAAATTTTCTGTTATCCATGCTCAATTCAAGAAATAAATAATAAATCAGTTTTCCGTGATCAATTAAAAAAAAAAGTAGTAAGTCATTTATCTGCAGTCAATTCAAAAACTTAATAATGAATCTGTTATCCGCGGTCGACTAAATTTTCTGTTATCCATGCTCAATTCAAGAAATAAATAATAAATCAGTTTTCCGTGATCAATTAAAAAAAAAAAACAGTAGTAAATCATTTACCTGCAGTCAATTCAAAAACTTAATAATGAATCTGTTATCCGCGGTCGGCTAAATTTTCTGTTATCCATGCTCAATTCAAAAAATAAATAATAAATCAGTTTTCCGTGATCAATTAAAAAAAAAAAAGTAGTAAGTCATTTATCTGCAGTCAATTCAAAAACTTAATAATGAATCTGTTATCCGCGGTCGACTAAATTTTCTGTTATCCATGCTCAATTCAAGAAATAAATAATAAATCAGTTTTCCGTGATCAATTAAAAAAAAAGTAGTAAGTCATTTATCTGCAGTCAATTCAAAAACTTAATAATGAATCTGTTATCCGCGGTCGGCTAAATTTTCTGTTATCCATGCTCGTTTAAAGGAAATAAATAATAAATCAGTTTTCCGTGATCAATTAAAAAAAAAGTAGTAAGTCATTTATCTGCAGTCAATTCAAAAACTTAATAATGAATCTGTTATCCGCGGTCGACTAAATTTTCTGTTATCCATGCTCAATTCAAGAAATAAATAATAAATCAGTTTTCCGTGATCAATTAAAAAAAAAAAAGTAGTAAGTCATTTATCTGCAGTCAATTCAAAAACTTAATAATGAATCTGTTATCCGCGGTCGGCTAAATTTTCTGTTATCCATGCTCAATTCAAGAAATAAATAATAAATCAGTTTTCCGTGATCAATTAAAAAAAAAAAAGTAGTAAGTCATTTATCTGCAGTCAATTCAAAAACTTAATAATGAATCTGTTATCCGCGGTCGACTAAATTTTCTGTTATCCATGCTCAATTCAAGAAATAAATAATAAATCAGTTTTCCGTGATCAATTAAAAAAAAAAAAGTAGTAAGTCATTTATCTGCAGTCAATTCAAAAACTTAATAATGAATCTGTTATCCGCGGTCGGCTAAATTTTCTGTTATCCATGCTCAATTCAAGAAATAAATAATAAATCAGTTTTCCGTGATCAATTAAAAAAAAAAAAGTAGTAAGCATTTATCTGCAGTCAATTCAAAAACTTAATAATGAATCTGTTATCCGCGGTCGACTAAATTTTCTGTTATCCATGCTCAATTCAAGAAATAAATAATAAATCAGTTTTCCGTGATCAATTAAAAAAAAAAAGTAGTAAGTCATTTATCTGCAGTCAATTCAAAAACTTAATAATGAATCTGTTATCCGCGGTCGGCTAAATTTTCTGTTATCCATGCTCAATTCAAGAAATAAATAATAAATCAGTTTTCCGTGATCAATTAAAAAAAAAAGTAGTAAGTCATTTATCTGCAGTCAATTCAAAAACTTAATAATGAATCTGTTATCCGCGGTCGACTAAATTTTCTGTTATCCATGCTCAATTCAAGAAATAAATAATAAATCAGTTTTCCGTGATCAATTAAAAAAAAAAACAGTAGTAAATCATTTACCTGCAGTCAATTCAAAAACTTAATAATGAATCTGTTATCCGCGGTCGGCTAAATTTTCTGTTATCCATGCTCAATTCAAGAAATAAATAATAAATCAGTTTTCCGTGATCAATTAAAAAAAAAAAAAAGTAGTAAGTCATTTATCTGCAGTCAATTCAAAAACTTAATAATGAATCTGTTATCCGCGGTCGACTAAATTTTCTGTTATCCATGCTCAATTCAAGAAATAAATAATAAATCAGTTTTTCCGTGATCAATTAAAAAAAAAAAAGTAGTAAGTCATTTATCTGCAGTCAATTCAAAAACTTAATAATGAATCTGTTATCCGCGGTCGGCTAAATTTTCTGTTATCCATGCTCAATTCAAGAAATAAATAATAAATCAGTTTTCCGATGTCAATTAAAGATTTAATTCATAAATCCGTTATCTGCAGTTAATTCATAAACTAAATAATGGATCAGTTATCCGCGTTTAATTCAATTTTCAGTTATCCGCAGTCAATTCATAAATCTTATTTAATAACAAGCAAGCCTCCATAGAATAAAGTTTTATAAGCTAATGTTTCGGAAAAAATGACTCGAAAGCTGACATTTTCTGATTTATTTAAAACAATAAATGCAGTAATCGTTTTAGGAAAATGATAAAGTCCAGTTCATTTGTATTGTCATAGACATAGGCTGAGAGGACAAATTTTGTTTTGTTCTCAGCAGAACTTAATTCAACGATTTTATACCTGCCAGACATATAGTACGTCGACTAAATGTACCCTTGATAGAAGCTACCTGTGTTGGTCATAAACTCGACCAATGTCACACTTTTTGTCTGGTGAAAAGCAGCCTTTTCTTTTAAGTTTAATGTAAGGTAAATGAAACCTCTCATTGTTTTTGACATCGGTGTCAAGATTTTTCTTTTTACATTGAACCTGAACAATAACTGTCATTTTAAATCTCGTGTAAACCGGTCCTGTGATTACCTTTTTGACTCTAGTGCAAAGTGGACCTAATTTTACCTTTTTAACTCTCGTGTAAAATAGAGTCATGTCTACCTTTGAAAAGTCTGGTGTAAAACAGACCTACACTACCGCCCATGATGATTAGGCCACCCAAGTTTTAAAAAAATTATGTATTTCATATTATTTTTTAATATTTATTGCCAAGTGGAAAATAAAAATTTTTTGTTATTAATTTTACAAGGCAAGGAAGCAAAGAAGAACTCGTCCGAATCACCCTAAATTTTCTTCATTCTTTCATTGATGAAACTGGAATATAGGTTATTATTAAATATTTATAAATTCATTTGATGTACATGTTATTGTGCGGTATTAACAAAAGAACCGTTCTATTTTCATTTACAATTATTCACTTGGCCATAAATACTAAAAGATAGTATGAAATACATCATTTATTTAAAACACTGGGGTGGCCTAATAATTATGGCCAGTAGTGTATATATTGTATTTTATACTTCGAATTGTCTTCAATTATATTGCCATATTAATGATGTAAAACAGACCTGTGTCTACCCTTTTGATATTTCTGTAAATGGAACCTGTGTCTACTTTTTTTTAATCTTATTTATCCCAGTCTATTTCTATGTTTTTTTATATTTATCGAAAGTACATTTACTGTTTCATTCCACTCTCGTTTTATTTTTAAAACAATCTTATAATTTCATACAACAGAATTTGTTTGGTAAAATATTTCTGAGAAAAGAACAGTTGTAGATTTTTCTTTGCAATTTCAAGAAAATTGGGAAAAATATTATCAATGTTGATCTGTTGGATAGGTTGGATGAATAAAAATTCCCAGACAAGTTGCAGCAATTGTAGCCAGTTTACATAAAAAACACGCCACCTAGCGTCATCCTCATAAACTATTGCACACCTTTTTCTGGATGCTTTTCGCTGATTGCTATTTTTATTTATTCTTATTAGAAGCAGTATCTGCTCGAATGAATCATTGGGTTTTTAATTCCAATTTCTGGACAGGCACAGTATTAACTTGTTGAGATAAAACTAGCTGTGCTATGGTTAATGATCCTTACTTTCGCTTGGACTGTGATCTCTTTATGTTGCGTTTAAAAAGCTGATCGTACAGAGAAATGGAGCCATCTTGGATTTTATTACTTAAATTTTCAAAGTTGCTCAAATGGATAAATTAGTGCAAATTACTGTAAGCACTCAGTTTGGGTATTTTTATTATGTTAGTGATCTCCTGTGATAAAAGTCTGGATAAGGGCCAGACAATCAAGAGCAAAACGGAGACTGAATAATTTATATCACCCAAAGAGGTACGTGGAAGTAAAGAATATGTCACGGATTTTCCAGCATCTTGAGCGAAAGATCTTATTTACGGACTTCAATTGAGGTCTGAGTTGAGTTTAAGCGCGAATAGGTGCTCAAGGCAGAGGGCCTCGCTGAGCACCTATTCTGGCTTAAATCGTAATTGGTGCACTCTTACATCGTAATTGGTTATTTATACCATTCTTCAAATAAAAGTATCATGGACTGAAAATGTTGATTATTTTCTTCCAGCTTCAATGTCAGACTTAATAAACAAGAAACAAAAATACACCAATTTTGATAAAATAAAGAATTCTTACCGGTATGACATCAGTGACAATAAAATTAACAGCGATCTGATTAATTAATCAAATTAACAAATTTGAGTTAACATCCCCATTTTTGTTGGTATTATCACGGTCTTCAGGGACATGTTGATTTGGCTAACCTTCAAGGAATTTCAAATTGGACCTCTTATTTAATCTGCGGAGGGAGATTATTCTCTTTCAATAGATATCTCGTATTGTTCCTCATTTTGTTTTAGTAATGTTTAGTTATTGTATGTTCTATTTCCATCGATTTTGAATATGTATTACGCGGCCCAGTGATTGAATTCATGATTACTATGCGACCAATTCAAGAGCCAACGCTTTAGCCATCTATGCTAGTATCTGGTGTTGCGCTATGAAGGTCTGCTAACAGAGTAGGAATAAAAAAAAAAATAAGAACAAGGCGAGATACCACGGTATGTGGACAGCAGAATGAGGACAATCCACTATTGTAGATTCAAGAGATGCTTCAGTTTGAAATTCTGTGAAAGTCACCCGGATCGACAGACATCGGAAAGTCTCAACATTCGAAATGTCATCATCATCATCATCATCATCATCATCATCATCATCATCATCGTTTGACTTGATCGGAAATCCATCGGCAATCCTACCCTAACACAATACGGTCAAGCATTGTTGTACTCTGATTCCGCCATGGATCTCCTTCGATCGATGCCCCTACGTATATATGTGACACCATCTCAAGCAAGGTTATGCATGAAGGCTCAAAATTTCTTCAACCACGAGAATGATCCCGCTTGCATAATTTCACTCACAAAGCTTGAGGTTTTTGAGCGTGGTATCGTTTTCGGATATTTTCTAAAGTTGCCGCACTCTGGAATCACCTCCTTCAGACCGACAACCTCAAGCAATCACCTTCCTGACAAATCCACCATGGTGATAGTCGAACCTGAGCTTTATGGTCAGAAAGCGCCTATTATCGGTGTTGTGATACGAATATTATTTCGAATGTAAATAATGACAATTATTCTCACCAGAAATTCAGACATAGCATCACGTAACGCTATCTAACGACAAAAAGCGGAACAAAGTTTTTTGGTACTTGTCTATATTTCTGAGATGAGGTAGTATTTACAGTATTTACATTGTTCAGATTATTGTGCGAATCTTTGTTGCCATTTGTACGACGTTTCGGCCGTTGTAGCTCTGGTAAAAATACAAGAGAAAACCATTAACATAAAAAATACTAGAGAAAACCATTAACATCAAAATTGCAAAATGAACTCTGGTAAAAAAATGATAACTGGACATTAGGTTTATAAATTTCTAAAATTCAGTTGTTCTTGTTCTGGCCCAGTGGATATAAACGTTGGTTAGTTCCTATGAGTTGACCCAAATAGTTGTGAGTTCAATACATCAGCAGTGGGGGCACAAGTAACTTGCAGGGTTAAAGGGAAATAACTCATGAAATCCAATTGAGACTTTATGCAAGGAATGAGGATGATATACCCCAGTGATTGTAATAAAGGCTTTGGTTCGAAATTCCTAGAAGATGAAGAAGTCCAGGGCGTATAACGGACGAAACGTCGTACAAATGGCAACAAAGATAAGGGCAATAGTCTGAATAATGTAAATACGGTAAAGTTTTTGGTATTATTATAGGATAAACATCCTATATCATCCAACAATTAACTTAAATGAAAAAATTAAAGTTGCACACCAGCAAAAATGGATCAGATCGACGGAAAACATTTTGGAAAAACACAGACAAAGGCAAATTTCACAAGTCAGTGTTGAAATTAAGATTCTGGATTCTGATTGGATGGAAATTAGCAAATGGATCTATGACCCCGTTTAGATTTTCTTAACACCTGAAAAATTTGACAAGCCCCTACACCATAGTCAGTGTATTTAGACAGATTTTTAAGTGGTGTTTATCCGGAAACGTTTGTTGAAATCACATTGTCTATTCTTCCACTAAGGACTTGACTTCATATAAAATATGGTGGCGCTTTCTTTCAGAAAAAAAATTTTCTGTATTATCTTCTGTTTGGAGAAAGACGATGTTAAACGAGAACCAAGCGAGGATTTTTAAAATGTCCTTGTGTATTATAGTCCAGTCATCGCCTAGATTTTAAAAACCTTTCATGAATTTCATTTGCTGAGTTTCAATTATACTTTCATGTACGATTGGGCTAATGGTTGTACTTAAAATTGTTAGTATAACAAAAGGTCTCTTCAAAGAAAGCTTTCTATAAACAAGTCTCTGGATAACACTTTACTGAAATATTATGCACAAAAGTGCTAGTGTATGAAAAGTTTTATGTAATATATGTTTCGTCGTTTACTTTATTCTCTCTACTTCTTCACAGTCTCTTCTATTTAGAAGATGACTTCGTGTCGCCATTTTTTTAAAATATTAAACTCCGACAGATATTTACAGCTTACAAAGTGAAAGGTTATGGTACTTCAGGACGAGTTTTAGATCAGATACAACGTCTCCTATCAAATCGAAAAATGAAAGTTGTCTTGAATGGCTACTCCTCTAGATCTTTTTGCATTAATCTTTATTGGCTTCTTTCAGCACGGCTGTTGTTAACTTCAAGAAGAGTGACTCATTGTGACTTATCAATGAATTAATTGCTGCTAGGAAAGTTGATTTGCTGTGATATTCAAGGTAGTTTGTATCGTACACATTCATTAGTCCATCATTCGTTCATCCAATGAATATTGCTGTCACCTCAGGTCTGGTACTTCTGCTATGTATTTAGAAATTCTTGATGAAACCCAAAGAAGAATCTACAATATTATTCGTACCGACCTGATATCTCGGCTTCAGTCACATTCTCACGACCATAACATAGCTTCCCTGTGCCTTTTCTATGAATATTTTGATGGTAATTATACTGATGAGCATTCATCTTTGACATTACGCGCAGGAATAGAGGGGCTGAAAAGCCTCATCATTTTGTAATTAAAATGGCTAGATGTAACTGTGAGTTATATGCTAACTGTTTCTTCTATCGCACTTCTCGTTGTTGAAATATCCTCCAGCTCTTGCTTTCCAGTCAACTTTGATATTCAAAATTTTAAATGCAATGTCAAACGTTTTCTTCTGTCTTCTTAATTTTTATTCTTTTATAGTTCCCTCGCCTTAATAATGTTTTCTCTTCTCATATTATCTCATAGTCAGTCAAACCTTGCGTCTTAGTGGCATCGTTGCCTTGCTTAAGGGTGAAATGATTAGAAAATATTTATTGGGTATGTGTTTTAGGAATTTTATACAATTTGAATTTTTGGTTAAAGACAAATTTATTTTAAATTATAGCTGCTACTTTACATAATGTATCTGTTAATTACTAACTTTCACCAAATAAGAGGCTCAAGAGTCACTCAAGGCAGTGTGTTACTGTTAAAATGGTTGTGATGAATGGGGCTTAAGTCCACTCCATATCTCAGGTGGAACTCATATATATATATATATATATATATATATATATATATATATATGAGTTACATTTGAAATATGGGGTGAACTTGGACCCCACTGTCCATTCAAAATATGCTCTAGAGAAAATGCTAAGTGGAACTTCCTTTTTACAATTGGAATACAGGGGAAATGAGGATGAGTTGATTCTGTGGACGTAGCATGGAGTCCTAGCTCTAAAGTTTTGAAATAGTGGAACTGGAATTCTTCGGGATGTTTGTCATGTACTAACGATAGACTTGCCATGTTATGCCTGTGGCTTTAGAGTTTTTATTCTTAGACATTTTAAAACTTTTTTTTTGTGGCGATATGACTGAAATATTTTTTAGACATAAGAACCGCAAGAAGAAACAATAAAATGTTGGATTTAATTACTTAAGTTTCCAAAGTAGCCGACATGGCTAAATTAGTGCAAATCATTGTAAACAGTCAGTTTGGGTATTTTTATTAAGTTAGTCATTTCCTGCAGAGTGTCTTCTACAAAGTAGAAGTTCTAGAGAAAATGCTGAGTGGAACTTCCTCTTTACATTTGAAATACAGAGGAAATGAGGATGTGTTTAATCTGTGGATGTCGCATGATCTCGAGTGATGTAGCTGTCTCGAAGTTGTCTTGAAATTTTATGAAGGCTTTCGAGATTCGATAAAAGTGATTTCGAGACTAATGTTTGACTTAGACAAGCCGCAACAAAAGACGCCATTTGCTGGCATTTCTTTCATGTTCCTTTACAAAGATGGGAAAAAGATTTTCCCAGCCAAAAGTAGAAGTCTGTTCATGAATCCATTGGTAGATTCACTTTCTTTTTGTTTCCTCTTATGGAAGCTGATAAAGCATGGACATTAGTGTAGACATTTAAAAGAATTTAATTGGTTTGCTCTCTAAGGCTTCCTTAATAGTCAGTGCATCTCCCACTAGAAGAAAAGATGCTTTTTCAGTACAAAAGAGAACAGAATTTCTGGCTGTCTTTTGGGATATTTTTTATTCTGAGTAGTGTCTTTTAAACAAAAGTATCTTTAATAGATTCAAATGGATTCATGATATTGAAACAATTTTGTTAATAAACGTGTATACGGCTTATAATTAACATAATTACATAGGCTTTGGAATGAAACATGAATATTAATTTCATCTTCCTGAAAATACCCCGTAGGTAAGTGTTTAATTTTTCTCTTAATGAGACTGAATATAAAACAAAAGCTTTTTTCTTTTTTCTTTTTTTATAAAAACCTACGTAAGGTCGGGGATAAAAATTGCTTAGCTCAATCGATAATTTATTTGGTATGCGTTAGGGATTAATTTTAACGCTACCCTTTCGAGTGAAATGCAAAAGCTCTTTCTGAAAGACCAGTGCCCAGTTTAAAATTTGCCTGGAGTTCAACCGCATACTGACTTGAACAGAGTGTGACACAAGATCAAGTGAGTTGCGAGCCCATATATACGTGAAATAGGGCAAAAAATTGCTTAAGATCACTCACACTTTGCGTATTTGGAGACACTCATCCTTTTACGAAGGAGAAGTTAAAAATTTACCAGTACACTTGGGTATCAATCTCCAAGCGTTTAAACAGAGTTCTAAGTTTTGACTTCCTGTAGGGGTAGTCAGTCGTAACTGGAAGTTTGGCCAAACATCTCAATGAAATTATATAAAGCTTCGCATATAACTTTTAATATTTAAGATACTGGAATTTATGGTGAGATTATGTAACATATATCACATATACACGCGCACACTGACACACAAACACATATGTGATATCACACACATTCACATCCACACCACGCACACACATACTCATTCGTACCTAATAAGTCGGAGGTATCTAATGTCTTGGTAGAGTAGAAATTTCTTGTGAATGATAAGTTTTGAATGGGGGATCAAAGAAAGTTGTTACCACTAGTGAAACATTAGGTATGAAGCATGAAAAATTAATTTGCAACTGTCATAACTCGAAAAAAATCGAAAATATGAAAGTTGATGTTCACCTTAATTTATAATATATATATATATATATATATATATATATATATATGTTTTTTTTACATAATAGCTGTTTTATAACCAATTTGAATCAGCCATTTTATAACCGATTTGAATCAGCCTTTTTTATTACCAATTTGAATCAACATTTTTAAGATCAATTTGAATCAGCCTCTTTTCATGGCGAATTTGGATCAATCTTTTTTATCACCAATTTGAATCAATCTTTTTTATTAGCAATTTGAATCAATCTTTTTTATTAACAATTTGAATCATCGGTTTTTTTTTATTTCCAATTTGATTCAGCCCTTTTTTTTACCAATCTGAATCTCCCTTTTTTAATGTCAATTTGATTCAGCGTGTTTTTGTAATCAGTTAGAATCTGCGTTTTTGAATTACCAATTTGAATCAGCCTATTTTATTTCAAATTTGAATCAACATTTTTGAATTACCAATTTGAATCAGCCTATTTTATTTTAGATTTGAATCAACGTTTTTGCATTACCGATTTGAATCAGCCTATTTTATTTCAAATTTGAATCAACGTTTTCGAATTACCAATTTGGATCGGCCTGTTTTTTTATTATCAATTTGAATCAGCTTTTTATTACCAATTTAAACCAGACTTTTTAATTACCAATTTAAACCAGATTTTTTTTTATCAATTTAAATAAGTCTAAATAAATATATGGAAATAAATGAGTGATATCGCTATTTTAATGACAATTGTTTATATGAGCTACATCTTTAAATCCATTAGTTAGAGCTTTACATGTAAGATACACTATTCCACTTTTACAAAGTCGAATCACCTTCATTTCCTTCCGTGTTCTAAATGTAAAACAAATTTCTAATGAGCTTTTTCTTAAATCATATAAAACAACTTAGCATTGCCATTTTATTGATTGACAGCCTCTATTTTGAGAGGCTCCAAGACTTGTATTTTATAAACGTTAGCAAATAAAAAAAATTAATAATCTATAATTTATAACTGATTTGTTTCAGAAACTGTAATTGATTAATGACGGCTAAATGCATACACGTCTAAATACGGGTATATCACGTGTATTCGCGTATATAAAATACCTCATGTTTTTGAACGTCCCTCGGAAAACGCATAGAATCTTTTTTTCCTGTAGCGTTGAATTAAATAATAGGACAGTAGACGCTGTATTTTCATGAGTGACAAATATCGTAAATGAGGAAAAACACTGAGGTTTGTTGAGAGACTTTGTGAAAGACTGTGCGCCATTTATGTTAAGGCTTCCAAAACGAAGCTGCCATCCTGTAACCACCATAGACAATCTCCCTTACCCCCACCATCAGCATGAATCACGCTAGTCATCTTGAAAGCTATACACTGCAAATTTCAACCGAACTCAAGTAGAACGACTACATTGAATCAATAGCTAAATCTACTACTAGGAATGTCGGGTCACTGTGTCGGGCTAGGAAGTTTTCTCGTCAGAATCTATCTTTCACATATACAAATCTACCATCCCTACATGTATTGAATACTGTTGTGTTGCTATTCAGCTCAGGTTTCTTGACAAAATCTAAAGAAAAATCAGCAGTCTAATCGATCTCGATATGGTAGTACAACTCCAGTCACTTTCTCACCCACGGGATATGGCTTCCCTTTGGCTCTTCCCCAAATATTTTCACAGCTTCTGCTCCGACAAGCTTATCTCCCTTATTTACTCGTACAGCTACACTAGCAACTAGGTACCACCCTTTTACAGTCAAAACAGTCAAATGATGCTATCACTTCTACTCTCTCAGTTTCTTTTCTCGCGCTTCCTGTCTATGGAACTCCCTTCTGTAAACTTGCTTCCCTGATAACTACAATGTACAAGAGTTTAAGTGCAACGTCAATTGCCATTTCTTATCTCATTGACGCCCATATTTCTCTTATTCTTTCTCGACACCACCTGTATAGTGTTCTGTCTTATCGCTCTACTCTCACGTAACCCTCTTCATACCAGTATTCCCATCCTTCTCTTATCCATTTTCCGACCCCACCCTGTAACTTGCTTCTCTTTTTACTTTCCTCTCATGTAGTCCTCTGCGCTTCAGTGGCAGTATTCTTGCTTGGGGGAAAACGATTATAAAAATAAGTTAATCAGAAACGTGTTACTGGTTCAGTAGAAACCTTCACTCCTATAATAAACTCATCTACTTGGGTAGTGTTGTGATTCAGTATTAATCTGGACTCTAAGGCCCTCATACGTTAAATAATTATTATATTATTGTTTATTATAGTAGATTTTATACTATAATTCGACTGGCTCTAATACGGACTTGTTTATAACCCTTTGGCTCTGGTCACTTGGGTACGGCTTCTGAATTTCTCGACTCGTATTTTTGTCCACTTTTTGATACAAGATCGTTCGAAATTGTTCAGATTCCGCAACATTAATTTCTGAAAAGCAATGTTCAATTCCTGCCAAAAATATTCGATTGGATTTAAGTCAAACAACAGAGAAGACTTCCATTAAACTTGTCCTATTTTTAAATTATTCCGAGACGGTCTTCCAAGTACATTTCGGATCGGTGTCTAGTTGGCAGATGAATCACAAGTCTATTTTGGATCGGAAAAGAATATATATATATATATATATATATATATATATATATATATATATATATATATAAACATTTCAAAAGAATTAAATAGCATTTTAGCGAATTTAATCTTCCCACTAATAATCCTGGTGAAAGTCTGACACTAATGTCACCCCATAAAATGACGTATCTGTCCACGACCATATTTCACTTTTAGGGTTCTATTTATTTATTTATTGCTGTGTTTTCTCCCCCCTCCCCACAAAATTGACGGTGTTGGTTATGCATTAAAAGTCCTAATTTTGTTTCGCCTGATTGAACGGATCTACTCAAGCAATCATTCGACTGATGCTAAAACGTTTTATCTGAAGAGACGTAGTATCATTTATTCAGTTGTGGCTTTTTTCGTACTGCCAACATGGGCTAAGTTCTACAAATTATTGAGACATGTAC
Source organism: Ascarosepion bandense (assembly GCA_037127315.1). NCBI lineage: Eukaryota > Metazoa > Mollusca > Cephalopoda > Sepiida > Sepiidae > Ascarosepion > Ascarosepion bandense. Next base: position 1,620,996 of record JBBBDQ010001130.1, on the reverse strand, counting down.
ATTTTCCTAGCGTTTTTCAAATCTCTTTTGATAACCTTTTTTCTCTATTTCGCGTTGAACGAGAATTCTCCTGTGAAAACCTATTCAGCGAATCCGAACTTAGAAGTGTTATAATGATATCAATTTTATTCCAGCTATGAAAGATGGAAAAGAAAGTGGAATGGACGTTATAAAACGGCTTCGAAATTTTATTCTAGTCTTCTCTGGACTGACAAGGCTCAAACGATTTCTTTTTAAGGTATTTGGGGTGATCTTTGGTTTTGTGATGTTTTTAAAAATGAACGCATGTTTAATTTATAAAATACATTTTTCTTTGCCTTTTGAAGTGATTTTTGAATTTTATGATATAGCAGGTGTTGTGTGCGGATTAATGGTGTGTCAGACATTTTTTCTTCATATCTCATACACGTGCTAGCAAAGACTGGTAATATATTGACGGTAGAATGCTGAGTTAGCACGGGTATTGTGAACGGAATTATTCTACTACAACAGCACATCAGTTTTATGTTGAGATAGGGACATTTTGTTACGGACAAATAACATGTTTTTGATCTGCTATGTAATTTCAGTTTTTCTTTATGGTAGTAAATACTGGATAATTTCGTCGTAGATGAAGAGGAGACACAAAGCAACAGAGATATGGCTCTACAGATAGATGCTAAGAATACCATGAACGGGACGGAAAGGAAAATCGTAGCAAAAGAGTATTCCATCTTTCGTAAAAACTGTTGAAAATTTTGAGGTACATAACGTGGTAAGAAGGCTCAGAGAATTAAACACTCACAGGGTATATTGAAGGCTGGATGGTCAAGGAGTAACAGTGACTGAAAGTGTGGTGAACCTACTGCTACGATGGATTGAAAGTTGTAGGAAGTGATAATAACATGTCCTAAATAGACATAGTATAAAGAAGAACAAAACTTCTCATGATTATTCATATAGTGTACCAGGGTCAAAACAGGTAGTGTCTTTCGGAGTGTTGCAAATTTATTTTTCGTCGGAGTATATATATATAGCACATACACACACACAAAAAGTTAACAAACTACACTTTCAATATCCAAAAAACTGCATCCAGATGCACAACTATTCCCACTCAATAGACTGTAAAATAATTCGTAGCACAACCATTAACGTCCACCAAATCGACCGTTAGTAAAAACACAATACACTAACCACAATGCATCACTGACCTCTATATATAATTAGTCAAACAAAAACACAAGCTAAATGGCCAGACGATTTTATTTAGCATGTATAAAAAGCTTCAAACGATATATACAAGAGCCTCATACGATATATATATGTTGTATGAGGCTCTTTATATATATTGTATGAGGAGTCCAAAATGCCAATTACAGGTTCGGAATACTAAAATCAGGCAAGTACAAACATTTAAGTACTTGGGAAGTTTTCTAATGGAAGATGGAAAGTGCGACACTGAGATCCGAAGGCACATTGGAATAGCTAAGGACGCATTCCAGAAGCTGAGCAGGGTATTAAGATACAGAAAAATTCAGCTAGAAACAAAGAAGAGAGTACTTGATTGCTATGTGATGTCTCTCCTTCAATATGGCAGTGAATGCTGGACAATATCAAATATGAAGAAAATCTTGAAGCAACTGAAATGTGGTTCTACAGAAGGATGCTGAGAATATCATGGATCGAGCATGTGAGCAATGATGAGGGTGTATAAAGGTTGGAAGCGAAAAGAAATTAATACTGAGTACCAGGAAGAGAAAGCTGAAGTCCTTGAGATATGTGATGAAGAAGGAAGGCTTGAAGAATTTGATACTCACAGGTCAGATAGCGGGAAAGAGAGACAGGGGCAAGCAGCGAATAACCTATTTGACGGGTTTGAGCAGGTGGATGGCAGAGCGAGGTTTGGGTGGGATAACAGGAGAAATCGTGCGAAGAGATTCCAGATATAGGGAGACGTGGAAAGCCATGATCGCCTACGTCCTGAAGGAACATGACACAAAGGAGAAGAAGAAGAAGAAGGATCTCGGTTGGTCAGACATATTTTAGACATCGAAATAGTTGTATATAATAAACTTACTCAAAGTCATGCCTAGATAACTCAAACTTTGAATCATAATCATTTATCCATCACACCCAGATGGTGTATAGGGCAGCAACCTTTTGTTGCTGTTTCTGTAACAAACAGTTTTTTACGGGGCAGGATTGTTAGCCCTGCACCCAACCCCCAAACCTGGAGGAACGGTGGACCATTTTTGGTTCTTACGTTTACAGCACCTGGTATTCCCAAATGATCACCCATTTAAGTACTGATCAGGTTCGATCGGACGGGGACTGGTGCATTCAACACGATATAGCCGTAGACTAAACTTTGAATGCACAAACAGATATAAAATATTCGTCATAAATAATCTAATAAATACACTTCATTTTGTATCTTTTGTACGTGAAATAATTCAACAATATTTTCTCTAAGCATATAATTGATAAAAAAATTAAACTAGACTTAGAAAAAAATGTAAAAACAAAAGAATCATAATGCAAACAATATTAATGCAAACCCCCGCGTAAAAATTATACTTCAAGAACCGACTACATAGTCCTAAACGAGACGGAATCATACACATAGATGCACATCACCTAACGGCAAAAACAAATTAAAGTCATCATTGATTCAGTCAGTCATTCAAGTGCCATACGTGATACACGCTATAGGCGATCATGTCTCGAAAGAGACATGACTTACTGGACAGAAGATTATCCCGTAGTAGGTTGCCATTACTTTCTGCGGTAGACTGGTTGCTAGCCAAGGCTATAGAACTCAATCTGTCCTGTTATTTAACCGATAACTGGAGGCAAGAGACGGATTAGTACCTTTCCCAATGGTATTTGTCCGTAAGTGAATGCTCCCCGATTTGTCGTTCCGAGCCGATATCCTCTGCATCACAAGGTACATCTCATCATTGATTCTTCTTCTTTTTCTTCTATGTGCCCTGTCCCTTCAGGACGTAGGCGATCATGGTTCTCCACGTTTTCTTATCCCTAAGTGACTCCTGTCAACCCCCGTTCCGTCATCCACCTGATCAGGCCATGCAAATATGTTATCCGCTGCCTTCCTCTGTCTCTCTTTACTTCTATCTGGCCAGTCAATATCAGGTTCTCCAGGCTCTCCTTCCTCATTGCGTGTCCCAGGAACTTCAGTTGTCTCTTCCTGATGCTCAGTATTAATTTCCTTATTACCAAATCTAAAAATCTCTAACAAGATAACCTACAATGATACAACGATAAGTCAAAACTTCAACAATATTGTTTTATATTGTTTATGAATTCGATTGTCCACTTAGATAATATTTCTCTAATAATAATAATAATAATAATAATAATAAGTACAGCCCACACACTAAGGAGAACTTTGTCTATGTAACGCTAGGGATGAAAGGGGAGATAGAATAAACTAGAAATGGAGCCATAACGACACACCACGACCTGCCTTAGGTCTTTCCGCAGACTTGGTATGTAGTGTGACCATAGCAGAAATCGAAATATGATGAAAAATGACAATAATAATAATAATTCAAACAACTTATATATTGGTTTCATAGCCATAACATTATCGAGCCGATTTAATTGCCATTTATCTGATAATAGTTCATTGAATTGCATATCAGCAAGCAAGAAAAAATAAAATCCCACAAATACTTACAAGTAATACAGAAATACTATATCACATAAACCATAAAAACGATTACAAATACCAGAAGTCTAAAGTATAAAGAAGAAAAAACATAATAGCAATAAAATTTTATCAAATTTAAGGACAACGTTTCTAAATGTATTTAAAAAAAAATAACACGAAGACGTGAAGACCTAATGAAGTGATATTTGAAATTGTTGAAGCTGACATAGCACAATAAATAAAACTACTGATCATGATTCATAAAGCCAAACGTACTGATACGTTGAAAATTTATATTTTGATATGTACCAGAGACCAAAAAACTTGTCAGAAATATAGGACAAAAATGAAAATATATCCTTAATAAAGAAATTTCGTTTCTCTTGTTAAAAAACAATGAAGAAAAAATACTATATATATATATATATATATATAGTTTGTACATGTTCTTAAGTATAATTTTTAATAAATATTCATTGCTTTATTTTTTATATTGAGCACTGTTTTAAATTAATGATTTGAACGTTGCAATTATTTTCTTCGTTCATTATTCATTTGGTTATTAATATATATATATATATATATATATATATAAAGGAAGCTTAGTTGACGCATTTGCCTTGATAAAATTCCACAGGTTACGAATTCTTCTTTTTGTATTGATTTATATTGTCATTTTACAGCTACACTGAATTTTACGCACACACACACACACATACACACACACACACACACACACACACGCACACACACACACACACACAGATATACATATACATATATATACATATTCCTAACATATATCGTCTTTACCTTAAATTGACATTTAAAGTAATATATCAAAGTTATAAGAAAAAAATATTAATTCTTGCAAATGTCCTTCAATCACATGTTTCTACCACGATTATATCCGTACTAGGCGTCGGAAGAATTCCTATGAGGTTCACAAAGAAGCGACGTATTGTTACACATACGTATAGGAAATTCAGGGAAGGGAAGGAAATGATTTGGCTCCATACGAACCACCAGCCCACGTGTAATTTGAATTGACTGACCAGATTCAAAGATCCTCAGCGGTCAACGTGAACTTCGGCTGAAGAGACTGAGATGACGTTCAATATTATTTCATCTGACTTCTTCGACTTTTATGAAATAAGACTTCATGCAAACAAACGAACAGAATTTGAAAAATGTAATGTTTTTCTTTACGGTTTCTGTTTCATTGATTCCCAAACTCATTTGGAGGTTGTAGCCGTTGTCGACACAGATGACAACATTTTGTGAGATGGCTCTAAACACTCTTTTATACTTTTCGAATACAAACAAACGTGTGTGTGCGTGTGTACGTATTTGTGTTTGTAACATGAATAACGATATATTTTACTTGTGTTTATAAATATATGTCGCAAAATAAAATCTTTACGATTACTTTGATAACGACCATCAGAAGATAAAACATGCTGGTAAAGGAAATATTTTCTTTATATATATATATATATATATATATATATATATATATATATATATATATATATACACGCACACATACACAAAAAAATATATATATATTAGTCCTTTATTGAAACATCTTTCATTAAATGCGACTGAAAGGAAAGACGTAATTAATTTTATACAGCATAGTAACATTTTTACGTTTTGTTACAGTTAAAGAATATAAAGATTGTTCATAATTTTTATCGTCCCAAGCGCTTTCAGCCACTTCTATAGCCATTTTCAAGGGTGTTTTTGGCTCTGGTGTTGTTATTTCTCCTCGTGTCTTGAGTATTACGCATAAAGTTATCTTTGGGTTGTTTTTGTAAAAGAACCGTTCATTCAAAGCTTTCACTTGCTGCGCGCGACTGGAATTCGTGTGAGCACCTTTTTTTTTTAAAAAAAGAAAACTTTGAACACTGCATTTCTATTATTAAACAATGTAAGATTGATGATAAGAGAGAAATGTTTGATTTGTAGTACCTCTCGAATAGAGTTATATTTTTGACACGCACACACACACACACACACACACACACACACACACACACACACACACGCACATATGTATGACTTCAAACGTTATTATAGTGAAAACCTATTATTTGAAATAGTCGCCCTATTTTTTAACAGTGGTGTAGCTTATGTCTATCGTCCTGCGTGTTCAAGAAATTTTAGTAAAGAAAATGCCCCGAAAAACATTGTTTAATAAATAAGAATGAAGTGTCTGTTTGTTCCCTCAGAATAAATTCTCTTTATTAAAAACATCTTTCTAAAAGGAAATATATCATTCTGAAATTTTATTTGAGAATACTTAGCTGATTTAAATTTCAAATAATCTGATTTGAAAAAAAATAATTTTAGTTTAAAATATCACAAAAAGGCATTTTTTAAAGATGTGGCAACTACCTCCATAAACGTATGTTTAGATATTTTCTTCTGCGATTTTTCAAAGACATGACATCCTAAAAATTACTTGACGAGTATAACGTCAGCATTTTTTTTATATAATCTTTTTCAACTTCATAGTAATATTAAAAATTTAAGTAAGCTAATGTTTTATTGAATTTTAGGTACGTTGGCTTTAAATTTATTATAATTAACGCTCTCATTTCCTGATAATGTCGTGTACGAACGTTTGTACTTGCAAAAATCGGCTCGTTTAGACACACACTTTTTAAAATACTATGGGTCACTGAATTGTAGTAAGCTTTTATTTTTTATAATCATGTCGCCCCAAGCAAGTCAGTTTACTGCCACTGTTGTACAAGGGGTTACATAGGAGTAATGTTATGAGAAAGAGTGACAGGTTACAGGGGGTGTTAGGAAGAGGATAAGAGAAACATGAGAATACTGATGAGACTGGGGTGGACAGGGACAGGAGAATGAGAAAGAGGATGTAAGTTAGCGAGACAGGAGATGACTATTGACTTTATATTTGAATTCTTGAAGATTGCGTCTGTCGGGAAAGCAAGTAAGCGGAAGGGAATTCCACAGGCGGAAAGTGCGAGAAAAAAAGCTGATAGAGTAGAATTTGCGTTTACATTTTCTTGATTTCACAGTAAACGGGTGGGAGCTAGTTCATTGGAGCAGAAGTCGTGAAAGTATTTGTAGAAGAGACACAGGGAAGCCACATTGCGCCTGTGAGAATGCGACTGTAACCTAGCTGCCAAGTCTGGAGTAAATATAGGTTTTACTTGCTAACAATATCATCTAAGCTGTACAAATTAATGCAGAATTTAAAAAAAATTTAAAACTTTATAAATTATTCTAATTAACACTAAAAACAAGAAATGAAAACAATTTTTGTAGAAATGAATTAGTGATCGATAATAATATATCTTATTCCTAAAATCAGACCTCAAATGGAAACACTATATTAAATCCATAGCAAAATCTACTGCTAAGAAGGTTGGGTCACTCTGTCGAACCAGGATGTTTTTCCGCCTGAATCCATCCTGCATATATAAAGTCAACCATCCGTCCGTGCATGGAGTACTGCTGCCATTTATGGTCAGGCGCCCTTGCCGTTCTCCTCAGTGTTCTTGACAGGCTCCAAAGGAGAGTCTGTAATGTGATAGGTACTGATCTGGCGGCTCGACTGCAGCCACTTCCCCACGGTCGAAATGTGGCCTTCCTTTGTCTGTTCTATAAATACTTCCATGGCTTCTGCTCCAACAAATTGAAGTCACTGGTGCCTCCTCAACAGGTGTTTACTCGTGCAACAGACTGGCAACTAGGTCCCACCCATTCACAGTCAGGTTAGCCAAATTCAGACGACAATTCTACTCCTGAAGCTTCCTCTCTCGCACTTCCAGCCTGTGGAACTCGCTCCCATATTCTTGCTTTCCTGACGGCTACAACCTCTAGAAAGTTAAATGCAAAGTCAATACTCATCTACTAACCACTGGACACTATCTCTCTCCCCACCCCCGTATAACCTTCCCTTTCTCGCCACTTATGTATCTGTCATCGCACATGCATTCTCAACTTTCTATTGCTCCTTTCTAACTAGTTTGTACTCCTCACTCTTTTCTAATTAATCTTTTTACAGTTATGTAGCCCCCAGCTCATCAGTGGCATTTCTGCCTTGCTCGGGGTGAAATGATTAAAAAAAAAAAAACAATTAAAAGCTTTTCTAATTAAATAATGCTTAATTTTTAAAATCTTTTCCTGTTTACGAAAGGAAAATTGATGATTTAAATTCTCCAATGACTTCTAACCCTATGAAAAGGAATTTCTAGAAATCTCAGAAAATGAAGTAGGAGTAACAGATATAGAAGATATATTTTTATTCGGATTTTCTAAATATGAAACACTTCTAAAATAACTTTTTTCTTTTGTGAATAAGTTCTGAAAGTTTGATACTTTCAGATAATTTTGATATCAGGTAATTATTTAATTTTTGCTAGAATTTCCAAATCAGTATATTTTTCATCGTAAAAAAGACGCTAATATTTCCTATACAAATTTATAGTTCCCTGTCGACGCAAGAAAAATATAATTTAAACAAAATTTGAAGGTTATACAATTTGAAGTTTATAGAAAAGTATGAAACATTCAGATAATTTTGATATCAGATAATTATTTAACTTTTGTTAGAATTTTCAAATCAGTATATTTTTCACCGTAAAAAGACACTAATATTTCCTATAGAAATTTATAGTCCCTCCTTGACGCAAGAAAAAACTAATTTAAACAAAATTTGAAGGTTATGAAATTTGAAGGTTCTAAAAAATATTAAAAATATAACTTAATAAAAACATATTGTAAATAATAACACAAAAGTTTTCACAAAACAATTTTTCTATTAAGTTTGGGGTATTTTTTTAAATCAAGTATACTATTTTTTAGCGAAACTTTAGAAGCACCTATTTCATATTTATAAAAAATATGTCTCTCGAAGCCAGCCAAAGAGAACGTTTTCTTTATTAAAATTTCTCAAATATGCATGCCAGTAGAACTAAACGGAAACGAAATTGAGCTGATATGGTCTTACGAGAAAAATAAGAATGAAGTGATGGGCATTTCTTAAAAGAGTAAATAGAACCTGGCTGGGACGGGACTCTATCTTTGTCCAGGCAGTGTAAACGTGGCGTCTATTTCAAATAATAAGAGTATCCATAAAAATAATGTTTGAAATATATATATATATATATATATATATATATATATATTTTATAACTTTAATCTAAAAAGAAAAGCAGGTAGATGAATCCCAAAAACCCGATCCTAATTAATATTAATTCAATTAATATTAAAATGGATCAATATGGAGGGCTCAATGCAATTTATATTCAAATTAAAGAGCCAATTATAAAATAAAACAAATTCCGATGTTTAAATTTGTTGTATGCCGAGAAATTTCTAAGAGAAATTTCGCGTATCCTCAGCAGTCAATTTATCATAAAAGCCAAAGACAAAATGAAACAAAGATATTTTACCGGCGGAAGTTAAAAAAAATATTCTTCACGGAAAATTAAAAGGGTGGGATAATTAAGAAAGCAAACAGAAACCTATGTTTATTTTTTATTTTTAGATTTTTTGAAAACCCCTGCTTCTTAACTGAATCGAGATTTAAAAGTTGAAAATTAGCCTTGCCTGGCTCAAAGAAGTGTTAGGGGAAAGAATAAACAGAAAGGAAGAAACTAAAAGAGGGACGGGGTGGTTGACAGGGAAGTAGGCAAAGAAATTTACGCGAAATTTCTCTTAGAAATGTTTCGTAGAAAAGGCCATACAACTAATTTGAACATCGGAATTTGTTTTATTATATATATATATATATATATATATATATAACATAGCACACTTGGTATGTAATCCGGGTAAATTCCAAAAGAGATGAACACGAGAGGACTCAATGTTAAATTCATTTATTCAATTTAACAGAGTAATATTTTATAAAGGATTTTCGATTATTACAATGGATAATACATATTTCACCGCTTTGATGTCAGAATCCTGATGAATAAAGCGAGAAGCAGAATCAGGCCAGAGATAGGACAGGAACAGTGCGGGTTCGTCAAAGACACTGGAACAAGGAACGCCATATTCATGATTAGGATGCTCTCTGAAAGGGCATTACAAATGAAGAAAGACTTGTACCTATGCTTCATTGATTACGCGAAAGCATTCGACAAAATACGACACAAATAATTGATGGAAATGATAGGCAACCTCGACATTTTCGGCAAAGATATAAGAATAATCAAGAATCTCTACTGGCAGCAAACGGCCTGCATACGGACAGGTAACGACCTCAGTAGATACACAAAGATATAAAAAGGCGTAAGACAAGGATGTGTCTTTTCACCGGATTTGTTCAACCTATACAGCGAGAATATTTTGAGGACCCTAGATGACACACCAGGATTTATTATTGGAGGCCACAACCTGAACAACATAAGATACGCGGACGATACAGTACTGATTGTGGACACGGAAAGGAAACTGCAAGATCTCATACAGAAAGTAGCAGTGGAGAGTGACAAGAAGGGACTACAAATAAACTTTAAGAAAACTGAGTGCATGGTCATCAGCAAAAGATACAACCCAAAATGCCAAATACAGGTGGGGGATAACAGAATCAAACAAGTCCAAGAATTTAAGTACCTAGGAAGTGTTCTAACAGGAGATGGAAAGTGCGACACGGAGATCCGAAGGCGAATTGGCATGGCAAAGGACGCGTTCCAGAAGATGAGCAAAATACTAACACACAGGAATATCTCAATAGAAACGAAGAAAAGAGTGCTAGACTGCTACGTGGTGTCAGTTCTTCAGTACGGCTGTGAATGCTGGACAATATCATCGAAAATGAGAAAAAAACTGGAAGCGGCCGAAATGTGGTTCTACAGAAGGATGCTACGGATATCGTGGACTGAGCATACAAGCAACGACGAAGTGTTAGAAAGAATGGCAACAAAAAGGAAATTGATGCTGAGCATCAGGAAGAGACAACTGAAGTTCCTGGGACATGCAATGAGGAAGGAGAGCCTGGAGAACCTGATACTGACTGGTCAGATAGAAGGAAGGAGAGACAGAGGAAGGCAGCGGATAACATATCTGCAGAGTCTGATCAGGTGGATGACGGAACGGGGGTTGCCAGGAGCAACAGGAGCAAACATACTAAGAGCCACAAGGGATAGGGAGACGTGGAGATCCATGATCGCCTACGTCCTGAAGGGACAGGGCACATAGAAGAAGAAGAAGAAGATGTTCTTAACGCGGCTCATCAGATCCAAATGGTACAACAGTAGGCAATCGAAATATCACCTCCAACAAAAAAAAAAAAAAAAAAAATATATATATATGTATAAAATACCCATGTGCAAATTATTTGAAACAAATGATTTAGCTTCCTTTCTTTTACCATTCAGTCAGTTTTATACCCACTGGAGTGACAGGATGCAATCGATTTCTATTTTTTCCTCAGATTAGGTTATTTGCAATGGTGTGCAGTAATATGAATCTATTTTTTGGTGTATGATGAAATTTGTTTGGCCTTGGAAATGTTGCCTTATTTGTGATTGCATGAGATTTTTATCACCCCCAGACACTATTGTCTTGACGGTCATTATCTACGATGGACGTTACTTCAAGGAAGCGTAGAAAAATTGCAATGTTGCACAAACACATTGGCAAGTGTTACAGAAAGATCACGGAGATTGTTGGTATCAGCCTTTCAACTATTATTCGTGTCATCAAGGCGAAGAAATAAACTATAAAATGTAAAGGGAAATGTGGTCGGAAGAGAAAAACAACACCAAGAGACAACGTATACGTGACCAGGGAAAGATATACGATGGCTGATCACTCGTGTCGAAAGATATCTGTCTAATAGGGTGGCTAGCTAATCCCAGTTGCAGACACCTATTTCCCTTCGGGTTTGGTCAACATGCACTGAGCCCACGTGTGGTTTATACTGCTACTATGTTGATCGGACTTTAGTTACACTTCCAGGGAGGAAGAGAGAGAGAGAGAGAGAGAGAGAGAGAGAGAGAGAGAGGGGGGGAGAGTAAGAGAGAGTGGTATCTATCGTGATGAACATTCTGAACAGGCACGATCAAACCCTCAGCCACATATATATATATATATATATATATATATATATATTCGTAGGAAAGGCCATACAACAAATTTGAACATCGGAATTTGTTTTATATATATATATATATATATATATGTGTGTGTGTGTGTGTGTGTGTGTGTGTGTGTGTGTGTGTGTGTGTTTTGGCAGCAAATATTTTTTTAGACATGTCAGATTAAATAAATTGCAGACATTGTGTCTGCTTATTTTTAATAAAATCCGTTCATAAACACAGATAATCTTTCGCGTATTATAATTAAAAATATGTCATAAATGAGCTGTAACGTTGACAGATCCTATTATCATTCATTTCTCAAGTAATTTCATTACCCAAGTACTTTCAATCTCGATCAACTTTAGAGATGGGAGTTATGGCAACAAAAAATAACCACAAGAACAGTGTTGCTAAAGATTATTGTAATTTTTTCTGCTTCAAATATAACGGTTGATAAATTGCTAGCGTTCATTAGAACATGAAAATTATCCAAAATGGAGTTTTTTATATGTTGTAATGTCATAGTCATGCACGTGTTAAATAATAAAAAACTGTTTTTATTACAAACATTTTAGAACATTACTACAGTATTCATAGCTAATTCTATTAATTGACGGGTTACGTGTTTTAATGAATATTGCCTCGATATATATATATCAAAGGTTAGTTTTAGAGGAAAGTTACAAGCACCACGCAATTAATTCATATGTCCATACGTTTTTATGAACGCCTTATCTTCAATATTGAGCCTCCGTCCCATATATATACAAATATTAAACAATATTTAATTAAGGATTTTATTTTGCAACAAATTTTGTACCCAAAAGGCAAAATGTTTTTAGTTTTTCAAAATTCATAATTCACCTAAACTTTTCAGTTAGCTTGAATATTTATGAGCGTCTCTTAAATTTAAAAACGTTTTTACCTTTGCTTATAAATACTTGCTGTGAAAGAAAATCCTTATATATAGCTTTCTTTTTTAAATTTCGTAATAATTATATGCGACAAAAGCTCATTATCGAAGATAAATCGTTCATGGACATAAACAGTGTAGACATAGTAATCAGCATTGCATGGTGACTAATTTACTGATAAAACAAAACTTTGATATATATATCTATATCTATAAAAGTGACAAGGGTGGACGTTGTGTAAGTATTTGTTTATTTGATAGATTAGTCTTAGCGTCTGCGTTTTGCGTTCTAGCTCGACGGGAGTTTCGCTTAGATGTAGATCAAAATTTTAGAACGCTAACAACACCTTGAAATTTTTCAGAAAGCCAAAATTAGGGGTAGAAACATATATACTATCACCCCACAAAGTCAGGGATCAGTTTTTTTTTTAATTCAAATATAGAATCGATCACCCAACTTTAAATTAACTATATCTATATATTTTGATATATATCTCCCACCCTAATCTAATAGCGACATTCTACATTGTTATCTATATCTATCAAAGTGTCGAGGGTGGACGTTGTGTAAGTAATTGCAATGTAAATTCATCATATGTTTTTATTCTTATTATTTCTTAAACTACCCCAGTGAAACCGGGTTAAACTATTAGTGCGTGTGTGTGTGTATATATATATATATATATATATATATATATATATATATATATATATACTGTCATCCGCAGACAGATCTGTTTCGCCGTATCACAGCTCATCAGTACGGTTAGACTCCGATTGCTTTTTTTACCCAGGATTGAAACCCGACCGAAATGGCGTCAGTCGGCGACTCTACTCCTGGGCTATGGGCGCTCGGTATTTGTTTGTTTGTTTGTTTGTTTGTTTGTTTGTTTGTTTGTTTGTGTGTGTGTGTGTGTGTGTGTGTGTGTGGAGAGAGAGAGAGAGAGAGAGAGAGAAGCCGTGAATGTTTTGTTTAAAGTGTAGATTTATTTTTACTATTATTATTAATAATATTACTCATCTTTGTATACTACATAAAGTGTCCATAATAACGACCATCACAGAGTATATATACCAGGCGCTCGACAACAATGGCGAAGCTCAAACCGTTGCCCTGGATATTTCCAAAGCTTTCGAAAGAGTCTGGCATGCTGGCCTTCTACAAAAGCTGCGGAGATATGGTATAACTGGACCATTGTTTGACCTAATTCAGTCATTCCTCTCCACTCGCACAATTAAACGGACATGCCTCCCAACACTATCATACGAATGCGGGTGTCCCTCAAGTTTGTATTCTAGGTTCTACACTTTTTCTGATCTACATTAACGATCTCCCCGATATTATAAGATCCCAAGTAGGCATGTACGCCGACGACACCACCGTTTACTCTCGGCTCGATCAAAAATCTGCTGAGGTTGTCAAAGCGAACCTCGCTGCCGAACTTGAGAAGAACCTCCAATTCGTGATGGACTGGCGAAAGAAATAGCTCGGAAATTTTAATGCTTCCAAAACGAAGCTGCTATCTATTAGCCATCATAGACAATCGATTCTTCCCCCCACTTAGAATGGAACAGGCTTGTCTCCCTGAGAGTAAAACAGTACGCCTCCTTGGCCTCACACTCTCAGCGGACCTCAAGTAGAATGACTATATCGAATTCCATTGCTAAATCTGCTGCCAAGAAGGTCGGGAAGTTTTTCCCGTCTGAGTTCATCCTGCACATATATAAATCATATATAAATCTACCATTCGCCCGTGTATTGAATACTGCTGTCACATCTGGACGGGTGCCCCTGCTATTCCCCTTGGGGTTCTTGACAAAATCCAACGGAGAATCTGCAATGTGATCGATACCAACTTAGCAGCCCGGCTGCAGTCGCTCTCTCACCGGCAGGACGTGGCTTCCTTGTGCCTCTTCTATAAATACTTTCACGGCTTCTGCTCCGATGAACTTAGATCACTAGGTACGAATTTACACGAACTACTAGATTAGCAACTAGGTCCCACCCTTTTACAGTGAAACCGATAAAATTTAACCGCAATTTCTACTCTAATAGCTTCTTTTCACACACTTTTCACCTGTGGAATTCCCTTTCATATACTTGCTTCTCCGACATCTACAATATTCAGGAGTTTAAATGTAAGGTCAATAGACATCTCCTATCACACTAACTCGCATCCATTCTCACAAGCTCTTTTTCCATCTACTCCATCCACATCCTCGTTATCCTCATCCGTCTATTACCCTCCCCTTGATATTTCCTATAATTAAAGCCTCTTTCTCATCAATTTCCCTATGTAACCCCCTGCACAACAGTGGCAGTAGAATGCGTTGGTGAGATTATTAAAAAAAAATAATGGTATTGTGTCGCTACACGTGTTTCGAGTCAAAAGTTGACTCTCTTCAGACAAATAATTTTATAACTTTATTATCACACTTTTTTCACTATACCAAATTCTCTCGTTCGAACAACATCTATTTCTGTTGTATAATTTTGAACGCATATTTAAAAACGTTAATTCTAAAATTCATTGTTACAAATTTTTACCTCAGGAGTTATCTATAACAACGGAAAAGCCAAATAATCATGCATTTATACACACACATACACACACGCACATACGTATGCATATACATATATATAACACGATATGATTTTGATTTCCGTGTATTTATATTACTGGTGTATATATATATATATAACAGTAATATATATATGTATATATACAACAGTAATATATATAACAGCAATATATATAACAGTTATATATATATATATATATATATATATATATATATATATACAACAATAATATATATCACAGTAATATATATAACAGTAATATATATAACAGTAATATATATATATATATATATATATATATATATATATATATATGAGAATATTCTATAAGGAAACATAATTCCAGGAATTTACAGGTTTACATACAAAATGATAGTGTCGATAGTGATTCGTGTAACTGCAGAACAAATGTCTAGTGAACGGAATGGTTAATAAAGCAGAAGTGGAAGATTCCAATGGCGAGAAAAAGGTTTATGTAAGATTCCCGGAAGGCAATTTCAAAAGATATGTTACAACCATAAACCATCGTTCCATTTAGAATTAAACTCACGAATTGTACCAGACTCCCCAGCTACGCGAGGGAATTAAAAGCTAAAGAACAGAAGCCCTAATGTGGAATGGGGTATATTGAAGAAAGTCAGGCCTCACAGCAATGGGGATAACCATTGCCGGCCTGTGTCCTGAGGAAAAAAATCTGGCTATTGTAACCTACTCAGATCGGGAAAATTTATTGAATGAGGCAATGGTGGATGCAGACTTTTAAAAATGTACGTTTTGAGCCAATACCAACCCATTTGAGAGTCTATATAGATTATGTGTGTGTGTGTGTGTGAGAGAGAGAGAGAGAGAGAGAGAGAAAGAAAGAGAGAGAGAGAGGGAAAGAGAGAGAGTATGTGTGTGTGTGAGAGAGAGAGAAAGAGAGAGAGAGTATATATATATATATATATATATATATATATATATAAGTACGTGTGCGTGTGTGTGCATGTATTAACAACTTCTGCTCTGACGAGCTTATCTCCTTGGTGCAGTGACTACACGAACTTATTGGCAACTAGGTCCCACTTTTTAACCGTCAAAACAGTCGAATCTAACCTCAACTTCTACTCCATCAGTTTCCCCTCCGTATACTTGTTTCTCTGATAGCTACAATCTCCAAGAGTTTAATTGCAACGTTAATTGCCCTCTTTTATTTTCTTGATTTCCGTCTTTCTCTTATCCTTTCTCAGACACCCTCATGGATCTTGTTCTCTATTTTTTCACGCTCTCCTCTCACTGCGCACCAATGGCAGTTCTGGTTTTTTATTTATTAATTAATTATTAATTTAGTTAATTTATTAATCGTTTCACCCCAATCAAGGCGGTACTGCCACTGGTGCGCAGGGGGCTACATAAGAGAAGAGTGAAAGTTTAAGCAGGAGGAGAGCGAAGAGAAAGGCAAACGAGTTACAGGGGGTGTCAGAGAAAAAGTAAGAAAAGGATTGGAATAATAGTGTGAAGACTGTTGCGAGGGTAGAATGAGAAAGGAAAAGTAAAAGATACACGAGGTGATGAGGAAAGGACAAGAGAAGGACTGGAGACAAGTGGACAAAAGGTGGGAATTGACATTGCATTTCAATTCTTGGAGAATGTAGCCGTCAGGGAAGCAAGTATACGGAAGGGAGTTCCAGAGGTGGGAAGTGCGAGAAAGGGAGCTAATGATGTTGAAGTGGTGTGTGCATTTGGTTGATTTAACTGCATGGGGTGAAACGATTATATATATATATATATATATGTATATATGAGTGTGTGCGTGTATTTGTGTGTGTATGTATGTGTATGTGTGTGTTTCCTGCTTTTCACGTTCGATTCGCCTCACTCTTGCTCGACCCTCCCCTTCCATGGGAATTCTGGCCGTTGTGTGTATAAATTATATAGAATAAGCGTTAAGAAATACGGTTTGCCCTTACCGTTTGATGAGACCTATATAGTTTAAACATAGGTAGAATGTAAGGGTGAATATTTCGTTTATATATATATATATATATATATATATATATATATGTTTTCTCATGTCGACCTTTTACTTTTGTATAAAATATCTCATTACGAACGTCAATAAAAGTAAACTTGGTCTATAAATTATTCCGAGCCACTGGCTTAAATGTCTTAGAAATTTAAAGCCACATAAAAAATAACTTCTTGATCTAATCATTTTTATTTGAGGTAATACTGTGCATTCAATAAATAAAGGAATAAATATAAAGCTGTGCATCGTTTATATGATTACATAGTATAGAATCCGTCAAAAACGAAAGGAATACTTACGCATATTTTGACACGGTTGCCTCGGATCAGAGAATCTGTGCCCTTTACATAGGAACAAACTCTTTCGCATTGCACATCAGATAAACATTTTCTTTAAACAAAATAAAATATCCGACAGTATGGAAACTGAAATAGTTTAAAGCAACTCTTTTTGGTTTTTATGGTAACGCGAGATGTGAGAGTGGTTGGCGTCCGAAATATTTCATTATCTCGAAAAGTAGAAATAATGACGTGTTACTAACAATATCCCCAGTAGAGTCCGAGTAGCCCTGAAGCTTATCTCTGTGTGTGTAGGCGAATATTGTAGTCTTAAATTCGTACTCAATTAAAATTATCACGAAACATTTTAACAATAGACTTATTAGTGATGAGGAATATTGGGGAGTGTTTATTGTTATTATTTGTCTTTTTGCACAGCGTAATTGACTTTAGATGAAACCAAATGCATGGTCATCAGCAAAAAAAGGCAGCCCAAAATGCCAAATACAGGTGGGGGATACTAAAATCAAGCACATACAACAATTTAAATACCTTGGAAGTGTTCTAACAGAAGACGGAAAGGCGAATTGGCATGGCGAAGGAAGCATTCCAGAAGTTGAGTAAAGTTTTAAGAAACAGGACAATTTCACTTCGCTGAAGTTTCTGGGACACGTATTGAGGATGAAGGGCTTGGAGATAGAGGGAAAGAGAGATCGAGGGAAACAGATTGCAAAGCAGGGTTTGAGAGAAATACAAAGACAAAAGGTATCAAGTGCTACGAAGAACAGGAAGATGTGGAGGGCCATTATTGCTACGTCTAAAAGAGATATGGCAAATAAAAGAAAAATAATGTGCAAAGCAAACAAACCTGTTGCAACTCGTAAATCTAATGTTTTCAGTCAATGGTCAAAATTCATTGACAATGTTCCCAGTGCTCTGATTTTTTTTTGTAATCGTATCGCCCCAAGCAAGACTTTATACCCCACTGTTGTGTTACATAGGATGAAAAGTTATGAGGAGTGACAGAATACAGGGTGTGTCAAGAAGCGGGTAAGAGAGGGATGAGAATACTGCAGAAATGAGATGAAAGCATCAGAGAGAGAGAGAGAGAGAGAGAGAGAGAGAGAGAGAGAGGATGCAAGTTAGTGAGATAGGAGATGACTATTGACTTTACATTTAAATTCTTGGAGATTGTAGCTGTCGGGAAGCAAGTAAACGGAAGGGAATTCCACAGGCTGGAAGCGCGAGAAAAGAAGCAGATGGAGTAGAATTTGCGTTTACATCTTATTGGTTTCACAGTAAAAGGGTGGGACCTAGTTGCTAATATTGTGGCTCGAGTAAATTCGTATATAGGGAGCACCAGTGAACTAAGTTCATCAGAGCAGAAACCGTGAAAGTGTGGTGATACCGAGCGAAAGCGAGGGACCGGATGTTTGCTCTATAACGACCAGAAAGCAAATGAACAAAAGTCGTCTATGCGCAGGTGTTACGGTTGAAAAATAAAAATTAATCAAATATCAAATTTCCATTTCGCGAGCCTACGCGAATTTTATTTATCAGGCAATGGGAAGCCCAGAATCAAATTCAAGTGTGAAATCCCAAACGAGGATATAAAAAGCGGATATAGACAAGACCCCAGCAGACAGGCAGACTGACTCGAAGACAGACTGACGGTGACAGGCGAGATTAACTAGTATCTCCCGTGACCAAGTCCAGTGGCTACTATGCTCGTCCCTTCACCTCTATTTCCTTCTTCCCTGTCTCAAAAGTACTTACTGACCTCAGGAGCGACTACATCAAAGACATTCCTCACTTACAACGCTCCTCACATTCCTAAGCACTACTTATCTTTTTCAGCATTATATTTGCCATGAACATTTTAACCTCCGTTGGACCTATATTTCAAGTATTACTTTAATTGTAAAAACATTAATTGATATGTATATATATAAGTGTTATTTTCTACTCAACTTGCCTTACTTGATTTTATAATCATTTTATGACTTATAGTCGGCTATCTACAACAAGGCCAAATTCCGTTAACCTGCAACAGTATACAACTACCCTTCACTAGAACGAACTCCCACTACAACGGGAAAAGAATAAATAAGAAGCCCCTATAAAAGTACTTGTAGAAGAGACACAGGGAAGCCACAGTAAGCCGGTGAGAAAGTGACTGTATCCGAGCAGCCAAGTCGGAATCGATCATATTGCAGATTCTCCGTTGAATTTTGTCAAGGATTATAATAGGTACGCTCTCTACCTTTTGACAATTCCATATTTTCTTGGTTTCATCATCTGTTGAGTTCTCAATAATCAGCTCTTTTTTTCTCGACTACGCAACTCGTAATCGCGCAAGCATGGCCAATAAGGTTAGAAAAAACTGACTTCTTTGATGATAAGAAATTGTATCCAGCTGTTAATGATCAATGAATTTTTTTTTCACATTCGATGATTCTCCCTGACATAGGATTGGACTGTTTATTAGCACGCGCAAATCAGTTTTCTTGACAAATATCCAAAGTAAACACGAAGCCACTTTGTCATGTGTCCAATAGTAAACACTATCATGCTCTATGAAAAACCAATGAGACACAGAAAAAGAATAATTTGATGATGTCCGACTTTTTATTCGACAATTTTTTTAGAATATACGAAGTAGATAAGTGAAATTGAATATACAGGGAAACTTATACATGTACTCAGAATACGAAACGACTATTGAAATTTCTGCGACACTTAAAGAGAAAAAATAACTGAGAGAAACTAACACCCACAAGGCATAACAAAAGCAACAGAAAAATGGTAAACAGCAGTTAAACTAATTAACAAGTTTGTTTAAATCAGTGATTTTTTTATTTAATCATATCACCCCACGCAAGGCGAAAACGCCGCTGATGCGCAGGGGGCTACGTAAGAGTGAAAAGAGTGGAAAAGAGAAAAACCGGAAACCACATCCTAAACAAGCAACAAGGGATGAGCCTCTTCACCTGTTCAATAGACGTGGGTGGAGTGTGAACCGGGCGATCACATCCTTTTATTTTTATTCGGGACCACTGTTACTCTTCATATTTTTTGGTGTATTCTCCATAACCATTCGATGAAAAAAAAACATATTTTAGTTTTTTACTAATAAATAAGTTTAGGAATTGTATTACAGAAATAGTAAATGTATATACTTTATTTTGTAGCTAAAATAATTTAATAAAAATAAATTGGTATTTATAACTACATTCTATAGAAAATTTGTGTACACTATTAAAATAACTCCTAATATACCATTACAAACTATATCGGAAATTATTAAATGACAAAAATGAAGATTTATTCAATGAGCTCTCCATGGTTGATACTGTTCTACAAGTTTTTTATATTCAGCTCCATCGATGGAAATGATAGTCGAAGATCGGCACAATGCCGAGTCTATTACTAAATTTATATTCATGCATTGATATTTTATTAATATTTAAAATTAATATTATTATTTATTATTAATATATAAAATTAATTATCACAATAAATTATAATCTTTAAATAATTTTCCTTTATATACATAATTTTTCCTTAGATATTCTTCTGTTTTTATTCAATTTTTACAATCGAAACATCCGCCAGAGTAGAAAGGATGCTAACTTATTTCCCTTGATCTCGTTGTCATTTAGTTTTAGAGTTGTTCATTTATTTTTAGTATTTTAATATGGCGTTGATTACTGTAGAAATTAGAATTCTCAGTTGTAAAAACTGTTCCGAAGTGAAATTGCTCTGAGGACGACAAAAAAATTAACGTTAATCTCTAAGTTTCTATTTTTTGTGCGGACTGTAGTAATGTAACAGTAATGTTACGTAGACCCCAGGATTGATATAGACCCCGGTTAAAAACCGTTGCTTTAAACAGATGTCAGATTCTCTCCCAGAATCTTAACTAAGGTCGGCACAGCACAGTTGCATTATAAACAGTGAGCTCTTGAAGTGTTCAACAAACATAAATATACCTGAGCAGGTGTCTACAACAAGCCGTGCCACCAGAAGGATATGCACGAAAATGAGTATCCGACCATTGATATATATATATATATATATATATATATATATATATATATATATGAAAAAGTGTAATGAGCCGAGAAAGGTTTGTTTAATGAGTAGACTTATTGTTATTATAGTATTTGTGTCACTACACGTGTTTTGTATATATATATATATATATATATATATATATATATATATATAAAAATTAGTTTTTGGTCATAATTAAATTAGACTAATACACAGTTGTATTAAACAGTGTTCGATACAATTATATTGTAGAACTTTTGAATATATTTAATTTGGAAACAAGTTATTTCGCAACCTTTTACTGTTTTCAGACAATTTACAATAGCATTATTATTGTAAATCGACCGAAGACGCCGAAAGGTAGAAACCTAGATCATTTCTAATTTAAATATATATATATATATATATATATATATATATATATATACGAGCGTCATTCAATAAATAAAGTGAATTTTTCGGTATGGGGGCTTTTAATACAGATAGAGGCTTACTTTTTATGATTTTTTTTCCCTTTACTTCTTTTTCAAAGGGATTTAATGTTTTTGCAGTTTGAAAAAAGTTTTGGTGATTAACAAAGATGGCCGACCAAGAAGCATGCTCTAGGATTGAACAGAGGTCAGTTATTAAGTTTTTGGTTGCTGAAGGGTGTAAACCAGGTGAAATTCAGAGGAGAATGTCAAATGTGTATGGTGCTACATGTTTCAGACTAAAAAATGTCTACAAGTGGGCGAAATTGTTTAAAGAAGAACGGAGCAGTGTTGAGGAAGAAGACAAGCCTGGGAGGCCTACCGAAGTGATCGAATCAGTCAATGACCTCATTCAGTCTGACAGAAGGGTGACAGTGGATAACATTGCTGAACTGCTGAGACAGGTCAGGAAAGACATAAAGAACAAACGCAGGGCTCATCAGACACATGGAGTCGTCTTGCATCAAGAAATGGCAAGGCCTCACACAGCAACCCAAAAGGTGCAGACCATCAACGAGCTGGGCTCTCTCATCCCCCTTACAGCCCTTACATCTTCAGACTTTCACCTTGCATTCACGAGAGGCACAAAGCTTGAAAGTGACAATGAAGTCGAAAGTGCTGTGAGCGATTGGCTGAGACATCAGTCCAAAGATTTTTTTTTTGCTGAGGGAATACGGGAGCTTGTGCACAGATGGAAAAGTGTGTGACACTGCTGAGTGACTACGTTGAAAAAAAAAGTAAGCTTCTGTCTGTATTAGAAGTCCTTATACCGAAAAATCACCTTATTTATTGAATGACCCTCGTATATATATATATATATATATAGTTATGAATTAATTACATTAATTCATAACTTTATAATTATATTAAGCTCTATAATACTCATTATATTGAGCACTGTCCATTATAAAATAAAGCCCAGGCACTGAAAATAATTAAACGTTGAGTTATATATATATATATATATGATTATATATATATATATATATATATATATATATATATATATATATATATGTATGATTAAGGCTGAGAAGTCTGGCAGTTAATTTCTCAGCATTAATCGTATCAACGCTGTGTCTGTCGCCCGATATCGAGCACTGCATGGCAAAACCTGCTCCCCAAAATATCTCCTTATCAGTAAAACTACTGAAAACAACAAACTTGGCGCTAAACATTACCACAACTCAACACTCTCTCTATATATACATATATATGTGTGTTTGTATAAATATATGTATGTATATATAAATATATATATAACTAAAAGAGAACGAGAGGAAGAGAGAAAGAAAAAGAGAAACAGACTGATGGACATGAACTAGACAAAAGAGAGATACAGATAAACAGACAAAAACAGAAAAAAAGATAAAGAGAAAAAATATGGAAAAATGAATGTTTCAGAAAGCGAGATCAAACGGTGCCCCCCCCCCCCCAAATAAAAAACAGGAAAGAACTTCAATTAAAGACTAGGTAGGTTAAAAAAATCAGAATGACTGAGTGCAACCTAGTGACGTTTACTGGCCACGTTGCTTTATCAAATGAAAGCAGATACAAGGATATATATATATATATATATATATATATATATATATATATATATATATATATATACCAAACAGTGCAATCAGATTTGATTCAAATACCACTCTTCTCCCACAAAGTGAGAGAGAGAGAGAGAGAGAGAGAGAGAGAGAGATAGAGAGAAGGTTTTCAATTCACCTGCTGATTTCTGATTTAGATATGTAGACAAAAACGATTGCACACATAGAAGATTCAATAATATCCCGCAGCTTGTTTCAAAATTTACTCGTCTGCTAGGGTGACTAGCTAAAGCCTGTTGCATCCCCCTGCTTAGGCTCATTTCTGTTTCTTTAACACTCATTAAACCAACATAAGCTTTTCTCTGCCAATATGCTGATAGGAACTTGGCTATGTCACAATGACTGACATTGACACCTTCCGAAAAGTTCAGTTTATATTTACAGAAGATAAAGATCATTATGCATACAGAAGAATTCATTATATGCAACAATAATATAAAATTGTCAGATTAGACCATCATTCAGCAAGTGTTCGCATTAAAGAAAATAGTTATCGAGACATGAAATGTAAGAATATATCAAGTCAATGTGACTAGTATTTGTCTATATTTCTGAGATGAGGTAGTATTTACATTATTTACATTGTTCGGACTATTGTCCTCATCTTTGTTGCCATTTGTACAACGTTTAATAATAGATCATTCTATTTGTCTATATTTCTGAGATAAGGTAGTATTTACAGTATTTACATTATTCGGACTATTGTCCTCATCTTTGTTGCCATTTGTACGACGTTTAATAATAGATCATTATATTTGTCTATATTTCTGAGATGAGGTAGTATTTACAGTATTTACATTATTCAGACTATTGTCCTCATCTTTGTTGCCATTTGTACGACGTTTAATAATAGATCATTCTATTTGTCTATATTTCTAAGATGAGGTAGTATTTACAGTATTTACATTATTCGGACTATTGTCCTCATCTTTGTTGCCATTTGTACGACGTTTAATAATAGATCATTATATTTTTCTTTATTTCTGAGATGAGGTAGTATTTACATTATTTACATTGTTCGGACTATTGACCTCATCTTTGTTGCCATTTGTACGACGTTTAATAATAGATCATTCTATTTGTCTATATTTCTGAGATGAGGTAGTATTTACAGTATTTACATTGTTCGGACTATTGTCCTCATCTTTGTTGCCATTTGTACGACGTTTAATAATAGATCATTATATTTTTCTTTATTTTTGAGATGAGGTAGTATTTACATTATTTACATTGTTCGGACTATTGTCCTCATCTTTGTTGCCATTTGTAGGACGTTTAATAATAGATCATTATATTTTTCTATATTTCTGAGATGAGGTAGTATTTACATTATTTACATTGTTCGGACTATTGAGCTCATCTTTGTTGCCATTTGTTCGACGTTTAATAATAGATCATTCTATTTGTCTATATTTCTGAGATGAGGTAGTATTTACTTTATTTACATTGTTCGGACTATTGTCCTCATCT
The DNA here is from genome assembly GCA_037127315.1 of Ascarosepion bandense. NCBI lineage: Eukaryota > Metazoa > Mollusca > Cephalopoda > Sepiida > Sepiidae > Ascarosepion > Ascarosepion bandense. Next base: position 1,595,886 of record JBBBDQ010001130.1, on the reverse strand, counting down.
TTGTTGCCATTTGTACTCTCCGGCCTTCTTCAGGTGCTAGGAATTCTAAACCGTACCCTTCATTACAATCCCTGGGTTATATGATCTCCATTCCTTGTATAGTTTTGCCTCTTCTGGAAGTATTAGTCCGAATAATGTAAATACTATCAATGTGACTAGTGGGAAAATATAAAACAGGAAAGTAATAGGTTGAATACCAATATTCTAGAAGTGTATGAAACCAGGGTGATGGTGGTAAATAACTGAAGTTTTGTGAACGACAGGCAGGCGGAGAGTCAATTTAGAGTGCGGTAGTATAAATATTACATCAAAACATGAAGAAATGTGTTCTGGATTACTGTCAATTCTCTAATAGAATTCTAGTTAAGCTGTAAAGGAAGCCATTTAATATACCCATTACTGTATGCATAATGATCTTTATCTGTCATGGCAGAAAAGATGAGGAACAATAGTCCGAACAATGTTAATAATGTAAATACTATCTAATCTCAGAAGTATAGACAAAAGTTTATTGTGGTTGTTTCGGCACCGACAGCACAAAGTACGGAGGATGAAATTGAAAGGCTTAATGTAAGAAGAATTATCAACATACTACTTCTCTTACGCATGTTTCACCCTCTTCCAAAGTTTGCTTAGAAGATTTCTTTATTTGCATAATATATCTACAGTAGCGGCCATAATATAAGGAACGGAAACAACAAAGACATGAATATGTGTATTACTTAAAAAGTAATGCATGATTAGCAATGGCATTTTTAACCGAATAAAGATTAGAGTCAGTCAGTTAAGTGCCATATGTGAAACACGCTTGGGCGATCATGTCTCGAAAGAGACATGACTGACTGGGCAGAAGATTATCCCGCAGTAGGTTGCCAGCCAAGGCTATAGAACGCAATCTGTCCTGTTATTTCACCCATAACTGGAAGGAAGAGACGGATTAATACCTTTCCCAAGGGTATTTGCGCATAAATGAATGCAATAAATTCAACTGGAATTCGAACTCAACTAACCGATTTCTCGTTCCGAGCCAATATCCATTGCACCACAACGCACATCTAAAGAGTAGAGTATAATGAATAAATATGATACAAAGTTACGAAAATTTACATAATAGTTTTTTTTAAATAAAAATTAAATGAAATAAAGAAAATAAGCTAATGGACAAAAGTTAAGGAACGATGTTAATAATTTGTATAAACCTTTAATTTACATTGTTAAAAAAACTCGATGAACCTTTTCAACAATAAGTAAAAGTTTATTTATCATTAGGAATTTATTTTTAAGATATATTGAAAATTCTACATGTAAAACTCTCTCTTTTGAAGAAAAAAAAACTCATTATCGCTAACTATCAAGAAAAAATGTCAATTTCAGAAATTTTGATATTGTTCATAGGTCTAAAACTTTCGTTCTTCGTGTAATTAGCAGGTATAAAACCGATAAAACGTTAGATGCAAAACCAAAAACCGGCAGACATCCAAAAACATCGCAAAGAGAAGATCGAAGAATTGTTAGAATATCTACAAAAACCCGTTTTGAAACCTCTACGTCAATTTCCACTAAATTTAATGAAGAGACAGATAATCAGATCTCAAGGAAAACCTTTGCTCGCAGGTTAAAAAATGCAGGATTGCATGCCCGTATTCCAGATTTAAAGCCTCTCATTTCAAAGCGAAATTGGTTCTGAGGGCAAAACTTACGTACGCCGTAGAACAGGTGAAAGACTCTTCTCAATGTGTCAAGAAAACCGTTAAGTTTGGTGGCGCCAGTGTGATGGTGTGAGGAATGATTTCATCTGCAGGAGTTGGCCCTATTACCCGCGTACATAACAATATCAATGCTGGGATTTTCAAAAGGCTTCTTCAGCAGCATGGGGTGCCAAGATTACACCATAATCTTTATGAATCTTCTATTTTCATGCAGGAAAATGCACCCTGCCACAAAGCTCAGAACGTTATGGTTTTATTTGAAGAAGAAGGAATCGCCCTAATGAAATGGCCAGCCCAGAGCCCCGACCTGAATCCAATAGAAAATATTTGGAAATTAATTGGAGAAAGGGCTCAGAAAAGAAACCCGAAAAACCAGGATCACCTATGGGAGTTATTGAAAGACGAATGGGAGGGAATTACTGCTGATTTTTGCAAGAAATTAATTAGATCGTGTGGTCGACGATGCAGAAAAGTCATTGAAAATAAGGGAATGTTTACCAAATATTAAATTTTGTTGATATTTTGTTCACAATCCAGGATTAACAAGATCGTTCCTTAACTTTTGTCCAGTAGCTTATTTCCTTTGTTCCATTTAATCTTTATTTAAACAAAAACTATTATGTAAATTTTTGTAACTTTGTATCATATTTATGCATTACAACCTGATCTTTACACGGAAAAAATTTCATTGCTAATCATGCATGTCTTTTTAAGTAATACACATATCTATGTCTTTGTTGTTTCCGTTCCTTATATTATGGCCGCGACTATATATATATATATGCAGATTTCATTAAAAATTAAAAATGACAGACAATGTATTATCATTAAGTTTTTTATAATTTTTCATGTGTTCTTATTTTTTTTCTCAGAACTCAAATTATATAAAAATTGTCCAATATATAATATTATATAATTTGAGTTCTGGAAGGGAAAAAATAAGAATTCATGAATAATTATATATAAAAAAACTTAATGATAATACTTTATCTGTCAGTTTTAATGAAACCTGCATAAAAGAAAGATTGTTTCCCACATACAATATATATATATATATATATATATATATATATATATATATATATATTGACAAAATTTTAAGACAAAATCGGATGCGTTTGATCCGTTAAAACTTCCTCGGAGGACTGACTTTGTCATATAAAAATTGTCCAATATATAATATAATTTGAGTTCTGGAAAAGAAAAATAAGAATTCATGAATAATTATATATATAAAAAAAATAATACTTTATCTGTCAGTTTTAATGAAACCTGCATAAAAGAGAGATTGTTGCCCACATACACCATATATATATATATATATATATATATATATATATATATAGACAAAATTTTAAGACAAAATAGGATGCTTTTGATCCATTAAAACTTCCCCGGAGGCCTGAATTTGTTCACCTTGTTGTGATTAGACCTGGGCATAAACGGGAGGTGCTCGTAGTTTAAAAGGTTTTTGAAATAATTTTCTGCAGTCGAGCCAAATCCATGTGTATTCTTTTTTCTTTATATTATAGATGAATTTGGCTGGACTGTAAAAAATATTTTAAGAAAATTTCGAAACTACCAGCGTCTCTCGTTCATGCGCATATGTAGTCACAACAACGTCAACACAACTAACAACAAACGCGTAACATAATCGACGCCACTGCGAGCAAGCAACTGTCGAGTAACTATAACAACAGGGCTATTAAAATTTTCTTCTTCTTTTATGTGCTATGTCCATTCAGGATGTAGGCGATCATGGCTTTCCACGTCTCCCTATCCTTGGTAGCTTTTAGCACGATTTCTCCTGTTACCCCACCCAAACGCAGCAGTGCCATCCACCTGCTCAGGCTCTTCAAATATGTTAATCAGCTGCTTTCCCCTGTCTCTCTTTCCCTCTATCTGACCTATTCTCCAAGCCTTATTTCCTCATCACATGTACCAAAAACTTCAGCTGTCTCTTCCTGATACTCAGAATTAATTCCTTTTCGTTTCCATTTTTTCTCAAACTTCACCATGGCTCACATGTTCGATCCATGATATTCGCAGCATCCTTCTGTAGAACCACATTTCAGTTGCTTCAAGTTTATCCTTCATCTTTGATGATATTGACCGACATTCACTGCAGTATTAAAGGACAGACATCACATAGCAATCCAGAACTCTTTTTCTTGTTTCTAGTAAAATTTTCTTGTCTGTTAATACTCTGTCAAGCTTCTGGAATGTGTCTATGTCCATTCCAATTCGCCTTCGGATCTCAGTGTCGCACTTTCCGTTTTCCGTTTGAACACTTCCCACGTACTTAAATCTTTGTACTTGCTTGATTTTAGTCCCCCCCATCCTGTAATTGGCATTTTGGGCTCCTTCGTTTGCTGATGACTATACATTGGGTTTTTTTGTAATTTATTTGTAGTCTTTTCTTTTGATAAAAACTGTAAAGGAAAAAACATAAAAAGGTATATTATAGGGGATAAAAATTAACAACAATAATATCATAAAAAAGCCGAAGGAACATTTTAACTTGGTTTACTGATTAGCAAGATTTACTCGCTAGAACCATTACAAATGTCTAGTGAGTTCGATCCTCACTGGATGCCCCACAGTTTCTGTTTTGTGCTACCTTAAAAAATCATTAAGTCACCTTGACGTGGTAAAATGCTTAGTAGTCTTGTCTCGTTAAATTAGTTACGATTGAATAGTGAGTTTGAATCCCTCTAGGAGCCCAATAGTTTCGGCCTTGTGTCATTAAGCTACGCTTAGTAAGTCTTAAGGTACCTCGACGTGGTATTATGGTTAGTATGCTTTTCTCGCTAAATCAGTTATTAAACAGTGAGTTCGATCCTCACTGGGTGCCTCATCGTTTCTACCTTGTGCTACATCTAAGCTTCACTTAGTAAAAATACAAGAAACTTGTTCAGTGTCACTAGAAATTAACACATACTGAATGTATCTTCACAACAGAAGTTTATAAATGCAGTTATGCATCCATAGGTTGGCTCTTTCCATAAGGTAGTAGCCTAAAAATTAACCAAGCACACATTTATAGCTGTAGTTACTTTAATTTTGCGTGCACCAGTCATCTAACCCGGTACATAATCCGAAACAGCGGTTGCAGTGGCTACTTCATTCTTTTGTAGTAGAAGTCCCTGGTAGTTCAATAAAGAGCATTTTCCATACGTACTGATAATTAATAAGTTGAGATTACTTTATCAAAAACCACAAATACGGAGCACGTAATCACTACATCGTTTATGGTTTCTGACAAAAAAGAATCAATATTCATGGCGATACTTGCGTTAAACGTCTGAAATTCTCTTAAAAATAATTCTTTTATATCTTTCTCGGGTACATTTTCGGAAGGTAACTGCATGCAATATACGTGAAGAAGGTCGAAGACTATAGCGACCGAAACGTAACCAGAAAAGCTACGATATGAACACAGCTGCCAAGATATGAACACAACTTTCCAACGTTCCCTACCATAGAGGAGGATAGTAAAACTATAGGTCACCCAATGAAGTTTTAGAAACTTGTTGCCACAAAGATTTGCTTCAACAAGGTCTGCTGTGAATACCATGGAAATAATAATCAACATGAAAGTTCTAAAGAAAATACAAAATAGTAGGATACTTGTACTTAAAATTATAAAAATACATTTGATATTTCCGAGAAATAAGCAAGAAAAGGTTCTTGGTGAATATCACAGGAGAGGCAAGGAAAAAGCAGGGATTGCAGACACGGAAAAGAAACTGCAGGGCCTTCTAGAGAAGATAGCTGAAGAGAGTGACATGAAGGGATTACAAATAAACTGCAAGAAAACCGAATGCATGGTCATCAGCAAAAAGAGCAGCGCAAAGTGCCAAATACAGGTAGGGAGGGGGTTGTTAAAATCAAGCAGGTACGAAAATTCAAATATCTGGGAAGTGTTTTAACTGAAGACAAAAAGTGCGACACATAGATCCAAAGGTGAATTGGCATGGCGAAAGACGCGTTCCAGAAGCTGAGTAAAGTATTAAGACACAGGAAACTTTCACCAGAAACAAAGAAGAGGGTACTGGATTGCTCTGTGATGTCAGTTCTTCAATATGGCAGCAATATCAATATCAACAAAGATGAAGGAAAAACTTGAAGCAGCTGAAATGTGGTTCTACAGAAGGATGCTGCGGATATCGTGGACCGAGCATGTGAACAATGACAAGGTTTTAAAAATGATGGAAACGAAAAGGAAATTAATATCAGGAAGAGATACCTGAAGTTCCTGGGACATGCAATGAGGAAAGAGGGCTTGGAAAACCTGATACTAACAGGCCAGATAGAGTGAAAAAGAGAAAGAGGAAAGCAGCGGATGACACATTTAAAAGGCCTGAGAAGGTGGATGACAGAATGGGGGCTGAGAGCCGTTACAGGAGAAATCGTGCTAAGAGCAACCAGGGATAGGGATACGTGGAAGGCCATGTTCGCCTACGTCCTGAAGGGACAAGGTACATAAAAGAAGAAGAAGAACCTCTCTAGCGTATTTCTGTGAATGCATAACAGAGCAGGGACAAAGAGAGAGGTCAAAGAGCTAAGAGAAAGGATGTTGCGTAGAACTATGCTCGCCAACACCGGCAATAGAAGCCAGCTTGCTAACCACCTCTTCAGGGCAAGACTTTGTTATTAACAGTAACAAGCTTAATTAATTGATTTTTATGGATTTATAAATTTTGCATGGTATTTAAAGCCGGAAAAATATGTTTTGGTTATAAAAGTTTTTTGAGATAATAATTATTTACTTATCTTAGTAATTATCCATAGCTGGGGAGAGAAGAGATGGATTCATCTTTTTCTCAGTGGTATTTGTCCGTAACTGAATATGACAAAATTAGAACTTGGCACTCCGACATCCAAGCTTACAGGACCTGGTATTCCGAAGATATCTGAGTACTGATCAAGTTCGATGTTGATTAATTGCGTTGATCGCGCGAGAGTTAGTGTTTCAGCGTGATATGACAGTAAGCCTTATAATAATGTGGATGACATTCTAAAATAGTAATTTGTGTAAACGAAACAGCAATTTATTAATATAAAATTCTTAGAAATGCTTCATGAGTGAAAACAGAATTAGAAAAATCTTATTTTAATGCGTTTTCAATGCCTAACTGGCAAAGCTAAAACACTATTCAATTATATATATCGATGAAAAAGTTGCAGGAACAGTCTTCAAAAACGGAACGATTTAGAATGTTGTTAAAAGGTCTATTTACTAACAGAGTTGGTTCGATTTTCATTAGATTACTTATTTCAGTGTCTTTGTATTAGACTAAAATAAATTGTGTAAACAGCTGTTTCCATTTCTATCACAGAGCAAGCGTTTAAAATCACATTTTGCAGACCTATTCACGCATGGTATGAGTTAGATACTATCCCCTTGTGCAAAATTAATTCATTCAACATTGGCTTACGGCCATATCACGTTGAATACACCGGTTCCCGCTCGATCACCAAAGTTAAGGAACGTTGAGCCTGGTCAGTAATTACATGGATTTTTATGGATTTATAAACTTTTGCATGGTATTTAAAGCCGGAAAAATATGTTTTGGTTATAAAAGTTTTTTGAGATAATAATTATTTACTTATCTTAGAGTACATGTATCAAATTCTCCAAGCCTTATTTCCTCATCACATTTGTGAGCCATGGTGAAGTTTGAGAAAAAATGGAGACGAAAAGGAATTAATTCTGAGTATCAGTAAGAGACAGCTGAAGTTTTTGGTACATGTGATGAGGAAATAAGGCTTGGAGAATTTGATACATGTACTAATATAAGTAAATAATTATTATCTCAAAAAACTTTTATAACCAAAACATATTTTTCCGGCTTTAAATACCATGCAAAAGTTTATAAATCCATAAAAATCAGGAAGAGACAGCTGAAGTTTTTGGTACATGTGATGAGGAAATAAGGCTTGGAGAATTTGATACATGTACTAAGATAAGTAAATAATTATTATCTCAAAAAACTTTTATAACCAAAACATATTTTTCCGGCTTTAAATACCATGCAAAAGTTTATAAATCCATAAAAATCAGGAAGAGACAGCTGAAGTTTTTGGTACATGTGATGAGGAAATAAGGCTTGGAGAATTTGATACATGTACTAAGATAAGTAAATAATTATTATCTCAAAAAACTTTTATAACCAAAACATATTTTTCCGGCTTTAAATACCATGCAAAAGTTTATAAATCCATAAAAATCAATTAATTAAGCTTGTTACTGTTGATAACAAAGTCTTGCCCTGAAGAGGTGGTTAGCAAGCTGGCTTCCATTGCCGGTGTTGGCGATCATAGCTCTACGCAACATCCTTTCTCTTAGCTCTTTGACCTCTCTCTTTGTCCCTGCTCTTAAAAAACAAAAACAAAAAAAACAAAAAACAAAAAAATAAACAAAAAAAACCCCAAAAAACAAAGCAAAACAAAAAACATCTACTTTCATGTTTACCATAGTGTGATCGTCAGTGAGTTTGATTTTCAGGTATCTTCGTGAATCAGCCCCTCACTTCTATCGTCTTGTGCCAGATTAAGCCAAAATGATCAACTCATTAGATTTGTTTGGTGGCTAAGAATGTTTATCTTCCACTGACATTGCTTCTATCGTATTAAGCTTCAGTAGGTTAATATGAGGTCGTGGATGGCTACTCGTATCTTAGTATAACAGTCTACTAGGGCGGCAAATAGTCACTGTTCAACATCCACAGAGCCCACCTGTGGTTTATACGGCAACTATGAGAAGCGGACCTTAGTCACAGTTTCTAGTGGGTGCATTATCTAGCATGATCGATAGTCTAAGCAAGGCCAGGAAATTCAAATCCTCGGTCACGATGTCTTTTGACTTCATGTTAGCAAAATCACCGACATCTCCCAAATAGTTCCCTCTACCCAATTTCACTTACAAGGTTCGTCTCAACTAGTAATAGAGTTTTCAAACACTTTCCAAAAGGGACCCACGCTGGGATTGCCTTACCAGGCCGATAAAATCAATATATCACCTTCCTGATAAATCGATTATGAGGTGATTCGCATGATCTAATAATCGGAAAATGACGTCCTAACCACTCGGTCACGTAGCCATATCGACATATCAATCACTGTTTTGTTATTTAACATCGAATATAAGACTAATTGGATGAAACTCGCAATAAATTAATTGATGGGTAGACATAGCTCTGGTTTGTAGTAGCGTCAGAAAGTAAGCATAAATCTTTCGGTTATCAAAAGTAATAAAAAGGCAGACATTGATCCGGTTTATACTTAAGGCAAAAATTGACGATGCTTTGTTTGATATCTGTTTGAAATTATCCACGTTGAAGGAGTTCTTACACCTTAGAAAAAGTTTGATAGGGCAAGAGAAATGAATTCATAGATCATTAGATATAAGTCCGGTTTACACCAGAGACGAAACGATAAACGCAGATCTGGTTCACACAAAATGAAAAAAAAAAGGACATAGGTTTAGTTCTAGAAAAATTAATCTAAACTAAAATTAATCCAACACAAGACTTGATAGCCACTCAAGGTAGAGAATTACAGTCAAAATAGTAATGCTGAATGATTGGTTGGTTGTTTTGTTTTCATGGCATATCAACCTCGAAGGGTCATTTATTGCCAACTAAATTTTATTTATTTATTGTTGGTAATACCTTTTCTTTCAACAGTTTATTGTTGTTTTTATTTATATAAGTTTTGTGTCTAGTAATACTTTTTTCTTTTCGAGTAACAAGATTCATTGGGATTTGTTTTTAAGGGCAGGGTCTCCAAGTCCTATTCTGTTATTTAACCCATAACTGGAGGGGAGGGACGGATTAATAACTTTCTCAAGGGTACCAGTGTTTAAGTGAATGTAGGTTATTCAACTGGAATTCGAACTCGGCTCACCGATTTCTCTTTCCGAGCCGATATCCACTGCACCACAACGCACATCGGTCACTAAACGCTTACAGCACCTGGTATTCTCAAGCGGTCACCCATGTAATTACTGACCAGGCTCAACGTTCCTTAACTTTGGTGATCGAGCGGGAACCGGTGTAATCAACGTGATATGGCCGTAAGCCAATGTTGAATGAAGTGTGTGATATAAATGAAAGAGTAGGTAGGGAATTAAAATCATAAGGATCAGTAAGAAACACATCTCTTGGTCTTTGACTTGAAAATATAAACACTTGAGATGTCTGCAGAAATGATCTAGAAACAAAAGTCACCAGGTCACCGAACGTATAATAAAATTTATTCTGATATTTATACTCATAAGAAGCGAATGGCAAAAGTTCTACTTAATCCTTTCTGCAGATACAGGCTCATTGAATTAAACACACAATTATTTTCCTGAGTAATTTTTCGGTTCTTTTATCATTTTTTCGGATCTTTACGTAATTAAATTATCCTATGATCGTCGGAGTATTCTCTTGTGTCTTTCGTGATATTTCTAGTAGCAATGGAGTTGCTTATCTCCTATTCATGTATCAATCGACAGGTTATGGTGAGTTGTAGGCTTCCAACAGAAGGGACTTTGACGCGTGTATTGCTTTCCTTGAGTCCATGGAAGATCATGGCTCTCCACATCATCTGTAGCTGTTAGTAAAGCTTGTTTTTTCGCCATACTTCCAAGTCGCTATCCTACCATCCATAATCGCCCTTTTGCTTTCGATTTTTTTGTATGTTCCGTCCATGATATACTGTAGAAACTGTTGCCTCAAGTCTTATGTTTCATCTACGGAACGATTGTCTATCATCCATTGCCATATAGGAGGATCAATATTACCTAATAGCTTATCATTTCTTCTCCTTCATTAATCTCCTTCTTGATGAAATTTAGTAAATGAATGGCAGAATAAAGAAAACAAAGGCACCGCATATTGAGAGACAAATAAGAAATACTTAAGAAATTAAGAAAAACAAGATATAGAAACAACTATTTATATCCTGTAGTCCTCATCTTTATTGCCATATTTACGATGTTTCGCCTGTTGTACGCTCCGAATTCTTCAGGTGATATACACTGGAATTTCGAATCGAACCCTTTATTTAATCCACGAACGTAGATTGTTCTAATTACATGTGCCATGTTTATTTTGGATATCTCAGTTTCAGATATTATCATCTGAAGATGTTCGGTATGGACAATGGCCAAAACGTCGTAAACATGGCAATAAAGATGAGGACAACTGTCTGACTAATGTAAACAGTTACAATACCTCATCTCAGAAATATAGACAGATATTGAAGAGATAGGAGGTTGTGGAGAGCTGTGATCACGTACCTTGTGAAAAGATATGACGCATAAGAAGAAAGTGATTAGTGTCATATAATTTAACTATACAGAGCACTTCGAGGTGGTGTAATGGTTTGCAAGCTTCTCTTGCTAGAGTCATTACAATTTAGTAGTGAGTTCGATCCTCAGTGGGTGTCCCATACTTTCGGCCTTGTGCCACATTTAAGCTGCGCTTAGAAAATCACCATATAATTAAATCGTCCTTAAATTTGAACTCTTATTGCCGGGTACATTTTGCTTTTTATTAACCGTTTGGTCAACTCTGTGCTTCTTTTACTGCTCTTTCTTGTTCTTGCATGCGCCATGCCTTTTCAGGTCGTGGACGATCGTGGCTCTCTGCAACTACCTATCTAGTGCAACTCTTGGTAATATTTGTTTTCTTACCAATCACTTTTAGTTCCCGTTCTGCAATCCATTCATCCGTCAAGTAGGTATCTTTTTTGTCTTTGATGTGTCCTGTGAGCGTCACATTTTCCAAACCCTTCTTTCTCGTTATTTACCAATACATTTCAACTGTTTCTTTCTACTTCTCAGTATATGTTTTTCCCTTTATGAGAGTTTTTGTTTACACGCTCCGTTCATGATATGCTTAGCACATTTTCATTGGCCCAAGTCTACAATTCATCTGAGAGAAAACTATCCACCATTCGTAACTATTGTACTGTCCCTTCAGAAAAAAAAAAAAATAAAATAAAGAATGATATTTTAGGATTATTTTAAAAATGTCTTCCTGACACTTGATTCAACTGCGTTTATTTATTGTCTAAAGACAATACTCTTGACAAACAACGAATTATACAGGGGACTGTAAAAGTAAGTGCAGTAGGTAAATTAATACAGTAGGTTTTGTACATAGATTTTATTTTCCACTACTGTATACCTACTTTTGCATCCCCTTGTATGGCTCTGAGTTTTTAGTGGGTATGGTATTAAAAATGATAAAAGAACGCTGAAAACAGTATTTACATTATTCTGGCTATTGTCCTAATCTTTGTTGCCATGTGTACGACGTTTCGGCCGCTGTACGCTCCGGCCTTCTTCGAGTGCTAGGAATTTCGAACCGAACTCTTTATTACAGTCACTGGGGTATATGATCTTCATTTTTTGACTAGAGCCTCTTCTGGTAGTCATGAGTTATCCCACCCTACCCCTGTAAGTTACTTGTTCACCACTGTATTGAACTCACAATTTTTGAGTCAAGTCACGTGAACTAACCAATGTCTATACCCACTCGGCCATGTGTCGAAATTCCCAGCACCTGAAGAAGGTCGAAGAGTACAAAGGTCGAAAAGTCATACAAATGGCAACAAAGATGAGGACAATAGTATGAATAATGTAAATACTATAAATACTACCTCATCTCAGAAATATAGACAAATACTAAAGAAAGCTGAAAATTTTATATAGTTTTAGACACATGAAGAGAATTTAAATTAAGTGCTGTTTATAAATATGTCAGATAAAAACTAAGATATTCTATCCGATAATAATGATTATGATAAATACTTGCTTATTTCTAGGTCTACTGCTAAGATAGTGGTTTCTCTTTGTGTTGTATCACCGCGGTGGATACGATACATAGAGAACGTGTGCTGTGATGTTATTCAACACAATATCCGGTACTAAATAGATATACACAGAACAGTACAATCGCTACAATGACAGACAAGACAGAAGTTACAACACAGAGAGGAGGGGCTTAGATCGCAATAGTCGCCGAAGTAATCAGTCCGAATATTGCTAGAATGAACCCGAATTTTATACCTCGATTGCTACTATTCTTTACTTAAATAGGTCATTTCAAACCATGGGCCATTCAATAATTGAGAGTGCTGTAGAAGTGTTAGCCACTCTACAATATTTTGTCGTGCCAAATTATCTGTTTCATCAAAATTAAAATCTATCCTACACTTTTATATCTCTACCATTCGTTCATGCGTTGAATATTACTCTCACATCTGCTCTGATGCTCCTGTTATGAATTTAGAGATTCATGATGAACTGCGAAGAAGAATTTGCAATATTATTGTATCTAACCTGGTACCTCGGCTTTATTCACATTCCAGTAGCCGTAACTAAGCTTCCCTGTACCTTTTTTATAAATATATTCATCTTAATATTTTTGATTAGCTTTCCTCTTTGGTGCCTAGATTTTATAAATTTAAGCTTGTGGTTCAGTGGATATCGGCTAGGAACGACAAATCGGGGAGCCGAGTTCGAATTCCAGTTGAATCCATTGCATTCACTTACGCGCAAATACCCTTGGGAAAGGTATTAATCCGTCTATTCCTTCCAGTTATGGGTTAAATAACAGGACAGATTGCGTTCTATAGCCTTGGCTGGCAACCAGTCTACCGCAGAAAACAATGGCAACATACTGCGGGATAATCTTCTGCGCAGTCAGTCATGTCTCTTTCGAGACATGATCACCCAAGCGTGTTTCACGTATGGCACCTGACTGACTAACGCCAAGGAATCATCTTTTTGCAGTTGAAATATCTAGATGCAACCTTAGGTTCTATGCTAACAGCTTCGTTTTTTACACTCCTCGCTTTTAGAACTCTCTTCTGTCTTGTTGCTTTTCAGTCAACCTTTGATCTTTAAATATTTAAAGTCAATGTACATTGTTATCTTTTTTCTTCTTAATTCTTGTGATTTGTATTTTCCTTTAATAATGTTTACTTTTACTTTAATAATGTTTCCTTTTCCTTTAATGTTTTCCTCTACTTTAATAATGTTTTCTTTTTCCTTTAATCTTTTCTTTTTCTTTTAATAATGTTTTCTTTTTTTTAATAATGTTTCCTTTTCTTTAATAATATTTTCTTTTCCGTTAATGTTTTCTTTTCTTTAATAATGTTTCCTCTGATCTTTAATAATCTTTTCTTTTCCTTTAATAATGTTTTCTTCTTTTTAATAATATTTCCTTTTCTTTAATAATGTTTTATTTCCTTTAATAACGGTTTGTATTTTCCGTTATTAAAGTTTCCTTTCCTTTAATAATGTTTCCGTTCTTTAATAATGTTTTCTTTTTCCTTTACTAATGTTTTCTTATCTCTTTAATAACGTTTTCTTTACTTTTATAATGTTTTGTCTTTTCTTTAAGAATGCTTTCTCTCTTTAATAATTTTCCTTCTCTTTAATAAAATTTCCTTTTACTTTGAGAATGTTTTCTTTCTTTAATAATGTTTCTTTAATAATGTTTGTTTTTCTCAAATTCTCTCACACTCATTAGCATCTTAGTGTCTTTATTGTCTGGCTTGGGTGAAATGATTAAAAAACTAAGATGACGTTCTCAGAGTAAAACAGATCATAAATATAATTTCTCGGGTTTCGAAATAAGGCCAGAAATTTAAGAGAATCGTTTTCACATGTGTATTTGTTGGCAAGTTCTTTCAAATTAGCTTTTGTGTAGAGTTCAGGAAATCAGACCGAAACCATAAATAGGAAAATATATAGTTCAATATTACTTTTTATCTAATATTTCCCCCCACCTTTTTTTTTTTGGCATTTGTGTCATCGGTTAAATGAGAGGTCTGTTTGTGATCGATAACTGGCAGCTTCTTTTATAACAGAAGGGCATATATATATATATATATATATATATATATATATATATATATATATATATATATTTGGGCAGCAATCATTCGTTTATGCAAATTTCATTAAAAATGCGAGACAAGGTATTTTGGTTAAGTTTTCAATATAATTTTTCATTTGCTTTTATTTATTGTTTTTTTAGAACATAAATTATAGGAAAAAATTGTCCCCCCCCCCATATATATATATATATATATATATATATATATATATATATAAAGCAACCTATGGTAGAATACAGTTAATGAGAAATGTAACTGCAGAGATAAAAAGAAATGTCCGCTTGAAGGAGTTTGTAAAACCGAAAGTGTCGTCTACGGAGCAGAAGTAAAAAGTAAAATATACTTAGGATTTACTGAAGGTAGTTTTAAAACACGATGAAATAATCACAATTCCACATTCAATATTAAATACTTAAAAAAAGTCGTACTCTGCAACGATGGTGATATCTGCAGGTTGTGTCAACAAGCAGAGGTGGCTATAGTATTATTTCCAGAACGTCAAAAGCTACTAAATGAAAGGTCCGAAATAATGTCTGGATGTAGACACATTAGAAAATATTTTTTATGCTCGTACAAATCCGGATGAAAGAATTCTTAATAATAATAATAATAATAATAATAATAATAATAATAATAATAAAACACTCCCTTATTTTGAACTTCCCGAGATGAACTTAAAAAAGCTTTAACCGTTTACCCATCAGTCAAAACGAATCGCCTAACGAAACGGAAACGGTCGAAACCATTGTAGCGTATCGGCTGATCTTCCCTACCTAAATATCTAAATGCTGTAAACGTTGATTCCTAATCTCCTTTCAAACATATATTAAATATTTGATAATATAGCTGTTTACTGGTCCAATATAATTTAAATATGACCTATAACGATTTAGCGTATATATATATATATATATATAAATGAATAAAAATTTATATATATATATATATATATATATATATATATATATATATATATATATATATTTCAATGAATAAAAAACAAAGACATTAACAACGTTCAAAACATAAATTTAAAACAGTGCTAAATATAGAAATAGAGCTATGAATATTTATTATAATTGTACTTTGGAACATGTTCAAATTACAATCTGCTACAAAGTGTTTATTTTGTTTCAACATTGAAAGGACAATATCTCATCAGGTAGTAAATGCTATTTTTAAAAGGAGATGAAAATATCTTTATTTTGTTAAAATTTTTGTGTGATATATATATATATATATATATATATATATATATATATATACTAGCAGTATAGTCCAGTATAGTTGCTCGGGTGTAATGAAAGCTTTAAAACTAATCCATGGTCCTGGAGCTCAGACGCTTTGGACGTAGGCACGGAAGACTACAAAGCAATAGTTGTTTCAAGTTAAAGCAAAACCGTAGACTGAAAGAAAAATGAATGGATGTAACTCAAATTTTGATTTCCTGGTATCGATATCAAAGAAGTTATTTTCGTCGTAAACTGAATTTTGAAGGCTAAATATGTCCTCTGAGTAAATGGTATCATGGCCGAGACTAAGAACTACAATTATACCTACTTAGAGCCAAACCCGAAGCAAAAACTAAAATAAATGGGCTGAAAACATGCAGACATATAGGTAGATAAGCAGACACAAACATCTGTATATATATATATATATATATATATATATATATATATATATATATATATATATAGCCGAGTGAGTATAGAATGAGGAGAGAAAAAAGATAAATTTTTTTCCGTCCAAAACATTACTTTAAAACAGTGCTCGATATACGATGTATCGAGCAGTGAATATTTATTATAAATTATGTTTTAGAACATGTACATAATTTTTTCTATATATGTCCTCTTCCCTACAATCATATGTTTGTTTCAGTGTTTGGAAGAGGACATATATACAAGAAATTATGTACATGTTCTAAAACATAATATATATATATATATATATATATATATATATATTATCGATTTTCTGCACTATTGTAAGAACTGCAACCTTGAAACTTCCGAGTATCGTTTCTTATGTCTTTGTCTATGAGTGTATCAAATTTGATTAAAATCGGACCACTCCTTCTATAACCCGATTTTTTCTATAATCGATTTTCGATATTTATCGGGGGTACTTCGACACAAAACATAGCCAAGAACACTCGCAGACTCTTATAGTACAGCTGTGTAAATTTTGAAGAAAATCAGTTCAGCCGTTTTGGAGTCTATAGGTAACGGACACACACACTCACACACACACACACAGAAACACACAGAGACAAAGTTCCATTTATAAATAAGTTTATATATATATATATATATATATATATATATATATATGTATAAAGACTCTTGTGTATATATATCAACCTCTAATTTTATATTTAGAATCTCTCGAGTATGTTTTTATTGTAATTATTTTTTAAATAAAGTTAAAGTAAAATGGCAACTAGTTTTAGTCAGTATCTGTAAAGGTTATTCGAACCTGGAACAAAACCAAAAATAGTGCAGCACCACATCAAAGTCAGACTTACTAGCCAAGTATTTCGAGATTAGATTTTTACCAGTGCTTGGACGACAGGAGCCCGTATTACTTTATGGAACCTTACATGCTTGGCTTAAAATGTTTCATTTTTTTGAAATGTGTTGAATAGTTTGTTTGCAAATCGTTTGATACTGAAATATCAAAATGCACAGAAGAGATATTTCATCTAATATATGAATCTATACATTTGATACTAAATGTTCAAAGAATTTATCCCTTTGACCTTGTCCACAGTTTTGCGTAATTTTAAAAAATAAACAGCATCGAGGTGGCGGTTGATAAATATGCTGAAATATCAGTTTACAAATATATTATAATAGTTAACACGTGTAGTCAATATTGACAGATTAATGATGTGATTGTTCAATTACATTTTAAGTACCGGGATTCGACATTTACCTGTCATCTTCGTTCGAGGCGACCATCAGCGTGCGTCAGTAGAGCAGGGTCTCTGTCACTTGAGTCCTCTTATTGGCATATAGAAGAATAGTTCAGCACACTTTTCTTGCTTTCCAAATGCATCTGTAGCTATTCTGACACGCTGTGCCGAAGCCTCGTAATATCGTGTGGTATTTCAAGGGAACTACGGATTACTTAACTGTTAATGATATTTCAGTCCCTGAACCAATCATGTGATATCATTAAAAAAAACAATAGTAGCGCCCTAAAAAAAAACTGAGGACACTACTATTGTTTTTCGTAGCCGTAGTTGAATGAAACTCTTAGACAGTGTTTTATGACAGCAAAAATACTCAGACATTGAAGAATTTACAGCCAAATCTTCCATCGAAAACAAGACAAACTGTTCAGAATGTAGAAAAGAGAAAGGTGAAATATAAATGAAAAATTGCTGCATAAGTAATATATATATATATATATATATATATATATATATATATGAATTTAAAAAATCTCCCACAGTTAATCTATAGAAAAACAATAATTATAAATGTAAAAGACTAAAAGACAATGGCAACGAGAGTGCCGCATTGAATGTTACCAAAATATTAATATACGCCCAGGCTTTTCCCTATTTCACCTTTTTTGATAGAATTACTACTCTGCCAAACAAACGTACACAAAAGTATCAATAAATCAAAATAAAATGGTCGAATCCATCAAAATAGCAAAAAAAAAAAACAACCCCCCCAAAAAAAACAAGATCTGCTCACGTGACAGTATTTGACGTAATTTTCAGTTAACAGTATAAAAATAGCGTTCTTTAAATTCTTTCAGTTGCTAAAGACATTTTGTTTTGTTATTATTAGTTACTTGGTTTTTAATAAACTGATTTCGTTTTTTGCCTTGGAAAAGTTCACATTGGATGAAATGCGTTGGCAAATAATAGTTTTCTTAATGTCTTTTACACACACACACACACACACACACACACACACACACATATATATATATATATATATATATATATATATATATATATATAGTACCTTATAAACGCTAAATTTGTACAGACTGTTTCATTTAGTCTCCTAACATAAAAAAAGTAATTTCTAAAGAAATAATGGATTTTTATTCATTAATCCGACAGAGTTTTTATTACTTCAACGTAACATTTAATGGCTACTCATATTTGAGTAGACGCTCTATTTATTAAAGATTATGTGTATATATTTTCGTCTACCGGCGTGAAAATTCGAGAAATGTTATCTCACACACACACACACACACACACACACACACACACAGACACACACACACACACACACACACAGACACACACAAAAGAAATCATGTATTCCCTAAAAATATAAACCTTTTGAATCTTAAAGTGGATCTCTATTCTGATTAGTTAAATTGAATACACACATACATTTTTCTGTCTTCCCACATCCATAAATAGCAAACGTATTGTTTTTTTTATATTCAAATGAGCTAACATTGCCTGATGACGAGATAAAAATCTAGAAACATAGAAATTTCCGTGTCGCAATGCAAATTACACTAATTTTAAATAAAAAATACAAATTTAATTATATATATATATATATATATATATATATATATATATATATATATATATTGTAAAGTTACATTGGTTTTATAAAAGCATAGTATCACTACACAAAAATCCTCATGTTTCAGAGCACAAGTGCCCTTCTGGTGATAAGTGTAAAAATTTTTTTTTCACTTATCACCAGAAGAAGGGCACTTGTGCTCTGAAACATGAGGATTTTTGTGTAGTGATACTATGCTTTTATAAAACCATTGTAACAATCATTACAATATAAAGCTCTACTTTGTATCGAGCACTCTTTATAAAAATAAATGCTTGAACAGTGGGTTTAAAATCTAAGTGTTCTGTCACTTTCTTACACTATATATATATATATATATATATATATATATATAAGACGTTAAATTTTCCTTCTCACTCAGCCGTCTGCCGATAGCTTAGGAGTAGATTCTCCGACTGATATCAAATCTGTCGATTTTTGGTCCCGGTTGGAACTAAGCGGATATCTAGCCACTGTGATGAGCTGCGATACAGCGAAAAATGCTGTGGATGACTATATATGTACATATTTGTATGCATATACATGTTGGACAGAGATTGTCTTTTACGTCTCTTTGTTAGTTTCGGTTGATGGCCAATAATTGATTTATGTTAGGGGAAACCTTTAAAAGAAGAATATACTCTGTGTAATGTTCTAAATACATTCAACCATCGTTGTTTTTTTTTTCAAAAAAAGAAGTCAGGAAGTCAAAAAGTTTGCTATACGAAAATTACCGTGAATAGTAATTATTTAACTTTAGTCATATGACTAATTAATTTTCTTGATCATTCTATTTTGCGGCTATCAGTCAGTTATGTGACATGCGTCATACAAGCTTGGATGAGCATGTTTCTTTCAATCAATGAATGACTAGGTAGAAGATGTTGAATAGCTATTTCAGCTAGAAAATTCTCACTTGATCACTAACGATCAAAAACAAAAATTTATTAATTAAAAAAAACTTTAATAATATATATATATGTATGTATATATATATATATATATATATATATATATATATATATGAGTGAATATAGAACGAAGAATTCTTACAACGTTCAAAACATTAATTTAAAACAGTGCTCGATATATAATATATAGAGCAGTGAATATTTATTATAAATTATGTTTTAGAACATGTACATAATTATTCTATATATATCCGCTACGAAGGTACGTTCGTTTCGACATTGAAACTTCAATGTCTCATCAGGCGGTGTGTAAAGTACTGGAAATCCTTTTTCTTTATATTTATTTAGTTTTGTTCGAGGTGTTGGCGGGGCTTAGTGATAGGGGCCAGGGTCTTTGACCGTTGGAATTTTTGGAGAGAGTGTTTTGTTAGAGGTGTGGGTGGGGGTTAGTGATAGGGGAATAAGGCCGTTGGAATTTTTGGAGAGGGTGCTTCTTAAGTGGTTGATTAATGAGAGTCTTTGATTTCTAGACAGTTGTAAGTTTTAATTATCTAGTGACTAGACTATATCCTTATGGATTTCTTAGAAGAGCCGATAGTAGTTGGCGTGGATATTTTAATTAATTTTTATTTAAGCAGAGTCTTTATAATTAATGTAAGTTTGCATATTTAATCTTAACTTTGGATTTAGGGAATATGTTTCTTCTATCAAATTTTTAATTTTTAATTAGATCATAATTTGGAAACCGTTTTTTCTATTAAATTTTAAATTTTAAATTTCTATTCTTATATCTAGTCAATATAT